>OZ030008.1:78025000-78542500 GCA_964023405.1 Apodemus agrarius | reverse complement strand
TAATTTAGTTTCCCATTCCAACCAGAAAGTGTTAGAGCCACAGGACGGAGTCTCTCTTCGTTTCGCCTGCAGCTTCCCCAGTGCACAGAACTTTCCCCAACACCAACATCAGCTCCTGGTGCTCAGTATGTGTGTGAGAATGTAAGTGTAAACTCACGTGTGCATTAGAAGGGGTGAGTTCTGTCCCACCCAGGTTGACTCCTGAAACCCTCCTGGGTTTGGTCTCTATTTTGGCCTGGCACTCCTAAGGACACTGAGAAAAGACATCTCCGTTGCATCTTCCCAGAGAGAACAGAACAGGCTGAGGCACACACCACATTGCCTGGTTCCTCCCTCTGAAACCAAAGGTTTTGCTAGCCTCCTCTGCAGGGGAGGGGACAGAGGTGGAGGTGTTTCGGAGACTAAAGACTTTAATGAGGCTAGTGATACTTGGCACTGGGCACCGTGGACCTAGGATTCACCCTAGGCTTTCCGTGCATTCACTCTCTGCCTAGCCAGGGCCAGCCTGCCTGGTAGGTTAGGAAGCTACATTCCTCTAACACCTAGCTGCATGGGAAGCTCTAGTCCTTGGGCTTGCTCTGCCCTTCCATACCCATGAACATTTAAAGAGAACGATATCACTTCTCTTGAGGGTAGCCAGATGCTGGAGGGCTTGTTTTGAAGACAGTGCTACGTTCCAGACTCTCACCCGCTGTTTTTATTTGATGGCTCATAATGAGAGCTGGAACAACCCGCGTGAAGGTTGTAGCACCTCTGATCAAGTCTTTCATGGTTAGTAAGGGGGGGGGAGGGCTTGCTTTCCCTTGCCTGGTGGGTGGTTCTGGGCATCCGTCCAAGGTTTCCTTGAGCTTGGGATCCGTCAGTTCTCAAGGATACAGGGATGTTCCAAAAGCACCCAACATCCACCTGTGCGACAGCCCGGCCCAGGCAGTCTGAGGCTTCCTGAACAAGCTGTGCCAAGGGACCATAGAGTCCCTGAGCTCAATTACAGATTGAGATGTTGCGAAACAGATTCAAAATGGGTATCTAGAAAAATAAGGTATGCAAAATGAAAGCCAAATCTTTAAATATTATTCTTAGATAAACACCATCAAATGGCTATGGATGTCATTGGGTTTTTTTCTTCTCCTGAAGCAAGGTCTCAGGTATCCCAAGCTGCCTCCAAACTCTCTAGCACAGTGAACATTTCCTTGACCTTCTGATCCTGCTAGCCCTCCCTATCTCCTCTACGTGCTGGGATTATAGGCACGCACCATCTTGCCCCAGGGTTATTCCACGTTGAAGATCAAGCCCCAGGCTTCATGCGTGTTAGACAGCACTCTACCAAATGAGCTACAGCCCCAGCCCCGATGGGGATCTTTTTAAAAATTCACTCTTCATTTCTAGAATTAAGCTGTGAACTATTAACAGGTTCATTGCTGGTATCAGTGTGTGGCCTGTCCCAGCTCTCAGAGCACGGTAGGGGAGGTGAAGCCATGTCCAGTCCCAGCTAACTTTCATGCTAGTTTGCAGCTGTGACCCATTCTTAAACCCCTGGTAGCTTAGTTCCTTTTTTTCTATAATGGAAATAAATACTTCCAAGGTGAGTCTAAAGATTAAATGAGATTTTTGCCCATGGGGTTTGTTTTGTTGTTGTTGTTGTTGTTGTTATTGTCGGGTTTTTTTTTCTGTCTATCATAAAGCTTAAAAAATAGAAAAAGACAGGAGTTAAAATTTTCCCTAGGAAAGAATCCAAGGCAAGCTGTAGTTTTGGACATAGATAGGTTGTGGAGATATCCCTAAGCTTTTACACAAGCCCTGTCTGCGCTGTCTCCAGGCATCTCTCCGTTAGTCTTGGAGAAAAGCTGCCCTTAGCAAGGGTTTAGATTGAGGAAGCCAGATACCTCTCTTGTGCCACCTTCGTGGCTTTTCTGAACTTCTGAGGCCCTGTGTCCTGTTTGCGTCAGAGGCAGCGTCAGAAGCAGCCTCTCCCCGGCTGCCTGGACTCTCTTGCCCGTATTCTTGCTTGAAATGAGCTGCCAAAGGGAGCGCCACCAATAACAATAAAACAATGAAATAATTAATGCTAATGGCTTTTACCTTGTCCGGCTTTCTGAATGGTATCTCAGCACAGCATCTCTCTGATGCTATCTCAGACACTTTGATTTCTCTTCCTTGTGGTCCTGTGTTTCGCCAACTGTTACGACACTTAGGCCCAGAGAAAAGGGAGCCAGGTTTCAGCTTTCTGCCACCAACTCAGCTGGTACTGGCTGCTGGAGGCACGGCCTTCTGCTGCTCTCCATGCCAGTTTCTGCCACCCAGGAGCCCAGGGCAGGGCTGGGATCTGGCATTGCAGCACAGGACTCATCTTCCAAGTTGTCTTGGAAACTGTGGGGCAGTGTGTGGCTGTAGGTAATGGCCCTGAGGACCTCAGGAGGCTCAGGAAGGATGGAGGAATGTTGATAACAGGATGTCAGTGATGCTGGTGTTATCCTCGGCTTTAATAAATAAGGGCTTGGCTCCAAAGAGGTTAAGTGCTTCTCAATTCCTTTGACTTCTCTAAATTGATTATGTGCTAGCATCTCCATTTCACAGATAAGGAAACTGAGGCTCTATTCATTACTTAAGGTGAACAGACTAGAAGTTGCTGATCATTGTTCTGAAGCCATTAGTATTGGACTCTGGAGTATCAGCTCTGATCAGGTTTTACAGTGATGATTTTTAAGACTATATATTCAAATTATTAAAGTATTTTACATATTAAAGGTGTCAGATCCTGTCCCCAGACTAAAGCAGTCAAGAGTCTGTGGACATGGACCAGTACTGGGACCCCACTCTCACCAGCCCTTTTGGCCCTGGGATTGGTCAGAGTCCCTAGGCAACTAACCGTAATTTGGGGAATGAGAATTGGGAGACAGTGCCGGCCTTGGTTAGGGCCAGTACCTGGAGAGCTCTTTCTGGGTGGGGTGTTCCAGTTGTGATCATTCATCCCTGCTTGTAGCTAGTTGCTATCTCTGTGGCTGTACTGGGAGAATTTGGCTGTCAATAGGCTTACATCAAGCCCTAACTGCTGTAGTATATGAAAATGAAATGCATGCACAATACTACTTCCTTTACTCATCCGGCATTTCTGAACACCTTGTGTGGGGGAGGCTCTGCGGGGCTCTGGAACACAGGAAATGCAGAAGCAGACACCCAAAAGCTGAGTGATGGAGGCTGACTGGATAATTAATGAATTATCTTGCTGATATAGTTACTTCATAAGCACAGTTAGAACCTGATGGTTGCTGCTTCTCTGCAGAGTAAGCTGGGTCCCTAAGGCTTTCTGTGGATAGCGCCAACTGTGAGGAAGTGCAGGAGAGACCCCCTGAGTTCTCAGGCCTAGAGAACACAAAGGCGCCACTTGTCTTCGAACAGAGGTGCCTGCAGGTGCGTGGGGCGGTTTCAAACGATTCTTTCTCAGCATTGTGGCCTCACACAATGATGGGACATTTCCTGTCAGGGGCTGCTAGGATGTTGAAAAGACTAAGACAGAAACACAACACAGGATATGGGGACCTATGACCCCACAGATTCCAGTAAGGCAGGGTAGAGCCCTTAGCACAATGAAGTTCATGGGCTTTGGAGTCACCTAGTTGACAGCCCCCATACTCCACTGCACTTCCTTGTGACCAGAGCACATGGAGTCAGGATATGTTCAGCAAATAATCTCAGTGCCTCTGACTAAACGTGGGGGTACACTTGACCCTTAGCACTGTAAGGATTGAGTTGGGTTTATAATGAACTGCATCCTCTGTACAGAGTTGAGTGTCCAATGGATGGTGGTAGCCATTATCTTCCAAAGTCCCAGGCACAAGATAATGTGAGAGAGACTCTCTCCAGAGCCTGTTCTTTGGCAGGTTCCCATGGTCAGAGAACCGAGGGAAGGCCCCTAGGGCAGTAGAGAGTGGAGATGTTGAAAAGGAAACCACATTAGCATAAGTTCTGGAGGAGGATGGCCCTGCCAAGTGTTTGTAATTCAGCTGTTAAGGCAAGACTGGAAATGAAAGGGAAACCAAACTGCTATTGTGCAGCTAGGTGACAGCCTCCTCCTCAGCCTGTTGACTCTAGGGTAAACAGTAATTATACTAAGTGAAGGGAGCTGCTACCCTAGGAGAATGTGGGCTGGGAACTCAGACTTGTTCTTTCCTCCTTCCCAGGTGATCTGGTCTCTCGAGCCATGCACCATATGCAGGGGCGCCACCCCCTGTGCCCAGGCACCAGCCCCGCTCGCCAGGCCCGCCAGCCACCACAGCCTATCACGTGGTCCCCCGATGCTCTCCACACACTCTACTACTTCCTGAGGTGTCCACAGATGGAGTCCATGGAGAACCCCAACCTGGATCCCCCAAGAATGACCCTGAATAATGAACGGTAGGTATCATTTTTGCCTGGACACCAAGTAGAAAATGCTTGCAACACATATTTATCTTTTAACAGATAGTGCAAGCAGCCTCCTGGAGCTGACTAGCAGGTCTTGAGGGTGGTCTGGGTGCTCAGACAGAAAAAGGCTCATGTGTAATATGGTATTTCAAGGCTCATGTGTAATATGATGTGTGTATGTGTGTACATACTGGTACTGCATGTACTTTCCCTGTAAGCTTGAAGGGAAAACCTACATGGGAAAGCCCCTCACTAAAGGGCTTCACCTGCCCAGAAGAAGGGTAGCCTGAGGCCTTCCCCAGCTGCCTCTATTGTCCTCAGGTGACATCAGCCTGTTCCTCAGCAAAGCCTCCTTCTCCAGGGCGTCTGCAGTCTCGTAGTATACACACTGAGGAACAGTTCCATGCTCTGGTTGACTGCAGACACTTCCAGGAAGCACTGTACTCTTGAGCACGTACAGCAATGCTGGGAGCAGAGCATGTAGTACTGTGAACCAGATGGCCTGGGTACAAATAACAGCATTGACATTCACTGACATTCATGAACCTTGAGACCTTTGTGCAAGGTTCTAAGCCTCACGGTGCTTCATTTCCTCAGTTGTAAATCTAGAGTGGTAAAGAAGACTGTTAAAGGAGTCCAGGAAGGCCGCCAGTGCTCAGTGAGTATTTACTATGTATCAGACACGATACAGAGCACATTATGAGTGTATTCATACATTTCGCATTCTACCAGGAAGGAGGTGCTCATTTTATACATGAGTACATGGAGGCACAGAAAGACTCCGTAACTAGCCAGGACCACAGAGGCTGTGCTCATAACCACTGCACCATATAGCCTGTAACTGAAAGAAACATAAAACGGTAGTGGCCTGGCACACACACAGGAGTAATGCTAGCAGTAAATGATACCATCGTTGTTGCGATTACTGTTATCACATGATGTCAGCATCATTTTATCTTTTTGGATTGCTGAGGAGGCCCATCTGGGCCTGACCCAAAACAAGGCTGCAGCTGGAACCCAAGGCATTCTGAAAGTCAAGCCCATAGAGTGGGGGGTGGAGCCAGATCTCAGGCTCTGTACCCCAGCTGTTTCTGCTTTGTGGAGAAAGTGTTGCGGTTGCAAAAGTTGGCTGGGAAGGAACAAGGGCTAGGCAGACTGCATTAGAGAAGAGAGGAGACTTGCCTGCTCTTTAGTAAGGTTCCAGAGAGGTGTGAGGCCCAGCCCCAGACCCCCAGCAAAGCCAGCTTGGATAAACAGAACAAGGAGCAGAGCCTGTTGCCCTGGGTTGGCCTACTAGGTCCTCAGGCTGTGATCCCCACCCCAACACAAGCATTTTTGTGGCAGCAGCCTCTGGCTTTGCCCATAGAGGTATACGGTTCCCTCCTCCCCCATGATCTTAACAGGCAGCATCAGGCTTCTCTATGGCAGGAGTCCATTATCTGCATGTGGTGGTAGCCACTGAGTTTGAATAGTAACATACACATGTGTATGTGTTTAGAAACCAATTATCTAGAAACCACACTCTGCAGCATGAGTCTACTGGTCACAAAGGTATTTTTCCATGAATCATTTCAAACAAGTATTAGATTGGTAGGAAATTGGAACCACCACTGTGGGAGCAATGAAATCCACAATTTTCAAATCTTAATACAGACAAGCAAATGCGCCAGAGATTCCAGGTACACAGTGCTTTGTGAACTGGTCCCCTCTGCTGATGTAGGCCCTACTGTGCCTCAGACTTTCTTGGATAGGACAGACCCTAGAGGCTGTGGAGAGTGCCGGGGTGTGCCTCAGAGCTCCTTGAGACTCCCCTACCCAACATCCTCACCAAATAGCTGAGGAAATGTGCTTTCCTGTGGTAACTGGAGTTTGCTAGGATTCTAGGCTGACTCTGCCTGCTCCCTCCCATGAGGTCCTTCTTCTCTCTCATCTCAGATGCGTGCAACCCAAACTGGTCAGAGCCTGCAATTCCAGGTATGGTAGTGAATGTCTGGCCTGAAGTCCTTCCATAGAACTAATGTCTGGGTCTAAGTGGACCTCATTCCTAGGGGACCTGGGTCTAAGTTCACCACCTCATTCCTAGGGGACTCATTTTGGAGACCTGGGTTTGATGGTGAGGCTATTCAAGTCCTCTCTATTTTTGTTATAAGAAGTGTACCATGAGCCGGGCGGTGGTGGCGCACGCCTTTAATCCCAGCACTTGGGAGGCAGAGGCAGGCGGATTTCTGAGTTCGAGGCCAGCCTGGACTACAGAGTGAGCCCAGGACAGCCTGGACTACACAGAGAAACCCTGTCTCAAAAAACCACAAAAAAAAAAAAAGAAGTGTACCATGATTTTATCTAGTGAGGGACCTCGAGTAGCCATAGCCCTGCAGATAAGGAGCAGCAACATGCTGGCATCCCTTTTGTGTGGAGCACATCGTGACATTCCCTACTAAGCCTATACTGTTCAGTGGGGCCTCTGCATCTCTCTGCAAGGTATCTTCCCCTAGACCTGTGAGCTCTGTGCTTGGGAAGGGAGTTAAAAAAGAAAAAAAGTAGGAAATTCGAATCACAAGCAGGGCAGGGCTTGTGGAAAGAAATGGGAAGGCATTGTACTGATGTGAATCAGGCAGCATCCAGGAATAGTGTACACACTCTGTGGCAGAATCCTGAGTTCCATCCACATATCTCTCCTGATGGGGAAAATAACTCTGTACTAGGGTATGTGTGTGTGTGTGTGTGTGTGTGTGTGTGTGTGTGTGTGTGTGAGCGTGTGCGCGCATGCTTGCGTGTGTGTGATATGTGTGATGTGTGATGTGTGATGTAGGATATATCATGATGTCCCTTTTAAAGAGTATTCTATCCATTTCTGTTTCTTATGATCATATTTATCAGAAGGATGGTGTATCAGACCTGAGTCTAACTGGTGAATGACTAGAACTACACTCCTGAGCCCTGGGCCCTTGGCTTTTTTACAGTATTTCAGATCTCTCTTCTCCCTGGCCCTAAAGCTCTCAGACATCATAAGTGGGTCTCAGCTTTCAGGTCTTACCTCCTTGGGGCCCCTCTGGCCTCTCCTGTCTCTCCTCTGCCAGGACCCCACTTGTTACCCTTGAGAGCTCTGCCCTTCCAGGATGCCTTGCTCCCTACCAACTCAGTGTCACAGCACCAGCCAGACACACAAGGCAGGGCCTAGAACACAGGATTAGTCACAGCTGCTGCCCTGTGGGGTGTGTCACCAAGAGATTAAGCTTAGAAAGTGAAAGAAGCTCCTGTCAGGGATTCAGGAGTCTGTGGTTCCCTCCCCTGAGGCCTGGAAGAGGATGGGTAACCATCTGGCCATGTGGTCCTTGATGGTGGTAATGCCTGGAGGCAGAGGGTTGACCAGCTGGAGTAGCAGCCTAGACTATAACCATCCTGAGGAATGAGGAGAAGGAGGACTCTATAGAGATGCATGGGAGGCAAGGGACCTGTTCTCCTGCCAGCAAATTGCTGGAGGATGTCATCGGTCATTAAGAATGGAAGGAGACAGAGCTAAATGTTAAAAGGGGTCAGATTGAGGTAAGGTGACCAAACCTGTGCATCAGAGCCCAGGACCCTGAAGAAGTAAGGCCAGGAATAAAGAGTGGTAATTACAGTGGGTAGCTGCCAGGCTATTTTCTCAAAACTTGGGCCCAAGCTCCAGTTCCTTACCTCCCTCCCTCAGCTCTACACAATGCCTCTTTGTAAAGGGAGATCTTCTCCAGAGGGTTGGAGCCTGCCAGTATCTCAGACCCTAAACCAAGAGTGTCTTACTGGGATGGAACCTTGCAAGACCTTGTATCATTAAGTCTTTATTCAGTTGGTACAGTCTTTTCTAAAGAATAAAGTTGGGCTCAAAGATACACTTTTTGAACTCAACCTTGCTGCATTTCAGAACCTTCAGCGATCAGTGTGAGAGGAAAGCTTAAGTTTCGTGGCAGTGTGTTATGTGGCTTTCTGGCTCAAATCCCCTAACCAGATGGCCACATGCCTGTCACTTCAGCTTTGTGTCTCAATCCTGCTTAGCATAGGAACAATAGTAGCAACTTCAGGATGCTCTAAGATTAATATATAAATATATATAACAGTGTCTGGCATTTGGTATATATGAAGTCTTCATTACCACATTCAGGATAATCTCTGAGAAGGCTAGAATTATTGAAAGACCCTGGCAGATCAGACCTGGGGCTTTACCTAGCCCACAGAACACAACCAGAGAAAATTCAGACTTAAGCATGGCTTAAAGACCAAAACACAGGGCTTCTGTTATCCCTGGATGCAAATATCATGACAAATGAATCCACACTTTAAAATAACAAAACTTTGGTAGTACCCCCAACCCCCAGTCATTACCTGTTCCTATTTAGCAAATGTTTCAATGTCAGGCTGTGGGTTAGTAGTTGGTGAGCATATTCTCAGAGTCTCTGATTCCGAGAGACTGTTCCTTCTTGGTAATATGAATGAAGGCCCGCTTCTTTAGATGGCTCCCCAAGTTCTGGGGACATGACCCTTACAGAGATGAGCTCCACAGCGAGGACAGGCATATTTTCCTTTGTTCTGCTCCAGATGCAGAAGGGTGATGTTTAGATGCACCCACCGGTTGGCGTTCAGAGTGTTGAGTCTAAGTGGCTTGTTAATCTTTTGCTCAGCTTGCGAAAGTGTTTTCTTAACACATAATAGAAATGATAGTGATGGGGGCTTCATGCTACTGACTTGTGATTCCCTTAAATACCACTTCAAGAAGATTTGCAATGTTAAGCTCTTTTCTCTCTGCCTCTTCCCCGCGTTTTGTGCATTAAATCTCCATCTGTTTACCCAAAATGGAAGTAAATGAAATAATAGCTATTGAGTGATTTAAGTATTGTTTCATGTTCCCCCACTTGGCATTTCCAGTAACCTCCAAAAGGAGTGGTATGTAGTTTTCAAATCACATAGAGAGCTGTCTCTCCCACCCAACACAGAGAGCTGTCTCTCCCACCCAAGGCATTCTCTACCATCTCTTCCTCTTTTTTCTATTTGAAATGATCTTGTTTAAGTGTGAATCTACTTGTTTGGCCATTTCTCACCCCTTGAAAATGTAAACATTATAAGTTGTCCTTGTTTCTGACATAGAACAGTTCCTGAAACACAAATTATTAAATATTGTCTTCAGCTAGCAAAATAGTCAGTAGTACCTAATGGTTGGGGTCTGTGAAATTAGGGCAAAGGGGTTCCTGCTTTATCATTTACCAGTTATGTGACTGCAAACATTTAATTTCCTAAACCTCTTATTTGAAGTGGAAATGACTTGACCTATTTCCAACTAAGTTCATGGGGATCAAATAAGTTAATACACAGAATAAGCTCCCCATATGTGGTAGTTGCTAATGACTGTACAGATGTTATAATCATAAACTTATGGAAGGACTAAAATAGCTAAGTCATGTTTAGTTCACAGATAATCCCAAAACATTGGTAAGTTTAAAACTCATGTCTACTCAAAGTTCATATTTTCCCCTTTGCTAGAATACCTCCCTCTTCAGTGTCTGTCTTTACTTTCTTGTAATTCAGCAGTAGGTAAGGAACATAGTGAGGAGCAAAGAGGATGGAGGTAGACCAGATGTCCCAAGTTGAGGACTAAGATAAAATGAAAATTGAGACTAAAATGTTTGTAGATGTGTTTGAGTAGTTTAGACTGCTATCCAAGGATTCAGAGGTTTGTTGTTGTTGTTGTTTGTTTGTTTTGTTTTTAATTTTTGGGGAAGCCAAGCCTACTATCAGTCACTTTCCAACATTCATTTTGTATTGTATTCCTGGCCTCCTGCTCATTAAGGTTGGGCTACCATGGTATCTATGTGTGTGACCTGCTGCCAATGCTTACCTAGGAGCAATATGATCTGATTTGATTATCATTGTTTTGGTAATAAGCAAGAATTCAGCTTAGCAAAATATGTTACTCTACCTTTTCCATCCCTTTTCTTACCCACACTCCAGAGGGAAGGGGAGTACTCAGTCACTTCTGATGGGAGTTCAGGATGGCAATCCAGGATGCATCATTCTTAGAGAACATTAAGGGATTTTGTGTAGACTCTCAACATCAAGACCAAGCCTGACAGTCTCTGAAGCACTTTCCACAGCTCCCTAACAGTTCCTAGCTCTTGGAGGAAACTTTTCTTATTCCCATTTACGGCAGACTGTAGGTCTGTGCAGGACCTGAGAGCCTGAGGAGGACCCACACATGCCAGGGTCTCAGCTAGAAAGAGGTAGAGTAGAGTCCAGGCCAGGAATTCTGATAACAAACCAGGGACTTCTTACTGTGCACTATCTCTTGCCTTCCCAAGACTGAGAGGGCAAATCTCGGGCCTCTCCATCAGATCCCTCCCCTCCACTGTGACATGGGTGGCTGGCTCTCAACTGCTTCCCATCAGACTTAGTTTGCTAGCTCTGGGTGGCCAGCCTGAGTGTGGGTATCTGCCAACATTTGAGAAGGAGTGAGCCAGGGATTTGGGGCAGACAAAGAAAGTGGCAGTGCCAGATAATAGAGTATGGAGACAGAATAGGATCCTGGCCAAGTCTCTGACAAGTGCCCCTGTGGGCTGCCCGTTGCCTGGGACTTCCTGTCCCATTGTTGCAACCGCCAGACTTCACAAAAAAAAAAAAAAAAAAAAAAAAAAAAAAAGAAGAAGACTGGGAACTGCTGGGCCCAGGCTTCATTCATTTGGAGTTACGTTTTTTCTTTTCTTTTCTTTTTTTAACATGACAGCAACAATCCCTTTTGTCTGTAGTATGGCTGGTTTCTGAGAGTGCCTCACGTCGGGAAATCCCAGCTCTCAAGGGAACTGATTCTGCTTTTTTGAGGTGCTTCCAAGGCCCTTCTGGAGATGGTTTAGACCCTGACAGTGAGAGCAGCTAGGAGCTTTGGCAGGTCAAGAGCCAGACCAGGCTCGTTTCTGGCCTGCCCTCACCTGCCTTCCAGGCATCTCCTTAGATTTATTCCTTCCCACACAGCCCAGACAAGCAGCCTCTCAGCTGGCTGTGGCTTGCCCTGCCCCCTCCATTTCCCCTGTTTACTGGATGCATTTTTGGAATGGATTTTTTAATTATTCTTGAGCCTGGGGGGCACCCTCTGAGACTCTGGTGTCCAGCTTCCAGTTCAGTCTGTTGTTGTGAGTACAAAGCTGGAGTCTGGACAGCCTGGGTACAGAACCCACAGGAGATCCATTACCTCTCCTACTTCTCTATTGGCCAGCAGGTTCAATATACCCTATATGGCAGCTGGACATCATGAAAGACTCCAGTATATTTGTCACGTTTTCTAAGGGTCAGTCTAGTTATGGTTGGCTGCTCTATGACCTGAGTGGTGTGCCTTGCCTTTCACACTGGTAAAATATGAACTGATGACAAACCTCATGACGAGAAGCTAAAGGGTCAGAGGTAATATGCAAATGCCCTCAGGGTTGCTTGGCATAAGTTGGTGCCCAGATCCTAGTAATATAGTGTGCAATTCAGAAGTCCATGCCAGAGTACTCACAGGGCTGCAGTTGGGCTGTAGGTGTAGAAAGCAGGGTTAGATGCAGTCCAGGAGCTTGCCTTTCTTCCTTATTTCTACCTGTGGTAGAACACATGCTGCCTCCCATCCACATCCCCCATCCATAGGGTTACCATTTACCTATTAGGAATTCCTCTCTACACAAGTTCATCTCTGTCTACCTCAAGTTCAACATATGTTGTTTCCCAAAAATTCGTAGAAGTTCCATGTGACATTTTCAAGTGTGTCACCTTTCTTCCCTAGACTGCAGGTGATTGGAAAAGCAGTTATAGTATGGTTTCACTCAGCTACATTTGAATATAAATACCCATTTCAAGGGCTTAGCCCACCATGATCCCCTGCCCAGCGGGTAGATGTCTGTGGGATAAATGAAATTGTCTTGGGGACAACTGGGATCCTGATGAGGCTACCTTCCTGGCAGAGGCCAATGAGCTGTGGCAAGTTCCCACAAGAGAAAAAAATGCTTGCACATGTCAGAAGTCCTTGCCTGTCTGGCTTTTCGATAGTGAGAGAATATGTGGTCTTTAGTCAGCTATGTCATGCAAGTATGGAACAAGAAAGTGGGTCTCTGGCATATGGGAGCATTAGGCCCCGTGGATGAGGTGTGACCTATTGTCCAAGAGAGCCATACCACACAGGAGTTGAAAAAGGCTTGCTGTCACACTCCTCCCACCCCGTGTGTGGGGGTAGCAGTGATACCCTGGCCTGCTGGATCAGTCACCGCCCTCCAGGTAGCAATGCCGAGATATGCTAGCCTGAGAATGGGTCTGATAGCCTCAACTCTGAAGGCTTAAGGCACTCCCTGACACATGGAAAGGGGTGTGGTGGTGGCCTGCATGCAGTCTCCATTGGCACCTAGACCTGCTCACCCACATAAGATACCACTGGGAGTCAAGGCCAGCCGCCAAGGACAGGTGGTTGTCTTCTTTCCACCGTGACTCAAGGTTGCATGTTAGCACCACCACCTCACCACATCTGCTTCTCCCTTTCCCTACCTTATCCCAGTTTTCCAGCTACTTCCCTACAGCCACTTTAGCCCCAGTCTGCCTGGTTCTAGGAAGTCCTCATGGGACATTGCCATCTTTTTATCTAGGAATTAACTGATTTTATCCAAAAAGAATATTCAAGTTACCTGGAGCCTTCAGGAGCAAAAGACAAGGAAGTCCCTCTTTACCTTCAGAGTGCAGCTCCGGAATGAATGGAGCCCTGAGAACATGGCAAGGGCTGAGTAAGAAGTAAGCCCTTTGTCACAGACTCAGTAGATGGCTCCTAATGGAGTTTCTGTGCTGAAAGATGGCAGGAGATGACAGTGAGCCTTAGAAAAGCTGTACTCAAAGGAAAAACCCACAAAATCCCACACAAATAAAAGAATACAAACCTGGTAAGCCCTGTATGTCATAGGGCATGTTGCTGAAGGGGAGCGTGGAGGTATGCCAAGCTGGTGGGTGGGAGGAAATGCCCTTGCAAAACAGGCAGTGTGGGCCAGGCAGAGGGGCCTCTATGGCCAAAGATTCTCTAGTCAAGTGCCCTAACACTGTGAGGATGAAGTACCACTTTATACCTGGTCATCCCTGTGTTGGCCACAGTCCTCCCCTTCTCTCTCCAAAGTGTTCCAGACTGGGAGACATATTACAGATGCCTCTCTCACTGTGAGATGGGTCACATCTTGGTAGAACCATCAGTATTTAAAAATATCCCAAGTAAAATCATTCACTGATCTTGGCACTATTTCATTTTGGTTTGGTTTTGTGTTCTTGAGACTCAGTCTGGTCTTGCTACATAGCACAGTCTAGTGTCAAATTCATTCTTTAGGACAGATGCCCATCAAGTCATGATTCTCTTACTGCTGTCTTCCAAGTGCTAGAATTACAGATGTGTGCTCCCATGCCTAGATGCCCACAGGCTGACCATAAATATAGATTGTATGTGATAAATGGTTGTTGAATACTGAAATAAAAGTAAAAAGCATGATGGCTGTACAGGGGCATGCTTGCCATATCCCAAAATACCATTAGGTAAAACATCCTAAGTCAGCCAGACATGGTGATACACAACGTTGAAGGCCTGTGTAGTCTGCATAGTAAGGTTAGCCCAGACTGCATGGTGAGGCCTTATCAAAGAGTGAAGGCAGGCAGCAAGACGGCTCTGCTGGTGGAGGCTTTGCGTTCAACTGATGCCCTGAGTTAGATACCCGGGATCCATATGATAGGACTTTCTATCATACTGTAGTCACACACACACACACACACACACACACACACAATTTGTAAAATTAAACCAAAACAAAAACTGAGCTAAAGGACAAACTAAGCGGTCATGAAGCACATTCTGAGAAGGGCCTTGGGTGGTGTGCACTGCCTGGTTCCCCAGCTCTGCCGCTGCCATGTGAATGACACTGGGTCCTCCATTTGCCCACGTGCAAGAGTACACACTAACAGTAATAGTACCTACTTTATAAAGCGGGGATTAATTAGTGGATATAAGGGACTTAAAATTATTCTGCTCTGTAAAAATGATTCATTAGTGATGTCTTGTCATCCTCATGCCCCAATCGTCACACAGTTGACTGCATGCTCCATGGCCGACAGACTCATTCGAAACCTCTAGAGCCACCACTAGCAAGAGGCCAGAGAGGGATCATATCTTGTTGTCACTAGGCCCTGTTTGAAATTGAAATCCAAATATATTAAATTTAGTCTGGCAACGCAATCCTCCCCAATCCTGGTGGACAGATACAAGAAGTCACTTGAACTCCGAGGTTCAAAGCCAGCCTGGACAACAAAAAAGCAAAGTGGGGGGAAGCCAGGCAGGACATGTACACCTGCAATCCCAGCACCTGAGCGTCAGAGTCAGAAGGATCAAGTATGGAGCAGCCTGATCATCTGATCTACAAAGTGAGCTCTGGTTCAGTTAGGGGTTCATAACAAGATCTCACCTCAAAAACGAGCAAACAAACAGTACTCTGGAAGCCTGGGACATAACTCGGTGGTAGAGCACTTGCTTAACATGCACCAGGACCTGAGTTCAATCCCAAGAGCTAACAAAACAACAAAAACCAAGAAATCATCACACATGTAGCATATCTGGCAAGCTTCTAGTTCCTCTTACCTGTACCAGATGAGTTTTAATAAGAAACTTATCGGCCCCACCCCTAGAAGCCCCACCTTCAACAGAAGTCACCTGATTCCAAACAAGGATTCTGCTAAGACCAGCCCAGTGTTCTGAGGCAGTGAGGCTAAGCCAGGGAGACACAGGCCTGGGGGTCCAGGGAGAGAAACGTGCTTAGCTCTTACTCCAAGCTGAGCCAAACCATCCTGGTTTACCAAGCAATTCTAGGAAAATAATTAGTCCAAGATGTGAGGCAAACTAGAATCCCTTCCTTTGTGCTGGATTGGAATCTGACTTCAGTAAGACAATATTGGCTTTATTCTACATGGGCGTTTGGCTTGGTTTGGGGCCACAACAGCTCTGGAAGTCTTAGGGAAACCAGGAAGAAGGCCTCGGGCTGGCACTTCAGAGCCAACCCCAACTCTTCCAGAGAAGTTTCTGTCTGTGGAATCTTCACTTAGTGGAAAAATCTGGCAATCTTTGCAACATTTCTACCCTGCTCCCTGCCTGCCCAGAGGGTAGGAAGGAAGGGCGTGCAGCGTGCTTCACTGTGAGGTCTGTGGAGCGAGACCGTCCAAGCAGCCCATAGCTCCGCTGTGCCTCCTGCTGAAGGTGGAACAACGTTGGAGAGACTGCGATCTGAGGCCAAAATCCACAGTTGCAGCCCCCTGCCTCAGCTCTCGAGCTCCAAGGCTCCTCCTTTCTTAAGCTTCAAATGCTCTGTGTTTCTTACCTCTCACCTCTTCTGAATGAGGTGTTTCTTAAAGATGATGGAGAAATATCCTTGGGAGTAAATCTAAAACTGATGTCTGTGTTCCTACCCTCCCCGCCCATGAGTTGCCATGCCCCTACACACAGGCAAGTAAAACCCTGGCCCAGCCTTCCCAGGCTCAAGCTGATGCCTGATCTCATAGCCTTGGTCAGTAGGCCACTCCTGTTCTCCCCAATTCTTCCTGTAAGAGATTCAAAGGGGTACAGACCTCAGCACATGAGCTTGGGGAGGGAGGCATAAGACTTTCTCCTGCCCAGGGTTTAGACTACATAGCCTATAGGTACAGGCCAGGGTCCATCTCTCAACCTGACTCTTGTTCCAAGGCCCCTTCCCACTTCAAGAAAGAACAGAGCCTGCTTTGAGCTAGAAATTGGAGGTGTTTCCTGTTCCATGTTAAGACACTGTTGTCCTAGTAAATCATACATGTGCACGGACAGGCCTTTTCCAGGCTGCTGGAACCTCTTAAAATCAAGGCCTTAAAAAGGTGTGTGTGTGTGTGTGTGTGTGTGTGTGTGTGTGTGTGTGTGTGAGAGAGAGAGAGAGAGAGAGAGAGAGAGAGAGAGAGAGAGAGAGAAGAAGAGGAGGAGGAGGAGAGAGAAAGAGACAGACAGAGGCAGAGACAGACTGATGAGGCACAAACGGCGGGAGTATGTTTTGGGAGCTGCTGACCCCTTAAAGCTGCACCCTACCATCCATCACATGTTGGTGACCCATAAGCCTCTATGACTGTTTCTCGTAGTCACCTCCTGTGTAAGTTTCTTTATTGCCAAGGCAAGAGTTTGTTCCTCCAGAAACTTTGTAGCTCGCTCTCAACATAGTGGTTGCATTTGTTTTCTCTGTTTTATGAGCTGGGCTTGAGTGGATAGTGGGCAGCCTGCCTGCAGGCTTACGTGTTTATGCTTGCTGGCAGGGAGAAGGCAGGCGTCAGCTGACCTGTATGAAGGCTGGAGCTGAGGCAGCCAGATTCCTATGGCCTATTTTTTCTATTATGTGTTTTCTCTATCAACAGATACTAAAGCAGTAAGAATAGTTAACGTTTATGGAGAACATACCACATCCCCAGTGTTCTTCTGCTAAGCACTTTGTGTACATACTTATAGCTGTCTTGGGAGGTACTCCTACAATTTAGACCCATTTTATTCATATGGAAATTGTGCTAGAAGAGTGAAGCTCCTGGTCCAGTCACAGAGTTTTGATCAGTGAGAAAACACCTGACCCCAGCCAGTCAGTCAGTCTTCCTCCAGAACCATACGTTCTGACTCTGCTCCGTAGGGACAGTTACTGCAGTTAAGAGTCTACAAGTAAAGAAGAGTTCTCTGACCATAGAGGAAAATGTGTAAACATTAACTTAACCTCTTCTTTAATAGAAAGCCGGGTCCATAGTGGTCAGTGGCCTGCCTGAAGTTCCATAACTGGGTCCATGGTACTGAAGCCACTAGAACTTTCTTTCAGGGAGGATGCTGCCCATGAGGGTCCTGGGTCCTCGGGACCCTGATGGATAGATGGATGTGAAAGCCCTATGCCATGTCATGGTTCACAGGGACTGTGTGCTATCAGGACAGAGTTCCAGCCCTGGGCCTGCTGCTGCTTGCCAGTCCTGGACAGTGTTATCCTCACACACTATGTCTTTTCTGTTGCTATGATATCGTACCCTGACCAAAGGAACTTAGAGAAGGAAAGGTTTATTTCATCTTGCAAGTTACAGTTTGTCATTGAGGGTAGCCAGGACAGGAACTCAAGCAAAAACCATGGAGGAACATTGCTTACTGCCTCGTGCTCAGCTGGCTTTCTTAGGAGGTTGTCAGACGTACCTGCCTGCGGATGGTGTTGTCCACAGTGAGCTGGTTCACCCGCATCCGTCATTGATCAAGGCAGTCTCTCACAGACATGGCCACAGGCAAGTCTGATCAGGACAACTCCTCTATTGAGAGTCTCTCTTCCCAACTGACTCTAAGTTATGTCAAGTTGACAATGAACTAATCCGGCACAGTGCTAGGTGTAGTAGCACAACACTTTTAAGCCAGCCCTCAAGAGGCAGAGAGAGAGACAGACTTCTGTGAGTTTAGGGCTAACCTGGTCTATATAGAGAGTTCTGAACCAGCCTGGATTTTAAGGCTTCATAGTGAGACACACACACATAACTCCCCCTGCCCTCTCAGGGCAGGGGACGACTCCTAACCAGCAGCACAAGTGCCTGGTGCCTGGTGTGATGTTTTGAAGCAGAAATCTCAAATTGTGGCCACCCCTGGAACCCTGAACTTGCCAGGAGAGTACAGGGTCAAATTTGTTTTAAAAGAATGTGATGAGCCGGGCGGTGGTGGCACACGCCTGTAATCCTAGCACTTGGGGGGGGGGGGCAGAGGCAAGCAGATTTCTGAGTTCGAGGCCAGCCTGGTCTACAGAGTGAGTTCCAGGACAGCCAGAACTACACAGAGAAACCCTGTCTCAAAAACCAAAAAAAAAAAAAAAAAAAAGAGAGAGAGAGAATGTGATGTTTGATTTTCAATTTCATTTTTTGCACAATGTCCAAGGGAGTTTTCCAGAGGCCTTTTGACGTGATATTGTTGCTGTGATAGCTTGTGGAAAGTATTTGTGTGTGTTAGCATTTTCTCTGTTTGACTTTTCATTGGTATAATAGACGATCAGTACAAGCCCTTTGAGGGTTTCAGTAACTTTTTGGATTACAAAAAGGGACTTGAGGCCAAAAAATATGTAAGAATGGCTTCTCTGAGGTATCAGGTCCCATATTGTCTCGGCAGGCAGATGGCTACACAGAGGGGCTTTCCTCGGCCTGACTGGGGCTCCCAGCCCTGGGCCTAGCCCTGCAGCCAACTGCATTTCAGCACAAAGGGGCGCTCAGCCAACCTCAGCCTTGGGAAGCAGCAAAAACTTGGAAGGGAAAACTGAGAGACACTGAGGAAGACATCAGTTACCCTCAGCCCCACTCCTCCAGGCCTTCCGATACGAAGGTGCAGCATAGCTATGGAGACTGGAGTTTTCAATAGGGATTTTCCAGAAGATCACATAGTGCAGGCCTTGCTTCTCACTGTGCCCAGTGAGTAGGATGAACTAGTAGAAAGGAAATAGTATTCTGGAAACCCCAGCCCAGGAACAGGATGTTTCCGAGAAAGCCCGTAGATTGCTTATCATTTTACCTGCCTAAGCCCCACAGGTGGAGGATGAGGGTGAGTAAGCCATCCCTGGCCTGAAGAGCTTGGTTATTCGTAAGGCCAGCTTTGTTTGGAGACAAGGCATTCACTAATCGCCACCTAAGAGGCAGAGGGACAATTCACATTTCTAGAGTATAAATCAGCATTCAATTCAGGAAACAGACATCACTTTAGGTATTTTAAACAGGACAGGACTTAATACAGAGAATAGTCATTGACTAAATCACAGAAAGGACTGAGGGAGTAGAGTCTAGACCAGGCTTCCAAGAACAGCTCCACAGACAATGTGGAGTTCATCCGTTAGGACCACGTCCACAGCCTCAGGCACTGGGTTTGAGCATTTATGTCCATGGAGAAATGAGTTAGGACTGAGCCTGGGATCACAAATCTCTTTGGAGAGAGATTGTTTCCACTACTGCTATCTCAGCCTCTAGCACCCAAGGAAAAAAGAATGCTACAGGAAGAGAGAAAAGGAGGCTTATCCCTACTGCATTCTCTACCTAGTGAGCTGATGGGCACAAGGGGGCAGGAGGATGAGCCAGGAGACCACCTGACTAGGTCGTGTGCTTCCTGAGCAGCCCCTCGGAGCTTGGCTTCAAGCAGCAGTCCCCTCCAGTGGGTCACAGCCCTCTGTCAACCCTGTATCTCCAAAAATATTTATATTAAAATTCATAACAGTAGCAAAATCACAGTTATGAAATAGCAACAAAAATCACTTTATGGTGGGAATCACCACAACAGGAGGAAACTGTGTTAAAGGGAGGCAGCATTTAGAAGATTGAGACTCAGCCGGACGTGGTGGCACACGCCTGTAATCCCAGCACTTGGGAGGCAGAGGCAGGCGGATTTCTGAGTTCAAGGCCAGCCTGGTCTACAGAGTGAGTTCCAGAGGACAGCCAGGGCTACACAGAGAAACCCTGTCTTGAAAAAAAAACAAAACAACAACAACAACAATAACAAAAACCAAAAAAACAAAAAAAGATTGAGACTCACTGCTTTAGAGGAATTGGAAATGCCCAGTTAGAGGCTTAAAAGCATAGCAAGGCTTGGTGATGCCTACAGTCCCTGAATTTAGGAGGCTGAGGCAGGAGAAATACAAGTTAGGCCACCTGGGCTACACAGTGAGACACATACAAACACACAACACACACACATGCACACACACACGTTAATGGCCACACTCTGCTCTTTGCTGTGCAAATAGAAAATCTTGAACAGTTTTTAGTGTAGCGGTTTAAATAAAGCCTTCTCTGTGGGCTAAGGGCTAGGGAAACCTGTGGAAGTCCCTCTGTACTGTCCTCCAGCCTTATAAGAGTCAGAAAATTCACAGGTATTTGAGGGAGTTTCAAATGGATAATAATCAGGGTAGATCTTAGAGAAAGTGATTATTCATGAATGGTCAGTTTTTCTTCCTAGATTACACACGTTCCCCCAAACAGACCCACTTCCTGCATGAATCAACACCATGCCCTTGAAAATAAGACACTTTTTTTCTATATTTTTGTTTACATTCCAAATGCTTTCCCTTTTCCCAGTTCCCCCCTCACCATATGTCCCATAACTCCTCTTCCCTCTGCCCATTCCCCAAACACCCCCCTCCCATTTCTCTGTTCTGGTACTCCCCTACAATACTGGATCAAGTCTTTTCAGGACCAGGGCCCTTTCCTCCCTTCTTCTTGGGAATCATATGATTTGCTAATTGTGTCTTGAGTATTCAGAGCTTCTGGGCTAATTAATATCCACTTATCAGTGATTGCATTTCATGTGTATTCTTTTGTGATTGAGTTAGCTCACTTAGGATATTTTTCAGTTCCAACCATTTGCCTACAAATTTCATGAATTCATTGTTTTTAATAGCTGAGTAGTATTCCATTGTATAAATATACCATATTTTTCTGTATCCATTCCTCCATTGAGGGGCACCTGGGTTCTTTCCAGCTTCTGGCTATTTTTTTTTTTTTTTGAGACAAGACTTCTGTAGCCTAGGCTAGCCTCAAACTCGATTTATAGTCAAGCGTGGCCTTGAACTCCTGTCTCCATCTCTCAAGTGCTGGGCTTACAGGTGTATGGCACCACCCTTGGCTTCAGATATCATAGATTGATGTCATTCTTTTCTCAGCAGAGACAAGACTTGGGCCGAGTAAAAACCTGCATATGTTAATGCTAAATAACAGGTGCTGATCCATAGTTTTAGTCTGTCAACAAACGTTGAAATCAGTAGCTGTGAATTAGGTAACTGCTCTGACTCCAGTGGGCTGCGTGCCTTCTGCACCCACCCAGGAGCCCTCTGGATTGGAGGATGAAAGACCCATACGTGCCAGCTAATTCTGATACTCCTTGACTAGCTCGACAGCTGGGCATTTCTAATCCTCTCTGAGGCTAACATACACCTCCCTCCTGTATTCCTGGCTTAACATGGCCTAAATCTCTTTTCACTTTGCTGCCCTGTTCCTTTCTGGGCACTGTCCCCACCTCCATAGGGTCACTTTGCTGCCCTGTTCCCTTCTAGGCATTGTCCCCCACCCCGAAGGGCGTAGGGCCCCATTCCCTTCCTCCCTACACTGCTGAATGATTCTCTTCTGCAGCTCTTAAATCTGACTCCTTCCCCCTCCAAGTCATGGTGATTCTCCTCCTCTTCTGCTCTCTCCCCGTCCCTTCCCTGGCTGTGTGGCAATTCTTTATTATCAATCAAAGCCAGATGGGGGCAGAGGCCCTCAGGTCCAGAAGTGCGGCTTTGGGGAGCTGAAATAAGACAAAGCCTTAGATCCAATTCCCAACAAAAAACCTGTTGGGTCAGGCCCTGGGCTAAGTGACTACAGAGATGAGAAAGGTATCGGTCCTGACCTTAGGCCAGTCGGGATGATGGGACACATGCCGTGCTGGAAGAGGGTTCCAGGGGCTGTTATAGTAGGCCGGAGAGGTTGGGTGGAGAGAGGTGGTATTGGCACTGCCCTTTAGTGGATAAAGCGGTCTTGCAAGGCTGCTTTCTGAGACTGTGTGCTAAGGGCCCCCTTCTGTGTGCAGGAAGCACTGCACCCAGACCTGACCCCTCCCTTTCTGCTGCCTCGCAGGCCCTTCATGCTGCTGCCGCCACTGATGGAGTGGATGCGGGTGGCGATCACCTACGCAGAGCACCGTCGCAGCCTCACTGTGGACAGTGGCGACATCCGGCAGGCAGCACGGCTGCTGCTACCAGGCCTGGACTGCGAGCCCCGCCAGCTCAAGTACGGAGCCCAAAAGAAGGGGATATACAACATCTGTGTCCCATCACCTATAACACCCCTGCTATCTGCTGCTTCTAGTGGCTGGGTGGGCATCAGAGCAAGGCTGGAGGGCACCTACGTTACATTAAGTATCATCTGAAAATGCCACACCCAAATGTGGGAAGAGACTTGTTCTAGGCTTCGCCTGTAGCCGCTGGAGTGCAACCCAGAACATACACACCTTTGAATTTGGGCTGGAGTACACATGGAGTTTGGGTCTGGGGTCCCGATTGGGGAGGCTTTCCTTTGTCCCTCTGTTCACCATGGTTTTCCTGTACAGACCCTGTGCTGAGCTCTTCTGCTTTATGCTTGTTTCTCAGCCATCATGACACCTTTAAAGAGGGCTCTAGTGCCCTATAGCAAATGAAGAGCCTGCACGTTAGAGAGGAACAGCAGCTTGTCTGCAGAGGGGCCTCAGGTTGAGACCGTGTTCATATTCCTTCCCACAGTAAGACAGGTCTGCTGCAGATGTGCTCCATGCGTGAGCTCCTGCTGGCCATCCTAGCCCAGCCTGGCCTGAAGGGTGCTTGGTTTCTGTTTTCTGACTGTGCCCAAACCATACTATAGACATGAATTTTACAAACTTTGACCTAATCCAAAGGTACAGGTAGGAGCTTTTAGGACGCTCTGGTGTGCCCTGTATAGGTACAGATTTTATCTATAATGTCCTCAGTAAATTGAGTTGATTGTTCACGGGATTCTGAGCCTCTTCCTGCCATGTCCTTGGTACTTAAGGGGTCTTCTAGGCAACCAGAAGAGACACAGGAAAAATCTAGACATTGGCGGCAATGCCTGCCTCATGAGCTGCTTGTGCGAGCACTTTGCAGTGGCCAGATGCTAAGGCCCAGGCCCAGCCCTGATCAGCTTTCTCCTCCTCAAGGGAGTCTGAGAATTTGCTCCAACAGTTGGCAGGTCTCAAGAGCTCAGTCCACTGCATTAACCCATGTGTAGGGAAGCCAGGCTTCACACTACGGCAATGGTTCTCAACTCCTTTGCTGTCTCCAAAAAAAAAATTTATGATTCATAACAGTCAGCCAAATTACACTTATGAAGTGGCAGTGAAGATAATTTTGTGGTTGGGGTCACTGCAACATAAGGGTCTGTATTAAAGGGCCACAGCATCAGAAAGGTGAGAAGCACTGCCCCGGGGCGAGCACAGAGCAAGGCCAGTCATCGCTGGCCTTTGCACAGGTAGGTCCTCCTGCCCTGGCAGGCCCACTGTGCCTTGTGTCACAGTCACGCTCACACACTCCTTGGTCTCTCCTGCGCAGACCCGAGTGCTGCTTCAGTTCCTTCCGGAGGCTGGACGCTCGAGCTGCTACTGAACGCTTCAACCAGGACCTGGGCTTCCGCATGCTCAACTGTGGAAGGACAGACCTCATCAGCCAGGCCATCGAGGCCCTGGGCCTGGACGGGGTGAACACAATGGATGACCAGGTACCTTCTGTGGACTCTTCTAGGCCAGACGTAGAGAGAAACTCGGAACTATGCTAGGGTGAGAGAAACAGTCCCAGTCCCTGCATCCTGAGCCTGGCTGGACTGTCTCAGTCAGCTCTGGGCCTCAAGGTCCTGACAGATGGCCAGTCTGGGTCCCTAAAACCTCCTGGACAATCGTGGTAGTGTGGATGCTGTTTCCGCGGTTGGAAGGCTAGCAACTGTCCTAGATGAGGTAGGGCGGAGGAAGAATCTAGTGAAGACTTGGATTGTAGACTCGGTAGCAAGCTGTGGGACATAATTACTGGCATGTGAATGGGACTGTGTGTGCCAGCCACTCACAAGCTCCAGAGAAGCCAGGACTAGGGGTGACACTGGTGAACAGAGAGTAAGAAGTGAACACCTAAGCCAGGGGTGGAAGTGCAACTAGAGTCAATAGCACACAGCAGCTGTAGCAGGATGATCACGAGTTCAAGGCCAGCTTAGGCTGCATAGTGAATTCAGGGCTAGTCTGGACTACAAAGTGAGCTCCTGTCATAATAAAACTGAACGCTGAGCATCTAGTTCTTTGGTAGAATAATTTCCTAACATGTGCAAGGCCCTTGGTTCAGTCTCCAGCACCAAAAGAAAAAGGAGGAGGAGGAGGAGGAGGAGGAGGAGGAGGAGGAGGAGGAGGGCAAACACGTAAAACAAAGAGCACAGGAATGAGAAGTGCCAAGGAGCACAATAAGGGGAAAGAGGGGGAAATACTGGGGTGAACCCGGCTTACAGGAGAAGCCATCGGGACACCTGCAGAGTCAGAAGACTGCAGCTCAGCCCCACTGCGGAATGTCTATATGACTCTGTCTGGGGATCAGTTAGTGTCCCAGATGGCACTGTGTGGTGTGGAAGCCCATCCACAGCCAGGCTGCCATGGAGGGTCAAGCCCGGTGTCATGCCATGACAATGCAACCCAGAGACTGGAGCAGCAGATGAAGCGTGAGGCTGGGAGTGCTTTGTAGGGCTGAATCTGAGCCTTGAGGGAGGGCGGGGCGGGGGGGCGGGGCAGTAGGGAAGGGGGGGCAGCTGCCAGCAAGTGTGGCTGGGCCAGGACTGAGGAGTGTCTGCACAGTGGAGAACATCAGGCTGATGTTAGCTGCATGCAGGCAGATGCAAGGCCTCTGTGGGGGCCTTCTTCCTGGTGTTCACTTCCTCAGAGGATGCCGTGTTGAAGCCCAGGCACTTATAATTCAGACTGGTGAAGGCTTTAGTCTACCACATCGCAGCTGAGGTGTCTTGACAAGATACCCCGCCACCAAAGGGAACTTGCTTTCCTCTCCTCAAAGGTGGAATAACAGTGCCTGCGTGTAGAGCAGCTGGTAGAGTCTTCATCAGTGCTGGTACATGTTCACTGTGGTTCTTGTCCAGATGATCATTACTGTTGCCGTATTACTGTCAAAACGATGACGATTAGCCCTGAAATCTGGTCTTTGGCCAAATTCTGTAGTAGCTTCCCTTCTTTCTCCAGCTCTGGGCCTGGTTTATGCTCTGATTGTGTATAGATGTGTGGAGAAAAAAAAGTCATTACATACCTGGTGTGTGCGTGTGTGTGCATGTGGTGTGTGTGTGTGTGTGTGTGTGTGTGTGTGTGTGTGCGTGCTTGTGTAGCCTGAAACAAAGCCAGCCATCTATGGTGCTGCCGCTGGCCTTTCTGCAGCTGCTCAGCACTGCTGCTGTCTTGCACGCTGGTGTCTAGAAGCCGATGCATAGGTAAGCAGGCTGCCCGCCCCGTGATTCATCTCAGGCCATTTCCTTATCTCCAGGAACTAGACAAGGATTTATGAGCTAAGAAGATATTCTCTCCACACAAATAACCTAATAAATAATATCGCGGAGCACCAGACAAATGCTTGCCAGGATTCAGCTGTGGAATGCCCTTTGCACCGTTGCCTTTGCCATCAGACTCCCAGGCAGGGAGACAACCCTGCTAACTGCCCATGTCGGCGCAGTGAGGGGCAGACACAGCTTGCAGCGCTCTGGACTGCTCGTTAGCACAGATGTGGACACTGCTGAGCACGAGCCTCAGCAGCTCATGGAGACCTGGGTTCTAGCCCAGAGCTTGCTTGCTTGCTTGCTTGCTATAGGACCTTGGGCGGTTAACTCCCCTTCTCTGCCCCACATGCATACAGTGAGGAATAGAAGCCCCCCATCCACAGTAATAGTACAGTGATTAAATGGAACATGCATATAAAGTCACTTCCTACAGTGAACCCAGGCACTGGTCTGTGATGTTGTGTGCAGTATAATGTGCACACACTTGGGGTTGTAAGCTTACCGTGTATGTAGTGAGCACTGTGTATATTAATACCCTCCTACAACCAATTGAGGCACACATTGTCTCTATCCCTAAGATGGAGAAACTGAGGGAGAGGAGATACTGGGCCTGGGGTCTGGCTGCACCACCTGCCGTGTAGGCCGTATATTCCTCACCCCTGTGCTGACCACAGTGCTTGTGGTAATGCCCCTGATCAGCCATCCAGTTGGCCCTGGAAGTTTTAGAGGCCCTAGACACGGGACCACTCCTGAGGAGCAGCTGGGCCGACCTGTGAGAAGGGTGACGCCGTGCTCTGTGCCCAAGGATTCAGCATCTACCTTTGATTCCCAGGGTATGACGCCGCTAATGTACGCCTGTGCTGCTGGGGATGAAGCCATGGTCCAGATGCTGATTGATGCTGGAGCAAACTTAGATATCCAGGTACAAAGAAACTGCCGTCCCAGCGCTGACCCAGTGAGAGGCTACTCCAAGGTCTCCAGCAGACAGACTGGGTGTGGTATTTAAACTCCGTCTAGAACAAGCCGAGAGAGAGAGATGGTGGTCAGGGCAAAGAGCGCTTTCCTCTGAACCTGACTGAGGAGGGAGACGAGAAGAGAGAGCAGCCACAGTTGTATTTCCAGAGCTCCTGTCCTCTGGTGCTAGGCCAACCCTAGCTGTCCCTGTCTCTGCCTCCTTCTGATGCAGAGAGGGCTCCCCTTCTGTCTTGTCTTGCTCAGGTAGACATCACTTGTTGGATTCGAACCTTGTCCACACAAATGCTCTCAGAAGGCATTACCCAGAAAATGTGGAAACACTTCTGTAAACATCACCACCCTTGCTATGTATCCCTTTAGCTAAAGTACCCATGTCATCTGCTCTGGAAAGTCACCTTCCAGGAAATAGTGATGGTTTGTTGTATTTTAGGTCCCAAGCAGCTCTCCTAGGCATCCTTCCGTCCACCCGGACAGCAGGCACTGGACCTCCCTGACGTTCGCGGTGCTGCATGGACACATCTCTGTGGTGCAGGTGAGCTTCCGCGGGGCGCACCGTGTGCCTCAGCTTCCAAAGACCAGCCAGGGACACTGCTCCGGGCCAGGGCCCACCTGACCAATAGCGCTCACCTGACTCGCCTCCAGAGTAGGGTTAGTGTAGAATTGGAAGGCCTGGACTTCGGTCTGCTGGATTTCACACTTGCAACCCTCTTCTAGGCAGTGTTCTTCCCTCGGACCTGGCTCTGCGTCATGGTGTCCTCCCACTCCTGTCCCTCCCTGTCCCCCAGTTCCTGAGGAAGGACAGATGGCACAGCTTAGATGTCAAGCTAAGCCTCGCTGCTGCCCGCCGTGGGCTGGGCTCCTATGGCTGGCACCACAGTGAGGAGATGATGGTTCTAGAAGCAAAAGTTGTGGGCAGAAGGGGCACCAGTCACATGACACTCAGGTGACAGGTCCTGCAGGACTACCACCAACCTGCTCCTGGGGTGGGTATCTCTCCTCCTCCTCTTCTAGGATGCAAGGCCTCTGTGGTAGTAAAGTCGGGCCTGCTTGTGGTAGTCGGCGCAGTCTGGCGTGCAGCCAGCCCTCCGTAGGTGGTTGTTGCCCAGGTAGCCCCTGCACCTAGTCTGCTTAGTAGTCACTGCCTCCTCAGGCCCGAGCAGCTACTGCCTCCATCCAGGCTGGGCCTGTGGGCTGGGCCCTGGGCTGGCCTGGTGCCCAGTTTCATCCAGCAAGCAGGTCTCCACCCCCACTGCCTTGTCCCAGAAGTGAGCACATCTGGTTTCTGACTGACAAGTCGCCAGCCAGCACACACAGGCCTTCTCTGTGCCCCACACCCTACAGGGAAGCTTGGAACTCACCTGAGCTTTTTGTACCTGGTTGCCAGGGAGGGTGGTCTGAGATTTGAAGTGTGTCTCCAGGAGGCTGTGAGTGTGCAAAGCAAGCCCCCCCCCACAGCAGGATGCAGGCAGCACCCTTGCCTCCTCTGAGCCCTGGCAAAGCCGTCCTTGATGGAATGGGGCCACTTGCACTCCTGGCTAGCCTGCGACATCCTGCTTCTCCCTACCTCTTGCCAGCCTGCGTAGCCGCTGAGCCTCTGCAGCGGGGAGTCCAAACACTGCTGGTTATAAGCCCTCAGTGTGCTGGGCATACCATAATCTCAGTAATGCTTCAAGGCAGGCCTCTCCCCACCTTGCAGATAGGGACGCCTAGAGTTGAAGCCACTCCAGCCAGTGGCCAGCACGGTAGCCCAGATGCTCTACTAGACTGTCCTCTCTAATCCTCTCCTCGCATCTGCTACTGCTCAGGGACTTGTTTCTCTCCAAGGCAGTGGTTCTCAACCTTCCTAACGCTGAGACACAGTTCTTCACGCTGTGGTGACCCCCAACCATAAAATTATCTTCATTACTCCTTCATGATTGTAATTCTGCTGCTGTTATGGATCATAATGTGAATGTCTGTTGTACAGGACATCTGGTAGACCCACAGGTTGAGAACCACTGCTCTAGGGATTATAGGTGATTCTCCCTGTTCTGTTCTTCTGTGTGAGTTCTCCAGAAGATCTCTGAAGCTGATTGGTGGGAAAGTATTGAGAAGAAAATTAGTTCCAAGGTGGTCACAGTTTAGGGCTCGGCGCATTGGTGGGGTGAAGGTGGAGATTACAGAAGCGCAGATCCCAGGGTAACCAGGCGTCCTCAGGCTCCAGTGCCTCAGCTGCCAGGGGGAGATATTTTGTGGTCACATGTCTGGGGAGACTTGTAGGTCCTGCCCCTGGAGCACGCCACCCGTCTCCAGGCACACTGTCATGCTGACTATGTCTTCTTACTGTGCCTGACAGCTGCTACTTGATGCTGGTGCCCATGTGGAGGGCTCGGCCGTGAACAGTGGGGAGGACAGCTATGCCGAGACACCCCTGCAGCTGGCCTCTGCAGCTGGTACGTACGTACACTGCTTTCCTGTCCCTCAAGTTCTCACATCAGGATGACACTTTAGCCTTGTCACCCAGGCTGGTCACTGAGCTCTATGCTAACTTTGGAAACCCTTAAGGTTGTTCTCGCTAGGCTACTGGGAGGGGGTTCCTTCCCTCTATCCCCCAGCATTTTTGCTGAGCATAGGGTCCAAATAGTCCAGTAGGGCAGGGAACCTTCCCTTCCTGAGGACCTAGATAGGTTAGGACACAACCACCTTCCCTGCCCCACCCCATTTACCCCATGTCATCATGCTTGATTGTGATTGTAGGTCTCCCTCACTTATTCCAAGGGTCAGATCTTGGACCCCGCCTGCCCCACCTTGGTTTCCCTCCTCAGACTATCTCCTAAGCCTTGGTACTTCCACCTTGCCTTTCAGGCAACTATGAGCTGGTCAGCTTGCTCCTGAGCCGTGGTGCTGACCCCCTCCTCAGCATGCTGGAAGCCACTGGCATGGCCTCTTCCCTCCATGAGGATATGAACTGCTTCAGCCACTCAGCCGCCCATGGCCACAGGTACAAACGCTGAGGTGCCCGTCCTAGGTGACCAGGAAAACTGAGATGCATTCTCATGAGCCTGGGCCTCTGAAGCAGTAGAAGAGCCAGGCCTGGTGATGGATCCTGAAGCAGAGCGTGAGAGCATGGTGGCCAGGATGATGTAGGGGCTTGGTCAGCATGGAGGCCTAAGACTCTGGAGACCTGGAAACACTGGATGAGCTGCTGGGTTCTCACACGCTGGCACTGACTGGGGCCTAAACCTCAGGCCCACCCCTTTTTAGTAAAACTGTTATTCATGTAGCCGCTGCCAGGGCCGCTCAGGACTCCAGTCCTCTGTGAAGTTGGTGGTGATTTTCCGGTGCTTGTGGTGCTCCCAGGGCATCCCCAGGGCTTCACTCAGCACATGGGCTGGCTATGAAGAGCATGCTTGTAGCTCCAGGAGCAGATGGCAGGCCTGCCTGGCCTTGCGACTGGCAACAGCAGGCTGAAACCAGAGTCATTAGGCAGTGCTGGGGATGGACCGTGGAGGAGAACAAGAGAAGCGGTCACTCGAGAGCAGGAAAGGGGACAGAAAAGGAAGACTGGTGGGCAAGATGCCAATGCGCAGTTCAGGGATGTCCTCAACACCACAGACTTGTGCTCCTGCTGTGACCTCCCTGACAGTGCCTGCCCCGTGCCTTTTTCCAGACCCCCCAAAGCCTCCCCATCAACACACAGAGGAAGCAGGAAGGGCTGGTGGGCTTGTGCACTGTGGAGTAGGTTGCTGGGTACCTTTGCATCAGACTGGCACCAGCCCCAAGAGAGGGTGATCCTGGCACTCTGTCTTAAGGTGGCGAAGCAGCTAGGGCTCGGAGAGGTAGGACAGCCTGAGCTCACAGTCAGGTGCAGAGCTGTGACTCCTCAGTCATTGGTGCAGAAGAAACGGAGGGTCCTTGGTGCCTCCACACATCCGAGATGGGGGACACTGAGAACCCTCTGCTGCCCTGAGGTACATCATGGCCACAGGGCTCTAGAATATAGCTCAGCTGGACACTGTCCATCGTCTTGGGTATCCCAGGGCTCATTATGCTATCTTGGCCTACAGGAATGTCCTGAGGAAGCTCCTGACTCAGCCACAGCAGGCTAAAGCAGATGTGCTATCCCTAGAAGAGATCCTGGCCGAGGGCGTGGAGGAAAGCGACACATCGAGCCAGGGCAGCAGCGAGGGGCCTGTGAGGTTAAGCCGAACCCGAACGAAGGCCCTGCAGGAAGCCATGTACTACAGTGCTGAGCACGGCTACCTGGACATCACCATGGAGCTGAGAGCACTGGGTGAGGCTGCGCAGGGGTAAACAGTGGCACGGCAACACGGGCACGTGGGCACAGTCACTGCACAGGAACACACAGTGCACGGCACGTGGGCACAGTCAGTCACTGCACAGGAACACACAGTGCACGGCACGTGGGCACAGTCAGTCACTGCACAGGAACACACAGTGCACGGCACGTGGGCACAGTCAGTCACTGCACAGGAACACACAGTGCACGGCACGTGGGCACAGTCAGTCACTGCACAGGAACACACAGTGCACGGCACGTGGGCACAGTCAGTCACTGCACAGGAACACAGTGCACGGCACGTGGGAACAGTCAGTCACTGCACAGGAACACACAGTGCACGGCACGTGGGCACAGTCAGTCACTGCACAGGAACGCACAGTGCACGGCACGTGGGCACAGTCAGTCACTGCACAGGAACACAGTGCACAGCATGTGGGAACAGTCAGTCACTGCACAGGAACACACAGTGCACGGCACGTGGGCACAGTCAGTCACTGCACAGGAACACACAGTGCACGGCACGTGGGCACAGTCAGTCACTGCACAGGAACACACAGTGCACGGCACGTGGGCACAGTCACTGCACAGAAACACACAGTGCACGGCACGTGGGAACAGTCACTGCACAGAAACACACAGTGCACGGCACGTGGGCACAGTCAGTCACTGCACAGGAACACACAGTGCACGGCACGTGGGCACAGTCAGTCACTGCACAGGAACACACAGTGCACGGCACGTGGGAACAGTCACTGCACTGCTCTCAGGGTCGGTCCCAGCCTCTGCTTGCAGGCCCACTCTCCCTTCTGATGGCACACCAGGAGTCTGAAGACTACAAAGATGCCAGTGTGTCTGGTTGCTCAGCCAGCTTTCTGCTGGTGGGCCTGTGAGTCTGTGGACTGCTGGATCACCCAGGGAGGCTAGTCGGCCTGGCAAACCTGAACCAGGGCCTATGGTAGCTGTGTGGTGTTGCACGATCTAAGCCTCACTTCCCACCTCTTTGTGGGTTTGGCTCTGATTATCCTCATCTAAGAACAGGATGGTGTCCGCTAGGGCACAAGGCATGGTGGTGAGATTGTGGAGCCGAATGCACAGACCCCGGGAGCAGCTCTCAACCTTCCCATCGCTGTGACCCGTAACTCAGTCCCTCCTGTGTCTCCCAACCATAAAGTTATTCTTGTTGGTGCTACACAACTAATTTTTACTACTATTATAAACCATGATGTAAATACCCGTGTTTTCTGATGGTCTTAGATGACTTTTGTGAACGGGTCATTTGTCCCCAAAGGGGTCACAACCCACGGATTGAGAACCACTGCCCTAGGGCCTGGCCATCAAAGCCCAGGCAGCCCCAGAACATCGCTGGGATATAAGTGGAGTTTGACATAAATTTCACACCCTAGTCTTGTCGCCCCCACAACCCCCGACTCGTGCCAGGGAACTCCAGTAAACCCTCACGTGCCCTGCTGGGCACAGACATACCAGGGAGCTGGGAGCTTGAACTCTGCCATAACGGAGCCATTTCATGCTCCTGAGTGCCCTGCGTATTTTCTGGGTGCATCTGCTCATCCCTCCTGGATGGGTTCTTCTCAGCAAATAGGTCTAAGGCCAACAAGCAATAGGCCCTTAGCTTGGCATCTGACAAACAGGCAAAGCATCCTGTGCCCTGTCAGTTGAGCCTGACAGGGAATCCACACTTTGTTCACAAAGCTCAGCTGAGCGGCACGCAGTCCTCAGTGGGGCCTCAAGCAGAGCCTGTCCTGGAAAGGCTGTGCTTTTCCTGGGAGGGGAGTGACAGCTGTTCTTCTCTCTGGCCAGGTGTTCCCTGGAAGCTGCACATCTGGATAGAGTCTCTGCGGACCTCTTTCTCACAGTCACGGTACTCGGTGGTGCAGGGCCTCCTGAGGGATTTCAGCTCCATCAAGGAGGAGGAGTACAATGAGGAGCTGGTGACAGAAGGCTTGCAGCTCATGTTTGACATCCTCAAGACCAGCAAAGTGAGTGGGGTCCAGCAGCCCTGACCTGGGCTCCACATCCTAGGATGGCCGTATAAACATACATGCACAGGCATCGCACACACGTGGATATGCATCACCCCAGCACCCAGAGCTGGACCGCATGGCTGCCAGAGGGCAGAAGCCATGGCAGTCCAGGCTAGAGCCCAGCCAGAACAGCCATTTGGGAAACACAAATGAAGTGACAGTCTGTTCTGGCCAAAAGGCCTGATGTGGCTGCAGCTGCGGCCAGCCATGCGCATGAGCTGAAGGTCCTTTCTGCCTCTCCCTACAGAACGACTCGGTCCTCCAGCAGCTGGCCACCATCTTCACGCACTGCTATGGCACCAGCCCCATCCCCAGCATCCCCGAGATCCGGAAGACCCTCCCGGCCAGGCTAGGTGTGTATCCGTGCCCACCAGGCCTGACCCCACCTCTTCTTTCTCCACGTCACTCTTGCCTCCTCCTCTGTTCCAAGTGCCAAGGCCCTAGCCTCAGTTTCTCTATCCCCCACTTTAGGTCCTCTGCCCCATCCCACTCCGGCCTCTTAGAGCGTGGACACCCTGACACTGTCTTGGTCTTCCCCCCCACAGATCCTCACTTTCTGAACAACAAGGAGATGTCTGATGTAACCTTCCTGGTGGAAGGAAAGCTGTTCTATGCACACAAAGTTCTTTTGGTGACAGCATCTAACAGGTAGGCCCCCTGGGGATCAGCGCTGGCCCCAGGAACACCTCCAGTTCTTTTGCATTGAGGTGTGCTGTGTGAGTCTTCCTGAGGAGATGGAACCAAGCATGTGTCCACCCCAGATAGGACACTAATAAACGATTCCACTTAGGTCTAGCTTAGGAAAACGTGGGTTTTGGGGTGGGGTTACTTAAAGGCACATGATGTCCCAGGGCAGCATGGGTACATGGAGCCTGCACCTCTGAAGTCCCTGGTCCCGCTTGTCCATCAGCCCAGTCTCTTCCTCCTGGCACTTACTGCTGCTCATATCGTAGGGAGAGATGTGGTAAAGTTTTTACGTTTCAGGAATGTCCTCAGGACTGTCTTGTTTACTTCCAAACCTTGTTTCATCTACCTTAGAAGAAAGCTATACAAGGTGACCACAGTGCTAGAGAAAAGGGACAAAGGGGACTTATAACTTCTGCCCCAAGGGCACAAAGTGGGCCAGACTGGGTGCAGCAGGAACAGTCCAGCATGCAAGAGGAAGTTCTCGGGGCTCCTTCTGCTGAGTGACTGCAGCTGACTGTTAGAACGCAGAGGTGTTCTGGAATAAAGAGCCAGCGCTCCCACCACAGGCTCTGGGTCATCATCGTGCAGGGGAGAGTGGAGGAACAGAACAGAACAGAGCTGAGCCCAGCAGCCTACGGTGATGTAAAATGTCACCTGCCAAACATTAGCTTGGGAACAGGGCAGTCCTGTTTGGTGTTCCATCTCCCACAGGCTGCTCAAATGACAGTGCCGTCAGCACAGCAGTGGATCAGGCCGTGGTCAAACCCTACCTTGTCTCCTTGTTCCAGGTTCAAGACCTTAATGACCAATAAATCAGAGCAGGATGGGGACAGCAGCAAAACCATTGAGATCAGCGACATCAAGTACCACATCTTTCAGGTGTGTGGGCCTCAGAGTTGCTCTCTCCATGAAAGCCTCTCTGCACAGCCCGTCCTGGGCCTTATGCATGTAGTCTCTGTCCCCTACCGCCTGTGTGATTTACCAAATCAGTGATCACAAGAGAGCTACCCAGTCCTCCCCTCAGCCTCTGTAAGGCTGTGGCTTCAGAGCTAGCTACCGCAGGAATCCGGGCAGCCTACAGAGAGAGGAAGATGAACGCCTGCTGCCCTGGAGGTGTGCGGCCTCGTTCTCTAATGAGCTGCTGAAAGCTTCCTGGGAAGGCAGTGACTGGACCATTAGGTGATCGTGATGTAGGCTGCCCTCTTCTCAGCAGTCCAGCGCCAGCCCCGCTGACTGGATGGGAAAGGCATGGGGAGCCCAGATCAGCTCGTACAGGTCCCAGCTCAGGGCTCTGCACAAAATTCAGGCTGAGCAACATTAACTCTGTGGCAGCATGAGGTTGGGGTCTCAGCTGAGAGGGACTTTCCAGAAAGTCTCGTGTGTGTGTGTGTGTGTGTGTGTGTGTGTGTGTGTGTGTGTGTGTTGGGGGAGTTGAGGATTGGCCTATAGATCCCCCTTTAGGGCTCTGACTACACAGAGGCCCAGCAGCAGCAGCAGCAGCAGCAGGTAGTGCTAGGCCCTGTCTTGCCCTGGGCAGGGTAAGATCCCATGGGGGTGACTCCCCAGCACCCCTACTCAGGAGTACAGAGAGCCACCATGTAACACTGCTGGCCCTCTGTGTCACCACACTTAAGGCCAGGCATGGTGACGAGCACGAAGGCTCATGTGCTGGAGGCCAGAGCAGACTAGAGTGCGAGACCTTCAGGAAGTCCAGAGCAGACTAGAGTGTGAGACCTTCAGGAAGTCCAGAGCAGACTAGAGTGCGAGACCTTCAGGAAGTCCAGAGCAGCCCTAAAGACCACTCCTTAGTCACATTAGCCACTCTGGGACACGGGGATTAAGACGGCCACCCTCAGGAGGCACGGCTGTGACTCTCGTGTGTATGGAACAGGGGAAGGCACTTCCTGGGAAAGTGGTTAGCCAGGCTGGGGTAGCAACAACCAGTTAACAAGACTGCAGCCTGCAGACAGCGCCCAGAAGCCAGGGCGGGAAGGCTTACCTAAGGACACAGGAAGTGATTTGGTGTGGGGTGTGGGGGAAGGCATGTTCCTTCCACTGTGTGAGTCCTGGGCTTGACCCTCAGGCCACTGGGCATGAGAGCAGGCACTCTTAGCTGCCACCAGACATGGCTTAGACACGCTTCAGGCTTTCACCTGCTCCTCACTTAAGCCCCACAGCAGTCCAAGGTCCGCTCCCCTCTTGGCAGATGAGGGGTCAGAGGTTGAGTTCAAGGTAATAGGTGGGAAGTGACACGTAAGTCGAGGAAGGACTTGGATTTGATAAGAGCTTGACTATGAGATGGGAAAGTTGTGGGACATGGAGAGGACAGATGGGACCGGGAACGCGGTAACTAAGGGATGAGACCTGGGGGGCGGGGGGGAACAGACCCACAGACCCGGGCTTCTGGCCTTTCTCCCTCCGCCCTGGGGAGAGACGGCTCTAGTAGCATGTTTGCCTAAGAAGCCCAAAGTCCAGATGACTGCAGCCGTGCGCAGATGTGGGATGGTCCCGGAGAGCAGCAGGGATTGGTGGAAAGGTAGAGATGTGTGAGCTCAGCCTTGGGGCCCAGGGAGGGCGCCTGTGCCAGGCGGGACAGGCTGGCAGCTCCTGGGGAGGGTAAATGGGGACAGAGCCTCCTGGGGCGGCACACACAGCCGTGGAAATGTTAACCCTCAGCTCCTCGCCTGGGGTGGCCAGTTAGCCAGATCAGGCCCAGGACATCGACCTGCCTCATTCCATGAATCCCCCGGGCCCACCTCACTTTATTTATTCTAGCATCTTCAAAGTAGTTTAATGTATGTACTCCAGCACATCCACAGTATAAGAAACAGAGAAGTGTATTTTACTACTGGAGACTAAGCCTAGGATCTCTGCTTGCTGGACGAGCTCTGACTAGAAGAGCTGACTAACCACTGTCCCGACTGAGTGAGGGTATCCCAGGCCTGAGACTTTGTCTAAGGAGGCACACGGTATGCACGGGGACAGACTACTGAGCTACTGTCTGATGGCAGACGCCGTGGCAGCCTGGCTCTCCGTGGGAGCCTGCCAGTGCCTAGCTGAGCGGCTGCCCCTGTCAGGCCTTCTCCTAGACCCTCTGGTGCCTCTGCAGCCTGAGGGCCGGTCCTAACAGAGCCTGACTGTGCCTGCCGGAGCCTTGTTTACTCACACGCCTGCCAGCACCTTGCTGGGGCTGCTGCTTCAGCCAACCAGAGAATTGTTCTCCTCCTTCCAACTGGGAACCTCACCAGGTCCCAGGGGAATGGCCGTATTTGTGATGTAAACCTCAAACTCAATATAGCCGCCCATTCCCGGGCTCTCCAGTGGATCCACTTCCCGAGAGCTCTGGGCACAGACCTCAGCCAGGCAGCAGAGCGGGCACTTCCTTCCTTGGGGAGATCTGCCAAGGTTTCAGACTCCGGCCTGCTTAGACAGTGGTCCCTCTGCTCACCCCTCAGTTCCATGTAGACTTACTTGCTTCTGAGACGGTCTCACGATGTAGACCAGACGAGCCTTGAACTTGCCACCACCCTCCTTCGGGCTGGATTACAGATCCGTACCAACATGCCTGGCCAGACATTGAATTTATTTTATACTTTGGTTTTGCTCTGAGGTAGGGTGTCCCTGGCTGCACACTGCCCTGGTGATGTATGGTCCAAGCTGGGCCTCAAACCTGACCAGTCCTCCCATCTTAATTTTCCTTAATGCTGGAATTATAGGCATGTAGAGCACACCTTCTTCATACATAAATTTTGGACCAAAGCAGTGAGCACGTCATGGGGGTGGGGTGCAAGTTGGGGTGGCAGCCCTGCTTTGGAATAAAAGACCAAAGTGACTGGAAGTAAGACATCTTCCCTCCTGGGCTACGGCAAGGAGTCAGAGGGTCTCAGAGTTGGCAGTATACCTGCAGCGCACATGGGTGGTGTTCACACAAGTCCGTCTCCACTGCAGATGCTGATGCAGTACCTGTACTATGGAGGAGCCGAGTCCATGGAGATCCCCACCGCTGACATCCTGCAGGTAGGAGCAGGGCATGCGGCCCAGTGTCCTGGAGACCCTCAGCTCTCAGCTCTGATCCCAGATCCCTGTGGAGGGGCCTGGCAGCGGAAGTAAGGGCACTTCTGTGGCCAGGTCTTAGGCACACACCCAAGCCCAGGAGCATCTGGCAGTGGCCGAGCCCCCTGCTCACCAGTGGCTAATGCCCACGGCCCAGGGGCTCATGTAGTTAACACCCAAGGTCTCTTTGGAGGTCAGACATCTCAGCCCACCCCGTGCCCACCCGTGTCTCTCTCATCTCAGCTACTGCCAAGACAACCTAGAGCAGAACCATCTCTTCACAGACCAGTTTGGCAAAAGGGCTGGGTCCGGGGACTTAAAGAGGAAGTTCATTTCTAAGAGGCCCACTTTACCCCCTGACTAGCTGCTGTCGGCTGCCAACCTGTTCCAGCTCGACGCCCTGCAGAGGCACTGTGAGATCCTGTGCTCCCAGACCCTTAGCGTGGAGACTGCTGTCAATACCTACAAGTACGCCAAGGTAAGTGCTGGGGACGGTCAGCCACTTCCGGCCACGCTCTCTGCAGGAGAGGGAACGCCTGTGTCAACCACATGAGGGCAGAGGAGTGGCCGAGGGGACTCAGAGCTCCAGCTGGAGCCTGTGGCCCAGACATTGGCTCAAGACCCAAATCAGAAGCCAGTCGGGTTAGAACCGGCTTCCATCCGAAGCGCACTTTCCTCAAGTCCCCTCTACTGCCTCATTCTGCTCTGGGGGTGGCATCCGTGTCCTGGCTTCCCCGTGTGTAAACCTCAGATTTCATTCAAAAGTACGAAACCATGCTGTCCCCCTACGTAATTAATGGCTGCTTGCAAACTAAGTCACCAGCCCATAGCAAACCTGGCAAGACTCGCAGCATCCCACCCGCCTGTGACAACCCCTCCCAGGACCAGCCAGCTCCGTGCCTTCATCAGATTATGTCCCAGGCCTCGGGCAGGCCAAGCCTTTATTGTCCATCAGCAGTCACCTGGCTGGTCTCATTAATTTCTCATGTTTTATCCTCTCTGCATGTTAGTGCCAAGAGGGTCTGCGAGGGCCCTCCTTCCCCTGCTCCCAGCCTGGCGTTGACACACATTGTATCAGCATGGCCTGGGAGCCTCGCCCGTGATGCCCATGAGTGTGTGCTGGGCAGGGCAGTCACATTAAATAAAGCTATCATTTGTGACCCAGGTGAGGGAAAGGGTAGGGGCGGGGACTCATTAGTGTTCTTGGTGACACAACTGAGACTTGAACCAGGCATTCCCAGAAGGTACTCACACAAGGGAGCGTGGCCTCAAGGGGCAGACAGGGACATCTCCCCGGGTTTAAGCTGAGCTCTATTGTGAGTGGGTGAGTAGCTGAGGGCAGGGCTGGGGATGGAGAAGGCTATAGGAGGGCCATGGGCCTCATTTTCCTCTCTGCCCACAGATCCACAACGCCCCCGAGCTGGCCCTGTTCTGTGAGGGCTTCTTCCTCAAGCACATGAAGGCCCTGCTGGAGCAGGATGCCTTCCGGCAGCTCATCTATGGCCGAAGCAGCAAAGTCCAGGGCCTGGACCCACTGCAGGATCTGCAGAGCACCCTCGCTGAGCGGGTGCATTCGGTCTACGTCACCTCCCGGGTGTGAGGCAGGGTAGGGTGGCTTATCTGAGGGTGTGCAAAGGTCCCTTAAGGCCAGAATCCACCAGTGGCACCCTCAGTGGAGGGAGGCTTGCAGGCTTTGGGAGTAGACCCTTGGGGGTACTTCCTGCTCGTCCCCTAGATCTGTGGTGTTGACTGATCCTTGGGGGTTCAGAGCCCACTTCACTGTTGCTCAGCCAGTAACTGGCAAGGGGGTGTGACATAGTTGCGCCTTGAGGGCTACCCTGTGCCCTCCCCCTCCAGCAGCTCATCAGCAGGCCGATTCACCCCAGCTCCAGCTCTCCCCATCCTGGCTGGGGCCCTTAGGAGCATGGCATTCTAATGAATGTAGAAAATGGATCCTGAGCCCCAGGCCACTGGATGCAATAGCTGGTGTGTTTGTCCTCCACAGAGGAAAGGCTTTCCAGTCCTGTCCTCCAAGCTGTGCCTTTGAAGGGGCTGGTGGCCCTCCCTACAAGACTACTAACCCAGTCTGAGCTCAGAGCGTCTGAGCTGAGGTATGACGGGGCCACACAGTACAGGAACTCAAGGGCTTCAGCTCTTGCTGCTACAGCTGGCAGCCAAAGTGAAGAGGTCAGTCCTAGGCCTGGCCTAGCCAATGTGTGCGCAGGCTGAGGCAGCAGAATACCTTCTACTCAGGACAGGAGTACAAGAGCACACTTGTCACCTGGGACCTGGGACTGGGGCATGAAGGACAGGGCCTCGGTGGAGGAGGAGCTGTGTCCCCTCCTGTCTTCAGTCTTGGCTCCCCACCCTCTGGCCTGTTTGTGGACAGACGTTGGGACAGTATCAAGAACCGCTACCTTAGAAACTATTTATTCATCAGAAGCCCCCGGGGCTTGCAATCCTGGAAAAATATTTTCAACTTGCTGCTTGTGCTGGATGTACAAAAGAATGAATGATATTTTATTGCTGTAATATTGTATGATACTGTAACTATACCTTAATGTTGTTACTTACTGTAAATGTGCTATGGTTTTATCAACAATAAACATTCATTAACATTGACACTGGCATCTGCTCCTGGTAGAAGGTTGCCTAGGAGTTCAGAGCTGGAGAGGAGCCCTGCTGGACCATGGGGAACCCAGAGCAGAGTGTGCCCCTGGGCAGGAGAGCCTCACAGTGGAGCTGTCATCCACCCAGACACCCACCTGTCTGGGATCACTCTGACTCTGTCCTCGGATTGGCCAATTTCTTCACCTGGGAAATGAGCATGAAAATTTGATGTGCCACCAGGCTAGACAGAGCAGGACTCCCACTGGGGAGGCCCACCTGTGGCTCTCTGACCTTATGGCCCATCCCCCACATAAGGAGGTGAGGACGCTCCTGAGGTTTGCACTCCTGCACCATCTCTACACGGCATGGTCTGATGAGAAGCACCAGGTAGATGCAGGAGCTGAAGGCCAGCCTGGGCTAGGAATGTGCTAAATATACCACCCTCCCAGCCCTGGTTCTTGTTCAGATCACTGGGAATGGCTACCATCTAAGTAGCATCCTGGAGAAGAATACAGAGACTCCAGGAACCAGGAAGGCCCGTTTCCCAGCCCTTTTTGGGTGGAGGCCAGGGAGAATGGCTTGAACTTCAGTCTGGGGCTCTGGACTTGGCAGTGAGGATGGCCTGTACGTATGTACCACAGTGCCCTCTGGGGGCCACAGAGAGGAGATGCAGTCCTCAGTAGCACCGTGTAAAGGAGGAGCAGCACAGGTCCCCAGTGTCTATTGGTTAAGGGTTTGTCTGACCACCATACCTCCAGCAGAGCTGTTCCTAGCTGGAAAGGCAGGCCTGGTTACGACTGGCTCCAACCTGCTCCTCTGCAGGTGTTAGGACTCGATAAGGAGTTACCCCTCCAGGCTCACATTAAACAGGCACTTTAAAAACAAATACTTAATAGTTTTTAAAATTGAAGGGTGGGGGATAGAGATGGGTAAGAGAACTTGCTGTGGAAACATAAGGGTCTGCATTCAGATCCTAGTACTTATGTGAGAAACTAGGTGGAACCACATGCAGCCCTGTGGCCCCAGTCAGTCCTGTGGGGGCCAGAGACAGATCACTGGGGCTGGCTGCTGGCAGCCTAGCTCCAGTTCCGTAAGAGATCCTCTCAAGGGAATAAAGTGGAGTATGACAGGAGTGCCCTCTGGCCTGCATACACACACACAGACAGGTGGGGGAGTTCATTTTTCTTAGGACCTAACACTAGCAGCAACAGGGGTGTTTGATAACTTACTCTTAAGGCAGCACGCTACTCAAGATCATGAGAGCCGCTTCTAAACTGTCAAAAGTCTCTTGCTCCTAGCAGCTAGACAAGAACAAAGTTGACTTCTTACAGGAGTCCTCGGGTCACAAGAGCTGGATGCATTAGCAATGAACCCAGAGACAGCAGACAAGGCAGTTATTTATATATCAGGGCTAGGGCCTGAGACCCTTGTACCAACTTGGAAGCCACCAGGGTTAATCCTGGGCCACCTAAGGCCACACTAGACACTCAAGGCTTCTGGCCTTCACAGGTTCCAGCCTCTCCTGATGCTGTGCTCTCTAAACTGGGTTCCTTTTTTCATAAAAGTCCCCTGTAGACAAAGGGTTGGCAAGCCAGAAAGTTCCCAGGGATTGTGCAAAGAAAGCTTTGTGCCCCCTTCTCCTAGCCCCTGCACACACCGTCTCCTGGTCACTCCAGCATCCTCTGGGATTGTCAAGAGTAGTGAGAACAGGCCAGCACCAGACCCTTACAGCCTCTGCTCAAATCTCAGCCCCTTCCCCATCCGGGTCGAAATGCAGAGCTGGCCCACCTGACTTCATTTTGGATGTGACATCTGAGAGAGAAGAGCTTTACAGATGTCATTCTGTGGGGACCAGATGGTGAGGTCTGAAGGAGGCATGCCCTTTCAGGTTTGAAGGAGAGACAACACACTGAGACCTGTTCAGGACACATTTTGAAAAGGACCTTGACTGTACACAGTGGCCGGCCTGGTCAAGTTGAGTCCCAAGACAGTTATTACTTAGAGCTGGGCACCTCCAGCTGCAAAAGGCCCAGGCTGTGTAACCCATGTGAGTCTGGCTAGCTCAGGCTTGTTCTAGAATACAGTCAGTCCCGCGCACATCACTGCATCATCCTGGAGCCACAATCTCTGAACAGCAACTGTGGTTAGACCTGGGGAGCAGCCGGAATCCAGACTGGGCCCAGTGTTGTAAGTTGGGCACTGTTCTAAGCAACGCCTGTTCTTTTCCACCCACTGTTCCTCACGGCTGGAGATGTGGGTGCCATCACCACCACTACTTACCCACCAAGGTAAAGCCACATTATTTTGTTATAACAATACCCAAGGCTGAATAGTTTATAAAGAAAACTCATTTCACTCGGGAGGCAGAGGCAGGTGGATCTCTTGAATTTGAAGCCAGCCTGGTCTACATAGCATGTTCTAGGACAGCCAGGGCTACACAGAGGAAACTGTCTCAAAAAAGAAAAAAAATTTCCTTACAGTTCTGGAAGCTGACAAGTCCAAAATCAAGAGGCAAAATCTGATGCCGACCTTGTTGGGACTGACTCTCTAACAGGGTGGCTGCCCATGTGCAACACGAAGGCTCGTCCAAGGCACAGCAGGCTTTTCTAACAGACCCCCTTCTCAAGCCAACCCACCAAAGCCCTCCTAACCACATTACCTCTGACAGTTCCACATGAACACTGGGGACATTTGAACCACACAGTGTCCACGATCTGAAAGAGTTAGGGCAGAGCCATGGCCAAGCTTGTGTGGGCAGCCTGGCCTCGGAACCTAAGGGCTGCGTTGTCTCTAACCAATAGTGTGAACTGTAGACCCAGCAGGAGAGCTAACTCTCAAGGTGACTACTACAGTGCCACTGGGTACCTGCCATGCCTCACAGCACAGCAATGGCTGATACCCAGGCCTCCACTTCTGACCTGGCAGCCAAACTCACCAGGAGAAACAAGTACATATGTAACTTTCACAGACACAGATTTTTATTTTTTGTTGTTGTTGTTGTTTTCCGAGACAGGGTTTCTCTATATAGCCCTGGCTGTCCTGGAACTCACTCTGTAGATCAGGCTGGCCTCGAACTCAGATATTCGCCTGCCTCTGCCTCCCAAGTGCTGGGATTAAAGGCATGCGCCACCAACGCCCGGCAGACGCAGATTTTATAAGCACTGCAGGCAAATGGTCTTTCCAAGACGTCATTTATTAAAAATACTCTCTCCCCTCACTGTAGCAAGAGTCTTTCTCGATAGTCTCTCCCAGATGAAGAGGCCCAAAAGGCATTTGGAGCTACCTAAGAGCTCAGCCTTTCCTGGGACACAGGACAGGACAGCAGAGCAGGAGGTCCTGCTGATGCAGCCTTGGAGTGCTAGGACAAGTCTGCAGTGAGGCAGAGCGCTCCTCCAGAAAGCTGTGTGCGGGAGCACCAGAAGGCACAGCAGCCCATGGTGGGAACAAGCCAAAGTGAATCCGTGACATGGGGTGGAGTGACAGCCCCCAACAATGCCAGAGATTTGCCCACACACCAAGTTCTAAGCAGACTGTTGGGAGTGACTTTGTCTTCGGCCACAACAGGCATACAGATGGAATGATGGTGCCCGTCTCTGCTGAAGGCCCTCGCCACTGTCACTGTCCACACTGCTGCCTGGCCCGGCCCGGCCCAGCAGAGCACAGCTCGGAAGTCGGCATCCCGCCTCACTACTTCTTTCGCTTCAGTTTCGTATCCTTTCTGTTGTTATCTCTCTTCTTCAACTTCTTGCTCTGTTTGGGTTCTTGTTTTGTTTCCAGTTTCCTTTTTTTGTCACTGGAGGCAAAACACACCGCCAAGGACAGAAACAGAAAGCATTAAACAGCAGAGATCTGAAACACCACACCCAGACATGTTCTCTGCAGACCTTTAGAGACAGCATCATGCGGGGCTGGGACCACGTCACACAGGCCCCCTGATCTGTGGAGTAACCCAAGCTCTTCAAAATGCTGAATGGTCTCCTGTCCCAATACCTCAAGCAGCTATGTCAGTGCCAGACAGAGATCATGTCCACCACACGGAGCCCCTAGGTATCACCCCTGTGACCCCAGAGGCAGGTTTTAGCTCAAACATGGGATCTTCAAGGAAAGCCGGTGTCCTTCCTAATTCTCTGCTGTGAACTGCCTTTTCCTAAACCAATGGTATAAACTCCCAGGAGCCGTGATTCCGGGGTCACTGGCAAGCCTCCTGCCAGGGCAGTACAGGGACTGAGCAAGCCATCTGCCAGTTCCAAGCCCTTGGAGATGAGTCTCTTAATGGTGTTTTCCCTGGAAACAGACTCCCTATGGAGACAGAGTATCCAGAGACTATTAACATCGTTATAAGTAGCTCATGGAGGAACTACTGAGATGGGCAGGGGCTGCACAGACGGCTCAGTGACTGAGTAAGAAAATACTGTTTTGTTTTCTCCCTGAGCCAGGGTCTTCAGGGTCTTTCTATGTAGCTCTCACTGGCCTAGAACTCACCAGGCTAGCCTCAAACTTAGAGACTTGTCTGCCTCTTCCTCCTGAGTGTTAGGACTAAAGATATGCACCAGTATGCACGGCTCAGAGCACTACTCCTGCAGAAGATCAGGGTTCAGTTCCCAGTGCCCATACAGTAGCTTGTAATCATTGTAGCTCCAACTCCAGAGGACCCAATGTCCTCTTCTGGCCTCCTCAGACCCCAGGCATACACGTGGTCACCTATACACACATACATGCAGGCAAAACACTCATAAGTCTTTTTTTTTTTTTAAAAAAAAAAAAAAAAAAAAAAAAAAAAAGGAGCAGCAGCAGTAGCAGCAGAAGAAGCAAGCCTTAGGAGGGCAGGCTTCTGAGCACTCCACTTCCCCTACGGCCCTACGGCCCTGGCCATGGGGGCTCGTGAGGCTCTTGGCAGCAGTCTCAGTGGAGCTGAGGGTCAGGCTTGTTCTGCAGAGCTCAGAGCCAGCAATCTTCACAGAAGCTTATCTTCAGGCCTTCTGTGATAGTCAGAACCGCAGAGCTAGGGCACGGGAGCCTACTGCACGTCACACTGACGGCAGGCGGAGGGTCCTGGAAGATGCGGCTGCTATCAGCACTGGAGCCCTGTCCTGGAGTGACTGCAGGAGATGGAGGGGCGCACCTGACTTTCTGAGTTTCATCACACAGAGAATGTTCCTGAACGTCCCACTGGGAACCACACTGGTAATTATAACAATGCCAACAATCCAGCCTTCCCACAAGCCCAAAGCGGTAATGCTAGCCTCATGTGTACAGGCCTGGGCACACCTTGCCGGTCCTGAGAGGGCTCATATGCAAACGCATCACTTTGCAGATGAGACACGGAGAAACAGTGTTCATGACCCCAGGACGCCTTCCTTGGTGGCCAAGGAAGCCAAACTGTTTTAATGCTGATCCTCCCTGCCGTCCCCACTCCTTGTCTCTTACACACATGGTTCTCAGAGGACACAGGTATGAGGGGACCACAAGAACTAGAGGCAGACACCAGAAGCTGGCTGTGGCCCAGCATGCCAGAGATGAATGAGACTGCCCAAAGTAAAATTGGGTCTTTCTCAAAACTTAGCTGGATAGTGAAAGACTTGCCTAGCGTATACAAAGCCCTGGGCTTCATCGCCAGCAAGAAAAAAAAGAAAAAAAGAAAAAAAAAATCAAACCAAAAATCAACCCCACAACCAAAAACTTAAATCCAAACCCATACTATTATTCATTTCAAACAAATGGCTTTCAGTTTCCTGGTTTTTCATTTTTGTTATAGGAAGTAGCTACAAAAAGGACCTGCATAAAGAAAGGTTCTGTCTTTTTAAGGCATAAACGAACTCTAAGACCAAGGAATCGGAGAGCTGCTGGCCTGGAGGAAGGACAGGTGACTCTCATGACAGGCTCTGCAGGGACACACCTGGCCCTGTCCTCACAGCCTAGGATGCTTTACAGGTGTGCTACCAAGGTGGCTACGGAGAACTCAAGAGAGAACCACGACGCTTCGCTCGGCATCTGCTCCCACCTCCTGCTTCCCAGGAACAGCCACAAAGCCCGGCTGTGTGGGACCCAGGCTCTTCCTTACCTTTTCAAGCTAACAATGGAGGCATTCTGCCCTGCTTTGCTCAAAACTTCATTCCACTCTTCATCATCCCCTCGGATTACGTATCTGTAAGAAGAGGGGACTGTCAAAGCCTATCGGAAGAGAGAACGCTTGAAAGAAAATATGAAAGCGACAAGATGCCCATCCCAGGAGGCACCGGAGCTGCACTGGCATGTGAGCTGCAGGGGGTGACAGCTCACAGCCAGGTGCAGTCCACTGGACAGATGAGTCACACCACGAGCGGAGGAACGGGGACGCCTGGACCACTGGGAACGCAGCCCACCGCGCCCACCGCCGGCCTCGCGGTCCTCACGTGGACCCCAGCACGCCCTGCCGCATGCCCTGCCTACTCTGCAACCTTACTTTCAGATAGAGCAGTCTTGGCACATCACACAGAAACCAGCTCGATACCCTCAAGTGGCCTTCAGGACACCCCCATCTGCTCAATCTGATCAGCCATGATCTGGCTGAGAACAAGTTCTGTGGCTCCTGGCCTAGAGTTACGGGGGAAGGCCTGAAGCACCAGGGCTGTGAGATCTGTCGGCCTCGGGCGGGGAGAAAGGAAACATCACGAGTAAAGCTGTGGGAAGGGACTATTAAAGGCGGAAGGTGTTCTGCTCAGCATCCCCTCCTGGAGGGGCCTGGGAGGAACACAAACCCAAAGTGACAAGAACTCCGGAATCCTGGGAATGAGACAGGTGGCGCGGTCTCGGCTGTGCACTTCTGAAGCAGTGACTGCAGCCCATGGAGGCTGGGGAGGAACTGATTCCCTGACAGCGGGACGGGCTTACTGCGAGAGGTCCATGTCCTTCAGCTTCCCCACTTCCTTCTTGTGTTTCTCCTGGAATTCCTTTGCTGCTTCATCCTGTGATCCACAGCCAGAGAGAGCAGGGGTGAGAGAGGAGAAGCGGGGAGAAGGCTTCAATGAGGAGGAAACCACTTCCCTCTGAGGTACGCTCAGAGCACTAGGAGCAGCTACTACAGTCTTACAGTATGCACGTCTATAACACACACATTTGGAAAGCGTCCAAAGGGTAACCAGTGTCGGCACCAGCGGCCTCGAGGCTCCACACTCACACTCAGGGGGTAACCAGTGTCGGCACCAGCGGCCTCGAGACTCCACACTCACACTCAGGGGGTAACCAGTGTCGGCACCAGCGGCCTCGAGGCTCCACACTCACTCGGTGGGGGCACAGAGAGAACCACCCGGGCTTGGAGCACAGAGTGCCACTTAGGTAAGTCAGTGCAAAGGAGCCACTCCGCCAGTTGGTCTCTATCCCAGGCTGACCTGAAACTCTCTAAACAGCAGCTCAAGCTGGCTTGAGCTCAACAACTCTCCTGCCTCTCAGCCTGAGAAGACAGGAATGCAAGGCCTGCCCCAGCACCTCCAGCCTGCAGGCCAGCTCCGAAGCAGAGGACATACCAGGTCGTCACTCAGGGTCTTCATTGTGGGCTCCATGACCACATCCTTCACTGCCACCATCTGGTCCTCAATAGCCTTTTCCTGCACATCACTGAACAGCTACAAAGACAACACAACAGAAGAAAGAGAAGATGCAGGAGCAGCAGGGGTCTGCTACTCACTCTTCAACACGGCATTTAGTGTCTTAAAGAAAAGTATTCAGAGCAATGCTCCAGGCGTTCACGGGACAAGCATAGGAACAGGCCAAGTATAAGCGAATGCCAGCAGCGGGTAAGTGCTTCTTATAAACAAAGAGCGGACCAAGGTTACCTTCACAACTTTGCGGATGATCCGGTTGAAAAGCCCCATCAACTGGCCCGAGGGGAGCTCGATCTCCTTTTCCAGCTGATCCACAGACTTGTGCTGTAGGCCAATTCCCAAAAGAAGAGCCTGAAGGAAGGAGAATCAGCTGGACTGGCTTCCAAGACAGCCTTGCCCGTTAAAGTAGCCTAGATCAGAACTGTCTCTTATGATGAAGCAGAAATCAGAGAGCAGCAATGGGGGTTTTGGCATCTTCTCTCTCATCCTGTTACTAAGGCACCAGGAACATTCCTTCCGAAAATGCACTTTAGCTCACGCTGTCCTGAAAAACACCCACTTCACAAAAAACCACATACATCCAGAGTCCAGGATAGCCCGGCCTTCCGCTACAGTGACGGAGGAGTGTGGGTTCAGAGCGTAGCGACCTCTTGCTAACCGTAGAGCTACACTGCCCACCTCGGCCTGTAGGGGGAGCATGGGCCACCCATCAGCTCTGCCAGGGCTAAAGGCACAAAGCTACTTCCAAGCACTCATCTAAGGGCCCAGCACCAAGAGCCCCACTGTCCTCTCTTGTCCCCACAGAGTCCCAGGTGACCTACCGACTGGGCAGCCGACAGGGCCAGGTCCCCTAGCTGGTTCAGGAAGTACAAGCGGGAAATGGCTGGGATAAGGTCCATGATGAGGTGATAGTCCACCATGTTCCGCGAGTACATCTCTAGCCGCTTCAGGTCGTAGGGGAGAAAAAGCGCCTCCAGCTGCTCCCGACCCAGGGCTGTGCAAGCAACAAGAGCCCGCAGTCAGGGCAGCCCGCAGCCCGCACACACATGCCCAGCACACGGCCGTCCAGGAAGGGGCTGGACGGGTGGCTCAGCAGTAAGTGTACTTGCTGCTCTTGCAGAAAACCTAGGCTGAGTTCCCAGAGCCCACACGTGATAATTCACAACCAACAATAACTCCCCTTCCCAAGAATCTGACGCCCTCCGACCTCCACAGGCACCGGCACACATGTGGTGTAAATGCACACATGCTGGCAAGATAATCTACACATAAATCTCTAAGTCCATGTGTTAAGATACCTTGCTAGCAATCACTTAATCCCGGGTGGCAGTGCAGACAGCCACTAATATGCTGGGCCAAAAAAGGCCCTCATGCCCCAACACTGCAAAGACACACCCAAACTCTTCCCAATCTGACACTCTTCCTCCAAGGTCGCCTTACAGAAGTGTGTGCCCTGCCCAGCTCAAAGAACCCAGATAGTGCCCACAAGACATAAGTACATGTACACATAAGAATGTGTACATAGCCACAGATATACACATAAGAATATAAATGTAACTGTTAATAGAAAATGACCTCTTAAACAATTTTTAAAATTTTCATCCAAGTAAACAAGTAAACAATGATTTCCATGCTTTCTAGCTTTATAAAGCTATACAGCTTTATAGTTATATAACAGTTCTTCTACATACTGGTCAGACGGCCGACAACATATTCTTGGTGCAGTTTCACAAATCCATGAATATAGAGCCCCAGAGTCTGAGCTAGTTCCCCTCAGAGCCCAGGTTTCAGAGCCCACAGCTAACCACTGTGCGAACTCCTTTGACACCTGAAATCCAGGCACAGCCTGGGAAGGAGAGAGGCTTGGGGAACAGGAGGCAGCACGGAGACTGTGGACTAGAGCACCCCTTAGCTCCCGGGGCGACAGCTCACCCGGCTGGGCTGACTTCGAGACATTCCTGTTCTGAATGATGTTCAGAGACAGGGCAGGAGAGAAGGTGCTGAACTGGTAAGACAGCAAGGCCAGGAACCGTCTTCGGAAATCTGCAGGGCACAGCCAGGCAGTTAGCAGTCTGCAGGTGCCCTAGCCTGTCACCTCACTGTCCCCTCTCCACTCTTCTAGTGTTTACCTTTCCAAAATGCTGCCAGCCAGGCTCCCTGCTCAGCCTCGTCCTCGTCGGCCAGTGTCTTGAGCATAATGCAGGAGTGCTCTCCCGTCAGGTCATTCTAGGGACACACGTTACTGCTTGGCACCAACTTCCTTCTCAGAGCTTCCCCTGGTGCTACAGGGCTCTGCACAGAGAAGGGCGTGGCACTCCCATCCCACCCCCGGGGGCTCCCACGGTAGGCAGCCTCCTAAGAGGCCATGGGATTCGAGCAGGCCCAGCAGGTCTTCAGGTCAGGCCTGATTTCTGCTCCACACCCACTCCTTTCAGGAACTCTGAAGTCAGGGCCATGAAGACGTCAATCCCTCACCCTGTCAGTGAACTTCTGGTCCTTATAAAGCAGAAACTTCCCAACAAGAGAGTCCCAGCTGGCAGCCAGTATGTTTACATGCTTTGTGTAAGAGACAGGCGTGCTGTAGCCCATGCTGGCCTCAGACTCTTGCTGCTTCAAGCTTCACTAGGGATGCCATGGTTAAAGTTACAGAGTTTTGGACGTTTTACTACATAAGATCGCAGGACTGCATGGCAGCACCTAAGGGCAGCACCAGGTCAGAGCCAGCAGGCCGAGGGACAAGAACACAGGACGCCTATGGCTTATGGCCTATCTGTGGCTCAGATTCACATCCTCCCTGCAAGCAGCTGCGAGCTCATCTGTCTACCTGGCCAAGCACGCGGACAGGCAGGGCCCACCTCTGTCCCTCCTGCCCGCAGCAGTCTCCAGCAGTCACATGTCAGGCTTCACAAGGACATTCACCACCAAACTTGAATTCCGGACTTGCATTCTCCAAAAGATACATGTTCTTGCCCTCCTCGGCACCGTGGGCATCGAAAACAGAAGCAACTGGACATCTTCACTATCTCACTGCTACGCTCACAGTCGCTGCTACCCTCCTGGAGTGAGGGGTGAGTTGCTAGCAAACCTCTAAATCCTGGGTTCAGCATCCTGACTTCCACAAGGCCTGCACCCCTGCAGTCAGCCCTCTGCCTACATTCCCTGTAAATAATCTCCACAGTGAACGAGGCTCAAGAATCTTCCACCTGACACGTCCTCCCTCACACACACGCCCACAGCGATCTTAGTTTCAGTTCCCTTCCCCTCTGGAAAAGAATGTCTACTCATGCCTGTAGCCCAACCTCTCATTACCCCCAACTGTACCACGCCCTATTCCATTCAGAACACCAGTCCTGGCAAACCCAGGGGCCACCTGTCCTCCCGCTTTATGTGATGTCAGCGCTTTTAAGTTGGCATCCATGCACCAGGTACGTGGAGATGCCAAGTGCCGCGGAACAGGAGTGAACGTGTGTAGTGGTGGTGCAGCGTGCCCAAGGCGATCACCACAAGACTCTTAGGGTCCTGTTTGAAAACCATCAAGAAACCTCGCCTATGTTTTGTTGTGTGGTGAACTAGACAGCTTGAAAGTTCTAGTTAAAAATAAGAATGCTGGGCTGCAGAGTGGCTCAGGGGTTAAGGGCCTGTTTGCTCTTCCAGAGGTCCTGAGTTCAATTCCCAGCAACCACAGAGTGGCTCACAACCATCTAACAGGAGCTGATGCCCTCTACTGGTGTGCAGGCATAAATGCAGGCAGAACACTATATACATAATATATAAATAAATCTTTAAAAGAGAGAGAGAGAATGCGGTGGTATTCTCCCAAGCTCCATCTCTCTCTCCCCAGCCACCTTCTTCAGCTCTGGTCCCTTCCGGTCACCTGGCTCAGGTGTGAGCTGCATGCCAGGCCACTAGGCTACCAGCAGCACTTGCCACCATGAGGAGCGCCAGTGCAGTCCACTGCGCCTGTCTCTACCTGTTAGAAAGCAAGCTTCAGACTTCCCACGCAGGGGCTGCTTCCCCACAGGCACTAAATGAGTTCCCAGGAACTCACTGATGCTTCTCACCCTCCCATCTCTCTCCCTCAGAAACAGATACAACTCAGTTCTGTCTTACACTGAGGGAAACTCCAGCCTGCAGGACTAAGTCTACAATCACGTGTGCCCCTGCCACGTTAAAATTAAGCACAACGCCAAGGATGCCCCAGAGCTGCCGAGCGCCATGAAGGAGTCATTCTGCAGCAGCCTGCCTCTCAAAGAGGACAGCCATCCGCCCATCACAGCAACACCTTGACAAACACAGACTGTGCCAATGCAAACACAAACCCAACCCTCCTCTACCCCAAGACTCACTTACTGGGGTCTGTCTCAAATAGACAGGAACAAATCCAGCTCGTTTCCAGAACCTACAAAAGGGGGGGCGGAGGGGGGGAGTCACCATGTATGCCTCCTGGAAGCAGCTGAGAAATAAAGGCAGAAGGGACAGGAGCAGCAGGAGGCAGCAGAAGCGACACAGACACCGCCCACAGCCCACAGAACTGCTGTCTCAGCCAGGCAGGCAGGCACTTACTTGAGGAGCCTGGGGGTCAGCCCGTAGGAAACCCCCAGGTAATCCAGGCGCTCTGCAGGCCTCTCATTCAACTTGAGGAGTAAGGGGGGTAGATCCTTCCGGGGAGTGATAACCTCTTCCAACAAGCTGACGGCCTAAGAAGACAGTATTCCCTTAGCAAAGCAAGAGGCTAGTGGTGCTCTCAGGCCATCCAGGACACCACACAACAAAACAGCCATCTTCTGTGTCCCTATGACTTTCAAATAGGACCCAAGAGTCCAGTGATCACCACGGGTACAGACCAAAACAATGTGGAATCCCAGAGTTCCCAAGATCAAATGCAGGGAAAGGCCACCAGTTTAGCAATGCCTAATACACTGTAGAAGGGGCAGGGTTCTGAAAATGCAGCATGAAATTGTGCTTCTGTCACCTGGCACCGTGACCTTGGAGAGTAACCCTCTAGAGTCTGATGTGAGTCAAGCACGGGTACCCTCCACAAACCAGCACGCACGTCACATGAAGGCTGGTCACTAGTGCAGGCGCAGGCTCAAGCACGGCAGGCGGGCCCTGCGATGTGGGCTCACGCCGACAGGCTGCTGGGGAGAAGTGCTCCAGCTCGCAACACAGCACACTTGCAGGCAGTAAGCACGTTCCCCCCAGTGTCTGCTGCAGCTGCAGATGACAGTGGTGACTAGGCCGAGAGTCCCTGCAGTGTCAGACTGAAGAAAGTGGCTGGCTGCCCAGATGGAGAAGAGCCCAGAGAACCATCCTCTCAGACCCAGGCCTCGGCTCTGTCGGAACAGTTACCTCACTGCTCACGGTGCGGATTTCTTGTGTGGTCTCCAGGACTTTTTCCTCCAGACAAGGGAACCTGCCCTCGTAGTACAGCTGCAGCAGCTGCAGTGCTCGGCTGCCATAGCCCATCTACGAGGACACACAAGAACACAGAGAGGGAAGAGTCCTTCTCAGTCTAAGCTACTGCTTGCTGCCTTGCTTCTAAAGCATTTACTCCTGCTCAAACTGCATTTGGAAAAAAAGCTACCAATGAAACCCAATGCAGTCGAAGCTGGCTCTGGGGCCACACAGTGGGGTTCTTAGGTTAGTCTGGCCCTCCAACCACAACCCACTTGCAACCCGGATCTAAGGATAGCTGGCTGTGCCACTGCAGAAAGGGCTGACTCCTCAGTGTGGCTCTCAAAGCGACAGAGGCAGTTACAGAAAAACAACCAGGCCCCACAAGCCCTTCGCTGCATACAGGAGTACACAGCAACAGCCTTGTCCACCTGCCCACTCACAGCACTGGCTGAACGCTCCTGAGCAGAGTCCATCTCAAACACCACTAGTGCATGCCACTGCTCATTCAGACACACAGCTACACCTGCACTAAGGACTGCCAGGAGCCCATCCAACCGCAGCACACAAGGTGTCAAAGAAGAGAGGACATGTTACCCCTTGATAATCCGGATGAACAGCAATTCGGACAACCCGTCCACCAGACAGGCCTCCAAAGTCTGGATCTTGAAACTGTGGGAGACACAACCCAGTGACTTAGCAACACAACAACCTCTGAGAGTCAGACATGCAGGGGCAGCCTCTCCCTCACCTGTTCCGACACTGTCCATGGAATCAGGTCCCCAGAAGCCTTCTTGCCTCGAGATAGGCTATTCAAAATGGACTGACGAGAAATCTCTCCTTCAAGGCATACCTAAGGGAAAGCAAAGTCAGGAAGGAGGGCGTGCTCTGGCTCAGATCCCAGGCATCATCGTCTGAGACAGACCCAAACCCACAGTTCTCTAACACTGCTTCTCACCTAGGTTCAGGCCCACACTGTCTCCATCATTAGTATGTGGCAGGCTACTATCAACTTACTGACATCCTCCAGCCCCAAGACAAGACAGACCACAAGAGGTCAAGTGGAGTATAGCACTTAAACACACATCAGTTAAGACACAGGATATACACAGCTCTATATGGAGTGGCACAAATTCCAAGACAGAAAAGTGGTGAGACAGATACTGTGTAAACAGGTAATAAAGCACTATGCAGTACATTGTGAACACTGACACACTGCAAGTATGACATCTATCAAATGACACAGACGCACACAGGCACACGCACTCACACACCAGGTGATGAACATCTTTCTCCACATAGCCTTTATGTTTACACTACTCATGTGTGCAATAAAGAGAAATGAGCCAGTGTACCTGCTTTCCAGCCTTCTCTCCAGTGCCTCAACTGACCTACCCACCTCCATCCAAGACAGGACCCAACAGCTTCCCCGGCCACACTAATGCCCAACAGTTCCCCAAACCAATGCCACCCCATGGTTCTCTCTGCTCTGTACCTGGACAACTGCCAGCACCTCAGGCAGGGCATTCTGGGTAGGAGGCACAGGTGGCAGAAGGCAGAAGAGGTGGTGAGCAGGCGCATCCGAGAGCATCTGCAGATCGTTGGGAGAGTTCTGTGGAGCACACACATGGTCAGTGGGACGCATGTCTACAGCCCTTCACTCACAGGCTTGACCAAGAATCCCAAAGCCAAGCAAGGTGCTTTCTGTCACTGTGACAAGGCGACTCTTCACAATGGCTACAGTGAGACTGTGCCTTGTCTTCTCAGGCTCAACACCGAGGTCGTGGAGCTGTTAGTTATTTGACATTATTTACTTCACAACTGAGAAGTGAGCTTTGCCCAGAGAAAAGGCTGACTGCTCTTTCAGGGAAGCACACGGCCATATTATCAGCCACTCTTCGGCCTCCCATCAAGGGCTGTGGACACGCTACCATACCGACACCCAGGAAGCAGCCGTTCCAGCCTTCGTCATCACTGGGTGTCTGTGGGTCCCCTAAGCTCAGCAGCGCCAGCTGCTCCACCCCTCCAGCTCTCACCCGTGGGCGCCCGCACAGTCCGAAGCCACACAGCCATAATGGAAACCATGACCTCCTCAGTAGGATCACTGGACCCTGCCAGCTTCAACACTGAAGTCCCAGTGGAATGGCCACCTGGAACCCGGAGGAGCAGGAGGGGTGGGAAGCGGTGAGGACTGCTCTGGGCTCAGGGGCATGTCAGAGCAGTTAGGTACCTTGTAATGAGAGGCCACGTAGAGAGCCATGAGCCGCTGGAGGAAAACTTCAGAGGCCTTGTGGTAGCAAAAGAGGGTGTCTCTGTTAACATAGTAGCTGGTCTGGAGTTAAGCAAAGGCAACAAACCACAGGAAACTCAAAAGGAGATACCCCAGGAAAAATGCACATTTCCCCCAGCTTGGGAAGAGTCCAGTATCCTAAGCAGAAACTACAGTGGAGAAACCTAAGAAACAAAGTTGGAAATGTTTCTAAAACAAACAAAACAAAAACTTCTTTTAAAGGCATGCTCTTGCCAGGCAGTGGTGGTATGCGCCCTTTATCCCAACACTTGGAGGCAGAAGCAATCAGATCTCTGAGTTAGCACCAGCTGGGTCTAGAGTGAGTTCCAGGACAGGCAGGGCTACAGAGAAACCCTGTCTCAAATTTCAAAGGCGGGGATTTCATTGCTTACTGTTTCACTTCAGCTGGACCTAAATGGTGGGTCCACGGTGTCCTCCTGCCTCAGCCTCCCGAATCAGGGCGAGGACTCCAGGTATATGCCACTATACCCAGCCCAAACTCCTTTCTCTAACTGCTTCAGCCCCGTCCCGTCCCCCCCCCAAACCAGGGCCAGTGAGACACAGAGGATACAGCTCACAGGCCTCAGGCAAGGGGCAGCCGGAGACGATGCGGGTGATGTTGAGGCAATCCAGACACAGCAGGTCATTCAGCCACTTCTCTACCGCATCCCCGGGGGCGTACCGGATTGACTCCTGGAGGGAAACCTCGTGCAATGTCCGAGCTGTCAGTCACAACACATACAATTAGAAACAATTACTCCACACACAGCATCTAACAACAATAAAAATACTGTACTTTATCCGTGGCACAAAGTCCAGATATCTGTGGCTCAAGAATGTCAAGTGGGTGATTTAGGGTGTTTGGGCTGAATATTTACAGACAGGTCAATACATTTTACCCATGTTTTAGAGTAGGGACCAAAAGGTCCCAGGGATCCAAAGACCCAAGCCATGTTCCCACTAGCCACTGGGCTACAGGTCCTCTCAGGAGAGCTGTCATCTCCTAGGACTTTCAGACAGATCAAGTTTTAGTACTGCTATCCTCATGGTTCTGGGGCAGGACGGTCGGAGGCCTGCTAGGTACCTGAGGCCAATCTGGCTGTGGTCGTGGTCTTGTTCTCAGCAGTGGTGCTGACCTGGCTCTGGGCACTCTGCTGACGGAGTTGTTGAATGAGTTTGAGGGACAGTGACCGGCCAGTGCCCTCGTAGCTAGGAGAAAGACAAAGGCAGTCAGACAATCTACTCTCCACGCAGAGACAGCCAGATGAAACCAAGACCACCTCTCTCATCTGAGCTTCTAGTATGGCATACAAATGTCCCAAGGAAGAGCCCTAGGAGATGAACCAGGATGCGACTTGGCTAGGAAGCATACAGGCTCAGATTCGAGCCCTGGTGTGAACTTAGTACCTTTGGGTAGAGAACTTGATCTCTTTAAGCCTCATCCCCGAAGGATTGTCCTCACACTTCATAGAACTGTGATCTGAAACTAAGGCCTGAAAGATGATGTCAGCAAGGCACTCAGCCAGTGAGCAGCAATGCTACTCAGTCTATGAGTTGCTAGCAAACGTTATATAGAAGCCGGGCGGTGGTGGCACGCCTGTAATCCCAGCACTTGGGAGGCAGAGGCAGGCGGATTTCTGAGTTCGAGGCCAGCCTGGTCTACAGAGTGAGTTCCAGGACAGCCAGGGCTACACAGAGAAACCCTGTCTCGAGAAAAAAAAAAAAAGTTATATGAAGACAGGAACACAGACTTCCCCACGTGGGAAATCAAAACCAAACAAATCTACCATTTGAGTGGTTCTTTTGTTAGGTTTATTTGCTATTATTTATGTGTATAAGTATTTTTGCTTACATGTATACTCATGGGTGCCACTGCATACCTGGCACCCACTGAAGCTAGAAAAGGCATTAGACCCTCTGAAAATGGATTACAAATAGTTTGGAGCAACCATGGGGATGCTGGAAACGGAAATGAGTCCTCTGTAGAGGCCAGTGCTCTGAACCACTGGGCCATCTCTCAATGTTCTTTTTATTTTCACCTAAGAGGTGAGGTGGGGCTTAGCAGATGATTCAATGGGTAAAGTGCTTGCCATGAAAACATAAGGATTGAGTCTAGAAGCCCAGAGTTCACATAACGGCAGGCTTGGTAGGATATGTCCAGAATCCCATGCTCCTACAAGATAGGAGACGAAGGCAGAAGAATCCTTGGAAGCTTGAGCTAGCCTGGTATACAAGAGACCATCTCAAATAAGGCCGAAGGCTAGACTAATACCTGAAGTGGTACTCTGTCCTAATTCATGCCTGCACATACAGACATGCACCCACAAATAAAATAAATAAATAAAAAATAGGGCTGTAGAGGCAGCTCAGAGATTAAGAACACTTGTTGGTCTTGCAGAGGACTTGCGTTCAGTTCTCAGTACCCACATGTGGCTCACAACCATCTATAACTCCAGGTCCAGGGTAACTCCATCTTCTGACCTCTGAAGGCAACGGGCATGTTCATGATGTACAGACATACATATAGGCAAAACACTCAAACATGTAAGATAAAATAAATCTAAAAAATTAAAATAAATAAATCAAATGAAAGGGTGAATGATGTATGTCACGAGTGACAGCATAGACCTGAGCCTCTGACCTGGGGCCCAGCAAGCTGGCTCGGTGGGGAAAGCACTTGCTGCCACACGGACCCCAGCAGAATCTGGGTGACAAGTTCCACAGCCCGACACACTAGACTTCAAAAGAAGGGGCTCTCCTGGAACTGGTCGTGGAACTCGGCCGGAGCAAACATATTGAGCCATAGTTCTCATGGCAGTTTTTCTGTTTTGTTCTCTTTCATTCCTCTTCTTAGTTACAGGTTCCTGGTAGCCTAGACCATGATCTTAAGCAAGAATTATAGACACAAAACCATCCCTAGAGATGAGTCACTAACGATGTCCTTATCTCCAGGAAACCAAAGCTTTACTTTCCAAATCATTCACAAAATTATTATGATAGATAAAAACTTTCCCAACAATAAAATTCCATATGGTTACATGTGTGTCATTGAAGGTGGGTTTTTGGTATATGATAAAGAAAGCCTTATTTAGAAAGAATTGAAATAGTTTAAATTTATTAATTAAGGATTTATAAAAAATCAGACATTAGATGTTAAATAATAATTAACCATATGGGGCTGGGAAGATAGCTCAGTGGTTAAGAGCACTGACCATAAAGATTTAATAACCTGTTCTTGGAAATACACCACTAGCCTTGGACGACCGCCCTATTAAATACATTCTTTTAAAATTGTTATATTTTGGTGATTTATATTATTAATAATGATGTTACCTGTTCTGTTTGTGATTTACTGAACATGTAGTTTCAGAGTTGTAATGCTTAGATGATTTTTGTTGGTATTAGTGATTGTTTCACTGGATACGGTTTCTAAGAGCTGTTATGTTTGGTTTTTAATGTATAAAATCCCCTGCTTGAGAGCTGCAAAATACACTCATATTCAAACTGCCTCTGTGTTTGTTTCTGTTTGTCACTGCCAAATTCTTACCCACCTAGACTTCGAGAACCCTCATCCCAGGGACCCCCATACCCGGCTGGGGTGGTCCGTGACAAATTGCTATCGATCCTAGTGACCTAGGATTAAACTCAAGGACTCACAAGGTAGAAAGCACTGACTCCTAAAGGCTGACCTCTGACCTCTAGACGGAACCATCAGGTGAACAAGCATATCAAGGAGCACCTGTGGCACCTGTGTGCACAAAATATAATTGTCAAACTTGAGCCACTGTAATTTGCTCACTGGGCCAGCTTTCCATCTCTGAGATAGTCAGGGGCACAAATGGTCCCGGGGCACACACTGGTGGGGCTTTTCCATTTCAATTACATCATTTCATAGTGCTCATTAACTATATTCCATGGCTAAGCATTTAGTCAGATGCTTCTTATATAAAATAAACAAAAGCTACAAAGTTTAAGTATTTCATTCCTCTTTATTACCTCAGAGAACAAATTCCTCCAAAGGAATCCTTTTTAATTAATTAATTAATTCAGGCCAGCAAGGTAATGACACTTTGCTGCCAAACCTGACAACTAGAAGCCAGTCCCTGGAGCTAACAGACTGGGGAGAACTGACTTTGGCAAGTTGTCCTGTGACCTCCACTTATACACTGCAACACACATAAACACACAAACACACACACACTAAATAAATGTAAAAAAGTTTGTAATACATGAATAAATATAAGCAGCAAAATATAAATTTGCATGTGTGAAAAGATGTGCAAAGTGAAAAACCACTGAAATGAAAGAGACTTTTTGTAAGTACTATACTGGATGAGGGCCTTGTGCCTAGAGTATAAACCTTGCGCCTCAACAATAAATAATAAAAAGACAAATAACCCAACCAGAAAAATAAGCAGAGTAGCCTAGCCCAAGTCAGTGCTGGAGTGCTCACCCAGCATGTGTTAGGGCCTGGGTTCAATCCCCAGTATGAGAAGGAGGGAGGGAGGGTTGGAAGGAGGGGCAGAGAAAAGAAAAGCTTCGCTAGCATCATGAATTATGGGGCAAAGGAAATGAAAAGCGAAGTGAGGCATTACTTCAGAGCCAGCAAAAATATGCACCGTCATCAAAACACGTAAGTGGAGATTTCAGAATCCTCACACAGTCCACCCTTTTGGCAGAGGGGAACACCCCAGAGCTCCAACTGAATCCCATATGTATGCCATGGTTTTCCTATATATGCACCAATGATAAAGTTTAACTTATAAACCTTAGTACAGAAACCAAATAGCAATAATTAGTAATAAGTTTGTTAACAGTATAGTCTAATACAAGTTATATAAAACATGAATTATTTCTTCAATTTCCCATTTAGCTTTTTTGGATCATAGTTGGCCACAAGTTACTGAAACATTGGGAATTAAATAGTGCAGCTGCTCTGGAAAACAACCCGGTCACGTGTCATCTGGGTACAGCCTCCACTTGACCCAGTAACCCCACTGTTCAGCATGTGTCCAAAAGGACTGAAAACATGTCCGCATAGAAACCTCCATATAAATGTACACATCAGCTTCACAGCCAAACAGAAGGTGAGTTAGCAGGGCACCTCCAAACAGCAGAGCATCATCCAGCACGAAAAGGAAAGAAATACTGGCGCAGCTCCATGGGCAAGCCCGAGAGCACTAGAACGGGGAAAAGGCCAACCCCTGAGTGGCTGGATGGCTCAGCAAAGAAAGGCCCTTGCCCCTCAGGCTGAAGACCTGAGTTTGATCCCTGGGACCCACAAGATGAGAGGAGGACACAAACTCCCTCCCGCCGGCTGTCCTCTAACCTTTACACACTGGCCATGGCACACATACGCACACACATGCATAACAAATAAGTGTAATTTTCAAAATGTCTTTTAAAGACCACGCGCTGTACAATTCCATTTTATCTGGAACCCTGGAGCAAGCCACCTTGCAGAAATACACAGTGGGCTATGAACACTCCTGGAAGCCCAACTGACTGTCATGAACAGCGGGGTCTAACTGTGAATTATAGACTTAACATGTGTTAGCAATATAAAATGCAAAGCTTATCTCAATAAAGCAGTCTTTAAAGGTAAAACTCAGTTTTATGTAAGTACTTTTGATGTTAAGTAATCATAATAAATCTGAAATACAGAGTTCTTTCATGAAGATGTGACTTATGTATAGGAATCTTTTCACATATTTATTGACCTGGGGAAATTTCACAATACATATAGTCTACGAACAACAATATGTAAACTTTATGTTTTTGTTCAAAATGAAAAGAAGGTCAGGTGTGGAGACACACAATTCTCATGCCAGCAGAGAGGCTTTAAGAATAACAGTATAAGCCTGTTGGGAGGCAGAGACAGGCAGATCTCTAAGCTCAATGCCAGCCTAGTCTATAGAGCTAAGACCCTGTCTCAAAACAACAAGCAGAATAAGTAAATAAATGGAAAGAAAAACAAGTGTACAGAACATATTCACAAACCACCCACAGAGCTGGTTGAGGCACTTTTCTTTCCTCTTCTTTCCATCTATATATGTGGTCTGTTTGTGCAGCACACATACGTGTACACATGCATGAGATTGTGTGTGCACAAGGAAACCAGAGCAGTTTTCTTCCTCTGTTCTTCTCAGCTTTATCAATCTTTCAGGCTCTCACTAACTAGAAGCTCACCACACCACCACCCAGTCAGGATGGCTGCACAGTGAGCTCCAGATCCAACTGGCTGGTCCCTGAGCCCTACCCCTGCCCCAGTGCTAGGGTTACAGGCGTCTAGCCTTTCATGCAGATGCTGGAGCTAACAAAGCAAGCACTCTTCCCTTGCACACTGGCCATCTCCCCAGCACCTACTTTCTGAAACGCCTTTCCAGGTGCCTTGGCGATACTAAGCCTGCACTCTATCGCCGTCACTTTCCCTTGCTTGCTACCTATTTCCTGATTTTGCCATATCAAGATGAACTCTATTTTAAAGTTTTAAGAATAACAGTATAAGCCTGTTTTAATGCTAACCATATCTATTTTAATATTACATTTCTATATCCTAAGATATAGGTGGTACATTCAAAGGTACAGGATATTGCTAGCCGGCACTTTTTAAGCAAAATTCTTCAGTCTTTCGGGACACATTTAACCAGAGGAGAGTGACAGTTTATGAGGCAGCTCCTGGTGAAGAAGCCCCAGAAAGAACAAGGGTGCCCCACTCACTCACTGATGTGGCCAGGTCACACTCTCTCCATTCCTATTCACCTGCGGGCTTACAGACTGCTCTGCCCAGACGCCTTACCCGTTGATAGTAGAGGCCATGAAAACCAGGTAGGGCCCAAGCAGGCTCTTCACCAAGGGGAGGGGGATAGCGGCAGCTTCATCTATCACAACCAGCTCAGCCTGGCCCAGTTTCACAGCATCTGCAGGATGGATGTACTGTGGGGGAAAAAATATTGATTGTAAATGTAGCCATCTAAATCCACAGTGCCCGGGTGAGGACCAGTGACTCATTGAGAAGTCCCGCCTGTCCACCACACTGTCCCTCCCTCTCTGCCTACAATCCCCCACTTTCTACTCTTGGCAGCTCCAGAATGAACTGAGCTTCAGATCGGACGCCTGGGACCAGACGCTTGATCACTGATTGTGTGACCATGAATGAGGAGGTCTTGCCATCTCAGAGCCTCATATTCTTTTTTCTACAAAACATAGGGAAGAGGGTGAGGAGATGGCTCAGTCAGTGAGGCATCTGCTCCACTCATACCCACAAACAGGGTATGCGTTTGGACCCTGCCCAACCCTCACATTAAAGCCAAGCACTCAGACCTGCAATCCTCAGGCCCAGGAGACAGAGGTGAGCTGCTGGCCAGCCGTCTAGTCAAATCTGGGAACTCAAGTTCAGCAAGTGAGATCTTACTTCAAAACTAAGGGGGGCGGGGGTGGGAGGGGGACGACAAACGAGGAGGACAACCTCTGTAGACCTTTGGCCTCCACAGTACACTCGTGTGTACACACCCATTCATAAATATATGACACAAAGCGTGCGCGCGCGCACGCGCGCGCGCACACACACACACGCGCACGCACACACACACAGAAAGAGAAAAACACTAGGAAATACCTGCTCAGCGGCTGCTTAAGGAAGAGGATTACTGTGTAGACAGTAAGGTAATAAAATAATAAGGGCACGGTCATACTGTGCAGAGCTCGGCTTACAGAGCTGACTGACAGTGGCTGCATCCCTTTCCCTCTGGTATGGTTGGCAACTTCCAACTACTCTTTCTCCTTTTGGTGAGGGAAGCAGGGGGGCTGCCACGTAGCCCAAGCTCGCCTCAAGCTTCCTATGTGGCCAAAAGTAACCCTGGGCTGCAGCTCCTGCCTCCTAAACCCACTGTTCTTCCCACCCCATATCCATCAGTCCTCCTCTCCCCACCTCACTCATCCTCGAGTATATAAACAATCCATCAGTTTCTTTAGGACTTTTTGCTGTTTTTAAAAGGTCACAGAGGCAATATAAATAACTAATTAAAAAAATTAAAGATAATCCAATTTCAAAAGTCAGTAAACTGCAAAACCCCAATCCTCAGAAAGGCTGGCCACGGCTGTTCAGCTCTTGCCCCGTGTATAGGAGGTTGAAGGAAGAGGAGCTGACACTGGCCTGAGGCTCCACAGTGAATTACAGTCAGTCCGGGTGACACGGGGAGACTGTGGCTCAAACCAAACCAAGCAACAGCAACAAAAGCAGCTGTGATGGTTCATACCTGTAATCTGTACACTTAGGAAGCTGAGACGGGGGACAGTGACTTGGAAGTCAGAGAAAACAAAAACAAAAACTCAAGTTTCCTGTACTGTATGAGTACATGTCCAGCACGAGTAAAGACTTAAAAACTGAAACCAAAAAGTGATAGGAAGGTAACAAATACTGTAAAAAGAGAATTTGGGAAAATCCCAGAAAACTAGACATCTACACTTCTAAGTCTTAAAGCTTAACAAGTCTATACTTGGGTGTAGAAAACAAGAACAAACACAAATTCTAGCACCTCATTTGACACTTGAAAGTACATCAATCTACCCTGCAAGCCTGATCTAGATATCCGGCAAGCAGATGCAGGTGCGGATCAGACTGCAAGGCTGGGAGCTGAAGGGCGGTGCAGCTCGCCCGCACACGGGGACACAGCAAGAGCAGCCTGCTCCAGCGGGAACGGCGGCCACGCACGGTCATGCGCTTCTCTACGGGTCTGAAGCGTTAGTAAGAAAGTAAGCAAGACTGGGCCGAGTTACAAGTGACCTGGGAGAGATCTGCCTTACTTGCTTCTGGTCACAAATCTTCAATAGGGCCCCACATCTTGATTCTTAACTAAATAAGCTTCTCAAAAGAGCGCAGAAAGCAGCCACCAGGAAGCAGGCTGGCTTTAACCCAATACTCTGCTTTTCTCTCAATCTCCAGGCTAGAAGGACACACTTTCTCCGAACCAATAGCCTGCCCTAGCCCCAAGACCCGCCCCACACCCCCAGCCGAGGGAATCAGGCAGCAGTGAGAGGAAAGGGCAGAAGGGAGAGACTAGAAAAGACCCAGGGGCTTCGGGATGGCTCAGCAGCAGGAGCCCTGCTGCTCCTCCGTGGGACCCAGGTTCATTTCAAGCTGGTGGCTCACAACTATTTGTAACTCCAGTTCCAGGGATCCAGTGCCTTCTTCTGACCTTAAAGGGCATTAGACACGTATGTGGTACAAAGACACACATGCAGTCAAATACCCACACATAAAAATTTAAAAGGGGGGGGTAGTAAAACTAACAGGCTCTATCTAAGGTAAAGGCGGGAGGCATAAACAGTGGATTACCATCTGCCTTGGTGTGCCGTGTCATAGCCACCCAGTGCCCCTGCAGGCGTAAGAGTCAGGGATCATAAACTGCCAGGTTCACTGGGCTAACTTCCCATTCCAATCTAAATTCAAAAGCAGTCAATGAACCCGTCCAGCAAGAGCCAGTGAGTCTTGTGCCTCTGCAATCCTGTCCCATGGTGCTCCCCAGAGCCTGAGCAACACTGAGGCCTTCAGCACTTGGGCTTCCAGAGCTTTCCAGGAAGTGCTATTTAAAAGGGAAATGGGGCACTGGCAAACCGCAAAGATCCCCACATATTCTGCAGAGCTCTTTTCCTTTGAAATGGTGATGTCATTGCTCCAGCTGCAGATGTAGGTCTCAAAATCCACAGTAACTCAGCAAAACCTGAACTGATGAGAACCACCATCTTTTTCACTCTTTAGCATACTCTCAATGCCATTTCTTCCAGTCAGAGACAAACTGAACTTTTCAATCCAACTACATGCATTTCCCCACAGTTGACCTGAACGCCACCCTCGCTTGGTGCTGATAATCTGTAACAGGCTTCTCACACACCACTGCTGGGTCAGAGCAAACCAGTCACACAAGTGGGCAGACACCGCCCAGCTAGGTCCACACAGCAGGACCCTGGCTGGCCTGCAGACAGGTCTGAGATGAGCCTCACCTGAATAGTCTGTCTGTGCTCCCGGAACACATTGACCCTGATCACCGCTTTATTAAACTCGGGGTTCAGCGACTGGACAATCTCATAATCCAGGTGCTCCTGGGGAAGAAAGAGTCAAACCCATGACAAGTTTCAGAGTCACTACTAAGAAAGCAAATGTTCCAGACTACTGGGCTGAACTCCAGCATTAAAGCAAAAGGTCTACACTACTTTCTTACCTGATACTGCAGAGCATCAAATCCTTTAAAAACAAATTCAAACAGCGTGTGGAGGTTATCCGGGCTTGGGGAGGTAACAAAAATATTGGAATACCTGCAGAAAAAAAGAAAATGGGGGAGTTGGTTTAGAAACTAAAAGACTTAGGACATTTTAAACGAGCAAATAAAATTAAGGAATCATTTTTGGCTGCTTCTGTCACACAAGTGATAGCCAGAGACGACAGCAGAGTAAAGAAAGGACATTTTTTGGGAGAAGAGGAAAGCAACTAAGACCTGAGTACACACCTTCTCAAAACCAAGAAAAACAGGTTATCGATGTGCTGGTAGCAAGGCTACACAGGGCTACCTCATGCCAGGGGTACCGAGTGGCAGACTACAATAGCTGTCCACATGCAGAACCCACATACTGCCAGCGATCTGGTCTCCTAACAGGAAGGCAGCCTCTCACTCATCACTATACATGGAGGCTTTCAAACTGAAGTCATGGAGCTACATGGCACTGGGGCCAAGGCCAAAGCTCTGCCAGCAGCGATCTGGTGGAGGATCTTGGGTAATCAGAATTCCCTGGACCTTGGTTCATCCACATACAAAGTGCCCAAAGACTTCTATAAGTAAGCATCACCAGGGAAGACAGCACACGCAGGACAATGGTTGTAGGTCCATCATCTGAGTTGGCAAAGCACACTCAAGGCAGGGACAGAAAATAATACCTTACTGAAAACAAAGAAGACCTGTCACCAACGTATTTCACCTGTATTTGTGCAGTTACCAAAGCTGGTCAGACACTCTCATGATGAGAGGTTTTCTTTGCATCTGTGTTTGTTTGTTCAACTTAAGTAGCAAACAAATGAGCCCTGGTACTGCCCAGTGCCTCTTAGTGGCCCAGGGGAGCAGTGCTGCAGCTTCCAGACAAATACTCTCGACCCTGACAGAAGTCACATGGTGACCAGCCCTGATGAGGAACCAGAAACAATTCCAGCAGTTTCCTGACTTAAATCCTGCACACTTCCCACGGGGTACCCTTACCCAAATGCCACTGCCCCAGCAATAGCCAGGCCCAGGGCCGCAGACTTGCCCCTTCCTCGGGCAGCAGTGAGGGCAACAGTACTCCTTAGGGTCTTCTCCGAGATCCCCTCAATGAATTTCAAGACAGCTTTGGCCTGTGCAAAGATAGCATTAACATTATGTGAATGCCCAGAAAGGCTACAGCTCTTTACACAGTTCTTTCCAATAAACCATATGATTTAGTGGAAGAAACTAATTTTCTCCACACAGAATCTGTCTCATCTATAGAGCAGAGGTTCTCAGTCTTTCTACTTCTGAGAGCCTTTAATACAGTTCCTCATGTTGTGGTGACGCCAACCATAAACTTATTCCGTCGATACTTCATAACTGTAATTTTGCTACTGTTATGAGACGTAATGTAATATCAGGTATGCAGGATGTCTGCATGCATGAGACCTACGGGGTAAGCCCTGCTGCTAGACAGCATGCGCTCTGAAGGAGTACCTGGCATGTGGCCGTGTGCATGGCACTAAATGGGAACCACACTACCAATCGGGCCAAACCTGGGGCCCTGATGCGCTATAGAGAGGGAAGGAAGCGTGCTTGTCGTCCTGAGGTGCCAGTCTGCTCCCAGGACCGTCAGGGAAGGCGCTTCAAGACACCAAGCTCTTCAGCTAAAACACCCGAGGCATCAAGTGTAGGAACTCGGTCTTTCCTGAATGATATTTTACTTTTTTAAATTTTAGGGAGAAGTTCCAAATGCTAATTAAAATAACTAGACTGAAATATATCCTAAACTATTTATCTAAAATGAAAGGCTAACATGAAAAGACAAACATACAAGTAATTCAGACGTCATAACCAAAAGGGAAAACAAAACAGGAATAATCAGTAATCATTTGCCCGCCTCTTTCACGATGATGCCGATTAAAAACAAGCAGCTGTCCCCGTGGCTGTGGCTCTAGAGAAGCCCAGAAAGAAGACATCCTCCTGCACCGTCAGTAGCACCAGCAACTGGTGGCACACCAATTCTAACACCCGCTGTCTCTGATCCAGCAGCTCCTGGATACAACAGCCACAGATCTCTCTGGGAGACTGAGACAGTGGCTTGCTATATGTAGCCCAAGCTGGCATCAGAACCAATGATCCTCCTGTCCGCCATTGGACAAGTTCAGGATCCAGGCAGACATCATCATACCTAGCAAAACAGTTGGGATCAACACAGATGCCACTTTCTAATCTGTTAATGTGCATGCGCTCACCCTTTACTAACTGGCTGCTTTGCATGGCTTCCTTCCTTTTCTTCCTTAAGACATGGTCTCAACTGAAGCTTCCCTAAAGCTGGCTCCTGACAGCCCAGCATGGCCTTGAACTTCTAAACCCCGATCTCCACCTCTGGAGCAGGAGGATGTCTGCCACCATGCCCAGTTTATGCATTGCTGGGAATTGATCCCAGGTCTCTGTGCACACTACACAACACTCTAACTGAGCCTCCTTACCTGGTTTGGAGAACTGACTACACTCTATAGCCCAGCTTGGCCTAAACTACTGGCAATCTTCCTACTTTGGTCACCTGAGTAAGCTTCCTTTATGTGATAATGCTGTTCCAAGAAATAGTTTCTCTCACATCCTGTCACCCCCTCTCTTCACCAGACCAAAAGTGGTTCAAAAAAACCTGGAGGCTGCAATAGGCAGCACGAAGAGCTTACAATGGTGCTTCCAGAAGTCAAAGGGAAGCCAGCCTGTGGGGACTTCATCCTGAGTGGTGGGAGGTATCACCAAAGCTGGGATCTATCAGGAGGGAAAAGTCCTGTGCTCCTCATGTGACCAAGGCTGGGGGGAACTCCTCACTTAGAGCAGCATAGAGACCTCAGACAAGGCTAACCAGCAAAGCATCATGGCCCAGAAGCTACATAAGCCACCAGCTGGTCACATCAGCCAGCACAGAAACACAACTTGGTGTTTCCACTCAAACTATTAGTATACCCACAAGTCTGACTCACTACATGGGGCTTTAGTACACAAACCTGAAGCTCTCCCCCGCACTCTTCTATATAAGTCATAAGCAAAACACCTTCTTAAGCAGTCGGGTGGCAGGGAGATATGCCCTTAATCCCAGAACTTGGGAGGCAGATGAATATCTGAGTGCAAGGCCACTGTGGTCTATGGTGCAATTCCAGGACAGCCAGGGCTACAGAGAGAAACCCAGTCTCCAAAACAAACAAACAAACAAACAAATAAAGGAACAAAACAAAAAAGAAAAAACAAACAATACAAACAACTGAAATTAAAGAACACAGGCTATCCTCTAAGGAAAGATAGGTCCTCTTAAAATACAATCCCTCTCCTCACCTCAGCTCACTGATTGGCTCTTTGTGATTCTACACAGCATAGTCCTAATACTGTAGAGCTGACACGTCCTCACATGGTCTATGTTGTTTACTGCCCTACCCTGTGCCAGCAGCAGCAGGGTAGGGAAGGCCTGACCACCACCCCACCCACCCCCGAGTGTACCTGGTCCAGGGTCTTGCAGCAGTCCACCAGCACACCCACAGGCTGAGTATCTTGCAAGCTCTCTTTCAACTCCTGCAGCTCCAAAGCAGCAGGACTGAGATTCTCATCCTGTCAGACAAGAGAGGGCAGTTTGCCACAGTCAAGGAGCTCCCGTGGAAACTACACCACCATGCCCAACAGATCCCTGTCCCCCTCACTCAGACTCACCGGGGCCTGAGGAGGTAAGGCTTCTATGCTGGCCACGTGGGAGGAGATGGGCAGGATGTTGAGCTGGTCATCAATGACCAGACACTTCTTACAAGACGCCAGAGAGAGAATAAACCTGAGGGACAATGCAGTTGCAGTGAGGTGACAGGGAAGGCAGGCAATGTCTAAGCGAGAACTCAAAAGATTTCTTCAGGAAAATCACATGAGAAGCCAGGTAGGGCGCAATGAGATGCTTCAGCTGGCTCTGCAAGTCACCTAAGCATATTTATACAGGAAGACCAAAAGCCCAGGCAGGAGCTCCACTGTGAGCAAGCTCCACCGGCCCTGGGTCATTTGGCCCACCCACCCCTCATAAAGCCTTAAAGAAAAGAAACTTATCTATGTTCACAGCTTCTACTCTAGTCACCACCACAGTTCTCCTCCTCCTGCCCTCACTGCACTCAGCCACAGGCTAAAGTCAGAAAAGCCCCCAAGCTCATCAGGCCAGGAGGATTTCTTAGCCTCAGTAGGAGCTGCATCTTGGAGCTGAGAAGTCTTTTTCATGGTGAGGGTTCTGTGTACTCAGAGCCAAGGGCACTCTACACCACCATCCCAAAGCACGATGGCCAAATGTCTCCTGATATTGCCAAACATCCTAGAGGGCAAAGTCACCTCCAATAAAAACTACTGATCAGGACCAACGCTTAAAGCAATGAGTGGTTCTCAACCTCCCTAATGCTGAGAGCCTGCAGCACAGTTCCTCGTGCTGTGACCACCCACAGCCATGGAATGATTCTGCTGCTACTTCACAACTGTAATTCTGCTACTGTTGTGAATCAGAACGTAAATATCTGACATGCAGGATATCTGATACACAACCCCTGTGAAAGGGTTGTTTAGCCTCCAAGGGGTGATCTACAGGCTTAAAATGTTTTACTAGCTACTAAGACCCTGTAAAAATGAGCCTGCATGGTAAAATAAACTCAGGAAGTCAGTCAGTTACACGGGCGCTCGCTCAGTGGTTCTCAACCTTCCTAATGCTCACAGGCGACCCTTGCAAGGGTCACCCCAAGGGCTGTGACCACAGGTTGAGAAGCAATTATCTGGACCACTCTCCCCTAAGAAGCTCAGAGCACCAGTCTTTTAAGAGGTAGCATATAGTTAAAGGGATTTTAGCGAGTTAAGTCTAGGAAATGTTAATTATTTTTCCTTTGTAAAGACTCACATACATTTGTTGGGGCCTCTGACGTGTTTTGCAACAGCTAGAACAGTGATTCTCAAACTGTGGGTCATGATCCCCCACATATTTACATCACAATTCATAATAGTAGCAAAATTACTGTTATAAGTAGCAATGACACAACTTTATGAGGGGGAGAGGGTCTCTACACCATGAGGAACTGGAGACTGAGGGTTGCAGCATTAGGAAGGCTCAAACATCCCTTGGACAGAAGAGTAAACTAAGAGTCAAAGAGAAGAGAGATGCTACCAAAGCTAGCCAAGCCAGCAGCAAGGTTAAGTACATGATTCCCGCCCCAGCCTGCAGCCCTCCCTCCACCCAGTTCATTTCACAGGCTGCTGCTAGCAGGATCTCACTGCTAGCTGGATGCAGTCTTGTTACTCTAGTGCTCTGGAAGCAGCGACAGGTACATTGTAAATTTAAGGCTAATTGGAACAACATAGTAAAAATCTGTCTCAAAACAAAGCAAGCCTCACTAGGTTTTGAAGGTCTGAACTACATCCCTCTGATACAACAGCAAACTTGCTGGATCCAAGATAAAAACTTCTCCCATTCTGACTCCCTGCAACTGCAAAAACCAGCCTGTAGACCTACCTCTCATTAAATCTTCCCACCACGTCCTGATGGGCCTCAGTCCTGTACCTGGAATGCACATCCTAAGAAAACAAGACAACATCCATTGACAAAATCTTCTAAAAGCAACATAAACATTACACTAGAAGACATCAGCAAACCCTAGAGAATTAGACCACCTCTTCCCTGTGTGCTACATCAGACACCAAGTGGGAGGTCTCCACCCCAAACTGCCCCTCACCTACCACTGATCTTTTCCACACTTCATCCAGCACCGTACGTAACTCAGCTAGATGTACATGCCAACTAGTGTGCCAGACACAATTGTGTGCGCACTGGTTAACGCACAAGAATTCTGTTCTCACAAAACTTATGGTCTAACAGCGAAAGACAAGTGTTACCGACAAAACATACAGTGTGGTGACAGCAAATGAGGAGACTCGTGTACTTGAGGTGGCCAAGGAAGACCTTTCAGAGATGACAGCAGCCTGGGAGGGTGAGCAGGCGCGAGTCCAGGAGATGGGATGAATAAACAAACTAACATGGACCCAACGCCATCTAGTCATTCACTCACAAGTATCTAATGAGTGCTTCGGACATGCCAGAGGAATACAACTAGGTCCTGTTCCATAGCTAGCAGAGGTCACACAAAATACAAATAATGTTAGGGAGCTGCTAAGTGCTTTGAAGAAACACAGCTGTGGTTTGAATAAGAATGGGTCCCAGAGGCCCACATATTTGAATGTTTAGTTGTCCCAGGCTAATTATATGTCAACTTGACCCAAGCTAGAGTATTCAGAGAGGAGGGAGCCTCAGGTTAAAAAAAAAAAAAAAAGCCTCAAAAAATGCCTCAATCAAGATGGAGTTACAAGCAAGCCTGTGGGGCATTTTCTTAATTAGTGATTAATGTGGGAGGGCCCAGCCCATGGTGGGTGGAGCCACCTCTGGAATGGTGGTCCTGGGTTCTATAAGAAAGCAGGCTGCACCAACCAGGAGGATTAAGTCAGTAAGCAGCACTCCTCCATGGCCTCTGCAGCAGCTCCTGCCACCAGGTTCCTGTCCTGGATGAGCTCTTGCCCTGACTTCCTTTGACAATAAACAACAATGTGGAAATGTAGGCCAAATAAACTCTTTTCTCCTAAACTTGCTTTTGGTCACGGGGTTTCATCACAGCAACACAGCAACAGTAACCCTGACTAGGACATTTGTCATTAGGCAGTGACATGATTTAAGAAGGAGTAGTAGGTATGGAAGAAGTATGTCACTTTGAGGCTTTAAAAGCCCACACTAGGCTCATCCTTTGTCTCTGCCTACAGGACGTGAGCTCTCAGCCATTTCTCCAGCACCGTGCTTGCTGCTGTGCTAGCATGCTCTACGTCATAGCCGCCCCTGACACTGTGAGCAAGCCCCAGGCTAGATGCTTTTATAAGAGTTGCCTAGGTCATGGTATCGCCTCACAACAACAGAACAGTGACTAAGACAATGATGCAAATGAAGGAGCGATAGATGGAACTACCTCATCTAAAAAGGGTATGCCAGGGCCAATGCAGCCCATTCCTGAGCGACGAGGCCCCGGGGAGGAGTTTGAAGTTGGCTCATAGAACACTGAGCTGGCAATCCCTATGGAGCTGGTAGATCAGTGGAGCTCCACTTCTTGCTATGTCTTGTTTGGGGAGGTGCTATCTCTCCTCATAGTTTAAATTCTTCCAGCTTTAAAGTAGAACTAGAAGCCATTACTTTGTTTTCCCCCAGAAGATGAGGGCCAGTAAGGAAATCTGCACACAGTCCCTCTAAATGACACAGGAACTTCGTCCCAGGCTTGCGATGTACGCAACTACAATTCCAGCACTGAGGGGGCTAGAACCTGGGGAGCAAGAGTTCAAAGGCAGTCCTGGCTCTAAAGTGAGGTCCTGTACCACAAAACAAACACAAGAAGGCTGCATGGCATTTCAGACCTCACCAGCGTGGAACACTAACCTCCTGAGAACAAGCATGGCTCTCAGAAACCTCTCCTCCCACGTGGAGAGGAGGTCTGTGGTGAGGGCAGCCTGGCTGCAGTGCAGACTGCTAGCTCACTACAGCCGAAGCAGCTGGCTTTGCATTAGGCCTGAGAGGCACTCTTACCATAGTCATCGTGTATAGCTGCTTAAGTGAGTTCACGGTCCGTAGGAGGATGACCACCAATCCACCACCTTCTACTGTTTCTACAGTTCTGGCCAACAAGTTTGGAGTTAATGCTTCAAAATCCTAGAAGAAATCAGACCTTAGAAAGGCTTGTGACACAAACAGCACCTCCAGACTGCCTAACCAAGAGACAGAGGGACAGCAACGAGAGCTTCAGAGCACCAGCCCCAAACTGCACCTCTCACACCTGCCCACCAGCAAACAAGGGTACCACAGGAAGCAGCCCGTCCATCCCTGGAGTACAAGTAGATCTGGTATTATAATCTATAGATGCAAAGCAAGTCTTCTAAATTTCACTGATCTGTACGCAATTTCAGAAGCATCTTACTTGCCTTTTCTGGACAATTTCTAGACAACCTGAAAAAACTAGACCATACAACATGGGGTACATGGCACAAAGGCACCAGCATTCGAATGATGGTAAAGCTGGTACAGGACACCCAGGCAGGATGTTCTTTCGAGCTCCCCAGGAGAGCAACTTACTATAGATGCAGAAATTAAAACTAAAAACTCCTTGAGACCCAGTCTCATTTTTAACTTATATTTCATGAGATATGTTTTCTAATTTATACAATTATGGTCATAGTACATATGTGAATATAACATGCACATTTAAGAATGTATGGATTTGTGCACAGACATCTTGTCATTTTAGGGGGGTTGAAAGGAGTGTCACAGATAACAAATAAAGTCAGATATCATATAACATCCACCAGAACTAAGAAACACGTTTGGTTAAGTTGTCTGACAAGAAAATAAGTATCAGTGGAGAATTTCACCAAGCTGTACTGAGGAAAGTATGGGGTTCTTTAAGGCCAGAATGGAGAGAGGGGTCACTTATCTACTTAGAAGAGGGTAAGAGTGATATGCAAGTCAGGGCTGTATAACTGCCACCAGGGCTCAGAGGCTGGGAGTCAGTTCCAGCAAGGACTGGGATACTAGGGTGACTCCAAGTCCTCAGTGCTTGTGGATTGTAGTTTGTTTGATGAAGGTTAGGCTGGTCTCAAATAATCCCCCTGTCTGGGGACACACCACTGGCCCAGCCCAGAACTTACTGTCAGGCATGGTGGGCGGGGACCTGTGGGGGTGCGGCTCTCTACTTTCTGCTGCTGTATCTAGTCAAGTGAAGAAAAGAATCTTTTCTAGGGTGAGTAACCCAGTTTACTTTTCAAAATGGCCAACTCTTCCAGTGATAGTGCTTGAGGGTGGGTTACTTACATGTGACCTTCTCCCCTTACTGTTACTCACTCTGCGGGGAAGGAGACACTCACCTGAAGGACACACATGCCGAAAGTATTGCCCAGAATCTTGTGGGTTTCATTGTAGTAGCAGTAGCGAATGTTTGTGGCCGCTACGAAAAGCTCAAAGGGGTCGTCTTGCTTTAAGTTCAAGGTCCCACTCTTTATCTTCTTCTGTAGCTGCCGCATTCTCTTCTTCCGGTGGCTGTAATACCATCATCCCAAGAAAGGTAAGTAACAGGGGCAGAAGAGGCACAGTGATCCTCAGACCTGCAGAGCTAGTGGGGACTTAGAAGAGCTAGCATACGGTGCTGTATCGTCACTTTGGGGATACGGAATGTAGAGGTGCACTGGATGTGCTGGTTAAGATAGGCTTTGCCAACATGACCACCTGAGTCCAAACCCTAGCACCCTCGAAGGTAGGGTAGAGAGAAAAGGTGGGGAGAACCAACACCATGAATTGTCCTTGACCTACGTGCGCGCGCGAACACACACACACACACACACACACACACATACACACACACACACACACACACACACGCTCTTTTTCTCTCTCTCACACACACACACACACACATACACACACACCCTCTTTCTCTCACACACACACACAAACGTAAACTACTCACTATTCCCTGTGACCTTCAGCAGACCACTTTAAAGATGGGAAACAGGGCCAGGCATGCCTCAGATCTAGCCACAAGTGAAGCTTAATATTAAACTTAGATGCTCCATTACCTTAAGTCTAAAACCAATGTTCCCACCACTGTGCTGCTCCCCAAAGGGCCTGGGGAAAAGTGGTGTGTGGGAGGTGGTGCTGGCAGGCTACTATACTCATGTTTCCTAGTCATAAGTATATCCTCTCAGCCCTAACTGAGGAAAAGTGAACCACTATTTTCAAATTTAATAGCTCGAACTAAGGCATTCCTTTGTGGGCCTCTACTTCCTGTGTGAACTGAGGCCCACAGACTCTTGTTTCTGGCTCCTCCCTTAAGTCCTCTTTCTTTCAAGGTGGTGTTATGAAAATCAAGACTTGAGGAAGGCAGGAAGAAGAGACACAGATAGGTTCCCGCCCTCCTGCAGGTTTTGAAAAAGTGTGTCAACTCTATGCCACCCAAACTCTCAGCAATCCTCCTTCCCAGGCTCCTGAGAGCCTGCACTGCATTACACACAAGAGCCACTACCATGAAGACTGTGGCCATAGGACAATTTTTAAAAAAAGATGACCAGGTAGGTTAAACTTGAAAAGAAAATCTTCTCAGAATACCGAGAGTTATCTGACTCCACACAATCCCATACTAACCAATCGAAAAGAGTCAAGGCACCTCAAACAAAATTCTAACCTACATAGCTGATCTTACAATCAATCTTCTGAAAATGCATGGGGGGGCCTGAAAGATGGCCCAATGATTAAGAGCAGCCATGCTCGTGTGGAGGGACATGAGAGACTCCACAGAGGAAGCAAAGAAATAATTCCAGAAGGTTGTTGTCTGTCTTCCACACACATGCTGCGGCGCTGTGCGCCTATACTCACAAACACCTCTGTCTGTCTTCCTCTCCCCTCACCACACACAGATGCAATATGATTTTAAAAGAAAAATTAGGGCCAGGGGTTTGTTAGTGCAGACTTTAATCCCAGAACTCGGGAGGTAGAGAGGCAGGTGCATCTTGAGTTTAAGGCCAGCGTGGTCTACAGAGCAAGTTCCAGGACAGTCAGAACTAGACAGAAAAACCCTGTCTCAAAATAGATGGATGGATGGATGGATGGATGGATGGATGGATATGGAAAAATGGATAATGAAAGAAAACATCTAACAAAACAGGCTTATTGCCTGGACAGGAAAAGAAAAGGTAATCAATCACACTACACTAGAAGAAAGTCTGATTGAGAAGTGCTGGAGAAAACTTCAAAGAGACAGACCCAGGAAATAAGGGATCTCAGTAGCTGAAGTGGGGGTGGGGGGTGGGGAATGGTAGCCTCAGCAGAGGAGCAGCAGGGAGACATGGCACAGTACAGGGCTAATGAGCTAGATGAGGCCCATCAAGAGAACATTAGGTACTAGGGAGCTAGGTTAGGGAGTGGACTGAGTAGCTGCACAGGAGTCATGAAAGAAGGTTCCTCAGAGGGGTCCACAGAGGATTATCTACCAAGAGTACTGTCCACCTCATCTCAAACTCCTTCAGAGTTAGAAAGTAACCAAGTTTCTACATGACTATGACTAATTGTATTAATATGTGATGCCCCAAGAATTTTGGGAAAAAGCCTGAGTTTCATATGGTTGGCCTTACACTTAAAACTCAGTATGTTTCTGCTAGAGAAACAGGAAAAAAAAAAGAGCTAGTGAGCTAGTTCATCATGAGGTAGCACAGAACAGATCTACAGAGATAAGAGACTGACCAAAAAACAGGTGCACTCTGGCCCCAGACTACATGCCCTAACAGAGCTGAAACCCTTAACTCCTCTGCCCTGAATTGTCCTTTATATTTCCAAGCAATCCCAAGGTACCTATGGGTGTTTGCTCTGGAGTCCTTCTGCAAATCTTCCTCCAAGATTTAGTTATGTGTGTGCCCATATCTGTGCCTATGTGAGTACACACGCACAGGTACACATCTATGGAGCTAGGGGAAGTACATGTGCAGAGGCGTGCATTTATGAAGTCCAGAGAGCACAGGACTCCTTGGAACTCGAACTGCAAGCTATCTGCAGGCAGCCCAGCTTATGGTGTGGCTGCTGGGATCTAAACTACAGTCCTTATGATTGGACAGCAAGTACTCTTAACCACTGAGCCATCTCTCCAGCCCTGCCACCAGAAGTCTTGACTATTAGAGCTTCAGAAAATAGGAGGCTAGCTATGTAACTCAGTGGGAGAGCAGACATGAAGTACTATGGCCAATACCCAGAATCACTAACCAAAGAGAGAGGATGGGCAGGAAAAATCACCATCTGTCTCATAATGGTGAACTGGTTAGAAGCTCTAAAGAGAAGAAAGGGAGAAGCGCTGCTATTAGAAGGATCAAATCTCTAGGAATGCCTATGAGCTCAAGGTATCATGATCTCAGAAGCATAAGGGGTGGCTAGGAAGTACAGAGGCTTCTGTTCTAAGGGTAAACAGTGGCCTGAACAACACAGCTGAGGGATTTTCTCCCTGAATTTACTATGAAGTATGAACTGACAGTTGGATGTGACATCCAACGTCCAAGCTTACCTGCTAAATCCCAGCTCTTTCTTGTAACACCACAGGACCGAGGGCCGAGCCTTCACAGTTGCTTTGGACAGCATATGATGAAGAATAACCACCTGACAAGAAAAAAAATAAAATCACAAAACCTCAGAATCAAAGACAACATGAGGACTGCCAGGGACAAGACCTCATTCAAAACATATAGAAACTAACCAGCAAAGGAAACACCTAAGGTCACAGTAATAACCAAGGGGCAACTAGGAACTAGGTCACATATGCTTGACCTTGAGGCCAAGCCATCATTGCAGGATTCTAAAGATACTGGCTCCTCTACTCATGAATCTAAATACTGAGAATTTACCATTTCCAAGTCCTGAACAAATGTCCCCGCTACATAATCTACCAGCAAAGAGATCAACAATGGCTCTGTGGACTAGAACCTTAAAAGGCCTAGATAACCCACTAACTGACTGGGACAGGACACAAAACAACTCAGGAAGCATTTACCAGGTCTTTCTTACCTGATCTTTTCCTCGATCTCCAACTACAACAAAAAGAGACCTCTGCCGCTCAGCTACGCCATTCTCAATGAGAATTCGAATTCGGTTATCCACCTTCTTCCGATGCATGGTGAAAAACTATCACTAACACAGAAATAAAGAAGATACAGATGAACCAAATACTAGAAAGGCTTCTGTGTTACATCCAAGTAAGCAGCACCGGCTGGCTGCCCTAACTGGGAGCTGTGCTGCCACGTTTGCAATCCTAATTACAAAAAAGTTACAAAACTTGAATCTTCAAACACCACCACAGGAAAGACATCAATCTTGGTTTTATAATCTGGAAACTAGAGAGGTGAAACGTTCTTAAGCAGGAAAGTCAGCAGAAAAGTGTACTTCATATCTCCATCAAGCAGTTTAAGAGAAATTAGGGGAGGCACAAGCAGGATGGTTTCTGTGAGTTGGAGGTCAGCCTGGCATACCTAATGAATTCCAGGACAGCCAGGGCTACAGAGAGAGACCTTGTCTCAGAAGAAAAAAAAGAAAAAGAAAATCAGGACAACATGGTAAAAGTAAGTAAATAAAACTAAGAATGATTAAAACATATAATAGTATCTCTAAAGACTCCACAGAGTAGCAAGAGATCTTAACAGAGTCTGATGTATCCCAGGCTGGCCTTGAACTCACTATATAGCCCAAGATGACCATAAACTTCTGATCCTCTAGCCTCCACTTCCCAAGTATTAGGATTACAGGGGACTGCTCAAATTCTAGGTATATATCACCACAACAAGGTTTTATGCTATGCTGGGAATCAAACCTCAGGCCTCATGCATGCTAGGCAAGCAAGCCATCTGCCATCTGAGCAACAGTCCCCGCCCTATAAATACCATTTTGTACACATACATAACACTGAGTGAGGAAAAGGGAAAAACTTTAAAAAAAAAAAAAAAAAAAAAAAGAAGCTTCTGAATAGCATGAATTTTTATTCTGACGTTTGTCTTTTATGGTTTGGTTTCTTTAAAATTCACATGTGTGGTAAAATGGCTCAGCAGGTAAAGGTTCTTGTTGCTAAGCCTAATGACCTGAATTTCATCCTCAGAATCCATATGGCAAAAGGAAAGAACTGCCAGGCAGTGGTTGTGTATACAAGTAGATGAGTTCCAGAAGGGAGATCAGGAGGGAAGAACAGATTCCTAAAAGTTCTTCTCTGTCCCCACACAACACACAATTAAAACATAATAAAAAAATTTTAATTCACATGTTACTTATAAAATGAGAGAAAACAAATATCTCTGATTCAATGTATTTCTCTGGGTGAAAAGCCACACTAATGGCTCTATACAGGTGATTTCAAAAAGTACCATACGTGTTATTAGGTGTACAGCAGTACACCCAATACCCCATTTGCCTAGCTGCGGGGGAGCCCTAGACTCAGTTTCTCCAGCATCCAATAAAATGCAAATGTTATCTAATTACCTATAACAAATGGGCCAAAGGAATGTCAAGAAAAACAATCACACTCCCACAGTATCAGAATGTCAGGCTATGTGAGTTTAAAATTCAGGAACCTGCTGTACTCTTAAACATAACCTCCTTCCCTAATCATGACTTTAACAGGTCTTAATATAAAACACTATCACAATAAATGGTCCCTGTTTAAAAGGGAAAAGCTGTACAAGAAATTGAGTATCCCAAGGCATTGGATGTAACAAACAGGCTTTACTCTCTGGTCTACCCAATTCAAAGCAGTTCAGTTTGTAAGCTTATGTTGCTTATAAACACCTCCAAATAATACTGAGTTGAAGTACTTATTACGTAGTTTATTTTCAGCAGTACTTTCAGTACAGAACAGCCTTTAGGCTATATAAGATGATATTTGGAAACAAAGTCTGAATTTTAAGAGATACTCATTTGATATCATAAGCTGTAATCAGTTTTGATGTAAAGGATGTTTTTAATAGTTGGCATTTAAAATGACTGACAACTCTACTAGGTGAAAGGTTAGCTAGTGTTCTCTTTGCTTTAAAAAAGCTTAACTAGGGCTGGAGAGATGGCTCAGTTGTTAAGAGCACCAACTGCTCTTCCTGAGGTCCTGAGTTCAAATCCCAGCAACCACATAGTGGCTCACAACCATCTATAATGGGAATTTGATGCCCTCTTCTAGTGTGTCTGAAGAGAGTGACAGTGTACTCACATAAGTAAATAAATCTTAAAAAAAAAAAAAAAAAAAAAAGCTTAACTGAAACTCAAACTGATTGGGAAATATATATGAATGAATGATTTGTTTTTTTTTCCGAGACAGGGTTTCTCTGTATAGCCCTGGAACTCACTCTGTAGACCAGGCTGGCCTCGAACTCAGAAATCCACCTGCCTCTGCCTCCCAGAGTGCTGGGAGTACAGGAGTGCGCCACCACCCAGCTACAAGCTTTAATTCTAAAGAGTACTTTTGCCGGGCATGGTAGCGCACGCCTTTAATCCCAGCACTCAGGAGGCAGAGGCAGGCGGATTTCTAAGTTCAAGGCCAGCCTGGTCTACAGAGTGAGTTCCAGGACAGCCAGGACTACACAGAGAAACCCTGTCTCGAAAAACAAAACAAAACAAAAAAAAGAGTACTTTTAAAAATGAAATACAACTATACAGAAACAAAATTAGATGTAAAATTAATGGCCAGAGTGAAGAATCTGATAATGATCTAGGATTACTGGTGCGAAGAAATGACTAATAGATAAGGAAGATACTGCTGGAAATAGAAAACAAAATGAATCGTATTCTGGTTGTTGTTTGCTTTGTTTTTTTTTGGGGGGGGGTGGATTTGTTTTTTTCAAGACAGGGTTTCTCTGTATAGCCCTGGCTGTCCTGAAACTCAGTCTGTAGACCAGGCTGGCCTCGAACTCAGAAATCCGCCTGCCTGTGCCTCCCAGAGCGCTGGGATTACAGGCGAGCGCCACCACCGCCCGGCTATTTTGTTTTCTTAAACTATGCAGACCAGGCTGGCCTCGAGCTCCATCAAATACTCCAGCCTCCGGCTTCCAAGAGCTGGAAGTAAAGGTATGCACCACCACAACCAGATAGACAAATCATTTTCATTCAGCTGTATCCATTCCTGTACACACAGCACGCGATACCATGCATCACGAGGTGCATTGTCAAATGTCCTGATGAGACAGCTAGAGTACAACTAAATGGACATTTAGTAGTACTGCAGCACTTAAGAGCAGAATATCCGAGATCACACCGCGTTAGTCCAAAGCCTACCAGTGCTACGAGGAACCGAGTTTCTCGGAAAATATTGACACCCACCCACTCTCTGAGAGGTGTGGAAGAGAGAGCGATAAAGAGCCACGCACCCGGAAAGAGCTCGAGAAGCCAACCCCGAGTGTCTGAGTATCCGGGACCAGGAATGTCTTGTCTGTTGGGCAGTCCAGGCGAAGGGGAGTCCAAAGATACAGGCACTAGCCCGTACAGAAGCGTCCTTCCTCGAGCCAGCCCTACCGGCCCGTAAAAGACCCAAACGCGCACAACAACCGACCCAGCCCTTCCAAAGAGTACCTGCGTCCCGGCTCCGGCCGACCCCAGGCAGCCACACGTGAGGACACCAACTTGCTTCGCAGGCTGACCGGTTTACTGAAGAAAATGCAGCTCGCCAGAGCTCGCCAGGGTGCCGAAGCTACACGTGAATTCGCTTAAGTGGCAGAAAGCACGTGGTAAATCGCTCAAGAGGGAGGGGACCGCTACAATTACGGGACCTTCCTGATGTGGGACCTACGATAGCCGCGACGCGTAGTGATGACGTAAGAACCGCGGAATGGACGACTTTGTTGCGCCTGCGCACTAACTTCCGGGCGCCATTGAAGGCAGTAGTTCCCCATTTGCCGCCAGTAACCTCTGACAAGCGGAAGTAATCCTTTAGATATCCGGGTGTCTCGCAGCTAGCGTTAGCCACCCGAACTCGTCCACTGCAGCTGCTGTAGAGCGCCTCTATATCAGGGTTGTGCAAGGCAGTAACTAGAGGTGCTGTTTTACTGAAACCCTACTTTTTAATAGCATGAAACTGGGCCGGTGACTGTTTTTTATTCATCATACTTGAACCTCAATCCCGCAGCAGTCTGAGAGTATCTGAATACTTTGAACCCAGGATCATCGCCGCTGTACCTCGCAGGGGTTTTGTTTTGTTTTGTTTTTTGTTTTTCGAGACAGGGTTTCTGTGTGTAGTAGCCCTGGCTGTCCTGGAACTCTTGTAGACCAGGCTGGCCTCGAACTCAGAAACCCGCCTGCCTCTGCCTCCCAAGTGCTGGGATTAAAGGCGTGCACCACCACTGCCCGGCTTGCAGGCTCTTCTAGACTCATATGCCATGTGTTCTAAAAAACCAACATTGGGTCTCAAGGCTCGTGCAACCACACCCACAAGGATTACCCCTAAGTATTCCTGCCTTCCTTTTGACATGAGGCACATGAAATTGATTTACCCTACATTCTTGGGCACCACAAGTTCTGATATCTAAAACGGAATTCCTTCCCCAAATTCATACACCAACATTAATATCAACCTAAATTTCAATGTACTTAAATCTTCACGATGCCAAGCAATATTCTAAGTCACCAATACAGTCCTAGATTTAATCCTAGATTTAATACTAAAGTTCTAAATGCACTTAATAAAACTACCAGTACTTTACGTTATAGTGAGCAGAGATGTCCTATACAGTGGTCACAGAAGCAAAACCCAAAACTTAGAAATAATGACCCTTGAGAATATTCAACTTTTAAAAAAGCAACCAATATAAGAGAACAGTAAGTGGGGAAATCGGCTAGCCAATTCTGCATAAGCAGCCCAGATAAGGAATTTTGGTTGTAATAAAAAGTCACTGGAATGTTGGGGACAGAACTGCTATGATCCCCTTAGTCACTGCGGAACTTGATATCACCACGCCAAGGTAAAGACAGGAACAGCTGCCATGAGATAGTACAGTCAGATTTAGAAGGATAAGAAGTGGGGCAGGGGAAGGGTAACCTTGGGCTAGATGGCTGAGCTGTCCATGCTGTGGAAGCATGGGATTTTACTTCCGGCTAAAGCATATAGACATCAAAAATAGTGCTTAAGTTACTGCTCACTGCCCCTATCAAGTAATTGGTACAGAATACTATCCTAGTTTAGAACATCAAATGTGTTTAAGATGGGTATGGGAATGGAACTGCACACCTGCAGGTTAGTTATCTTTTGGAGATAATGCTCTTCTTCCACCTTTGTCCCAGAAGTCAGAACTCTGGTCAGGGTTGACTTCAAGTGACGATACCTGCTGAGCCATCTCACTGGCCTAATATCCAAGTACTTTAGTGTGAGTTTTTAATTTGAGGGGCTTGGGACAAAATATAAAGAATATTCAGAATGGTGAGACTGGATTAGGTCACCTGGATTAAGTAAAACCAGAGAAGAGATGAAACCATCAATGAAGGCTTAAAGGACCAACACAGGACGAATACCGAGTGGTGGGTGACAGGGAATCGGAAATCCTTTCACTACTTCCAACTTAACACTTCAATTTTTGCTGCATCTTCTAGATTCTATTGACCCATAAACTTTTCTTCTCAACACTGCAGTGAAGGTCTTTTAAATGGCAGTTTTATTGAATGGCCCACTATAGCAACCCCCTCCCCCAAATAATATACACACCATTTTAAAGCCTTCAATATCTTTCAAATGTTGAGACAAAACCTAAACATGGAAGCTGTCCTTTCCAGTTTTCACAGCCAGATCTTAAAACAGGAGTCACTGGAACATGGGCCTCTGACTAGTTTGCTACTCCTCATCTTAATGTTAACTGAATTATCTTTCAATGAAGTCTTTCCTAGTCACACTGACTAAGTCATATATTTATCATTAACCACACTGTTGAACCATGCCACTTACTACACATATTTGGGTCGCTTTCAGTGTCTTGTGTGGTAGTTTTGTCACTACTGAATATTTAACACTGGACATAATGCCTGGCAAGAAATACCCAAATGTGCTAATAAATTTTAGGTTGTCTCCCTAAAGAAATATAGTATTTAGAGGAAATTAATACTTAAAAATATACTGAAACCTGACTTTAAGTCCATCTTAGGTGTACTGAACTGAGTTTTTTAGTACCCCATTTCCCTTCAGTAGATGTACCTGAAAATCAGATACCGCCACTTTCAATGCCAATAGTGAAGGATCAAGGCGATGCAGGAAACTGGATCTGCTTCACAACAGATTATTACAGTGCTTCTAGTACCAAGATTTATAGTAATCTAGCTTTTGGTTTTTTTTTTTCTTAAAAAGACCAGACCCAGAATAGTTTCTTCTCTCTCATGAAGCACTTAAGGAGTTTTCCTTAGGGTGTAGGCAACTCACAGGCTTTGCTCAAGGACTATAAATAATCACATTTTAATCTAATGAAATACATAACAGTTTCTATGTTTTTTCCAGAACATTTATAAATTCAAAATAGTAAAGGCAAAGCTTAATTTACTTTTTGTTGCGTTATACTCGATAAAACTAAGAGTACGTAATAACTCAAGTGGGACACAGGTTCAGAACTGAAGTTGAAATGAAGGGCACGGTCAGCCTAGGCTCCATTCACCCCGTTTCCCTTCAGTAGATGTACCTGAAAAGTTAACAAATCGCCTGGCACATATGTGAAGCTGCTCAACTACATTCTGCACTTAGAAAATGGTCGTCTGCCAAGCACCTTAGTGAACAAACCTGAGAATAATCACACATTTCATGTCTCCTTGAAGTCTCTATACAATAGCATCATATAAGTGCATATATATGTATACATATAGAGACAAAAAGAACTATAGAAGGTAATTTACTACAATCATTGGAAGGTCATGTTTTTAATATCAAGATACAATGATCAAAAGAAGAGAAAGGATGAAAAAAATCATCTCTTTTTAGGAATATTAAGGCCCTGGTAATAAAATGGCCCTAAGCAAAAGTAATCAATGGCATGCTTGCTAACTTTAAGAAGGGGGAGGGGTGAGAGCATTTCATTATACATGTGGTATCTATACATACTGTTAATTGTGCATGTTCAAAATATTTTATAGTCTTACTACACTGAGAGACAGGTAGGACCATCATACACATTTGACCAAACAAAAGGTCTTCTGCATCTAGACAAGCATTTGCATATTATACAAGATACTGAGTAACAAAGACTCAGATTCTAACCAAACTGGTTTAGTAGTTTTCTGTCCAGTGAGAGATTGCTTTTAAAATAGTCTGAATTGAGACATTAAAAAACTCAGTGCACTAGAACTGCAATGGTAGAATACCTAATTTTTTGTTGCCGTTGAAAGGAATAAGCAACTTAAAAAGTAAAGAGGTCAAACTACAAACACCTTTTACACATTCTGCCCTATACTTTGGGTAGAAAGCCTGAAACATAGGATGTTCTCGACATTCACTTCAGAACTCAAATATAATACTAAACTTATTTTCTTCAATTTTGCCTTCTTAATATCATAAAATTATATTCTACACATATAATACACCATCTAAGGATTATCCAGTAAGCCACAAACACTTTATCCATCCCAACAAAATACAACTAACATATGGTTGTGGTACATCCCAGGCAGTTGTCATTTAAAGCACACAAGTGTAGGTGCTGGCAAAATATTCTTGGCAAAAGTAAACAGATAACCCTTCCAATATGATGTACCATAACCACACATGATAAAAGTCAAGAACTTATTTTATTTATTTTAAAATAAACATTAGAAGCTTCCCCATTATCCACCACCCTACAAAACTTTTGAATGTGGAATGTTCAACAGCCTAAGCAGTTTTCGTAGGCTACAAAACCAGCAAAACTCCAGTTGTCTAATGAGGAGTATCTGAGAATAATTGTTTTGAGTAGCTGATTACCGGCTTGGAAAAAAAAGTTTGCAAAAGGCTAAAATTAAATTTAATTTCTGTACAGAAAATAACATTAACTTAGTAAGTAGCCTTTGCTTTAACAAGTGGAATTATTTCTCCATGACGTAAAATGGAATGGGACAAGCAGCATTCAGTTCATAGGCACATAGAGCTAGTGCTCAAACTGCTAGCACAAATTCCAACACAGAACATATGGCTAAGTCAATGCTAACCATTCATCTCCAAACTGTATACTCTCTATGCACCTAAGGCAAAGAATCAACACTTTGAACGTAAGTGTCTCCTTGAGAAAAGGAGAGAATTCAATTAGGGTTAAATTAGACAAAAGATAAATGAAAATATTTCAGAAACAGCTACTAGACATAACCACAAAGTCTGTGACACTAACAACGCATGGGGTGAATCACTTTAGCTGCTAGCTGTTGAACACCAGTGTTTCAAGATACAACTTTTAGAAACATGTTTTATTTGTTTTGCGTATACCATCAGAACTGAAACTACTGCTTGTCATTTCCCTAAAACAGGGAAATGAATCTAAAACACATACTGGTGCTTTTCCAAAGATAGCAATTTAAAAGGGTGATAGCAGCAAGCATTTGATATCTTTTTCTTTAAGAACTTTCAGGCTGCAGGAGAAACACATGTGACCAAAAGTGTTATGATTATCCATCCATTAGATTTTCATCAGTACCTATTACCAATTTGAGTAACAATACAGCAAGATCCAAGGATTAGTGATGACAATGCAATTATCGTGAGGAATGATAAACAGGACCAATCCTCATGTAAGTCATTGTTCAGAGAAACTGTTAAAAGGTATCTGAATAGTTCACATTGAGAATAGAAGCAGCCCATCCAGAGATGCATATTTTCCAGAAGAGCCAATCAAAGCCCGATTTGCATTTTGGCTTTGTCTTACACAGTATCCACTACTAAAGAGCAATTTACATGTGTTTTTAATCACAGTCGTTTGGCCAGAAAACTAGTGAGTGCTGTGTCAAGGCTGGTAGCCAGCCTCGCTGGTGTGATTACGGACCCATGCATAATTTGGTAAGTTTTTCATCTGTTGGTGCTCCAATTAAAAGGGAAAAGCTGTGACTGCAGTCAGTTATTTGCTAAACCACACTCCACTCCTTCCATCTTCCTTTCAAGGAAAATGCTTTAACTTTGTCAGTTACCACTGAAATAATTCTAGGGCTGATTGTAGTTTTTTATCCAATGTCAAAAAGTCAATCTTGCATTTTTTTCCAAGCCACTTCAACTAACTATGGAGATATTATCACCCCATAAGTATATAATGTTTTACTCCTAAGCAAGGGTGAGGAATCTGAGTATCGTGTGCAAGGCTCAAGATGACGCTTAGGACAGAACATGCAGAATAAAAATAGTTTCCTTCCATATCCAGGTAATATAAAGCTGACAATTGCAGTCCTGTCTTTATGGGATGAAAACAGTCCCTTTACAATAAGTTTCCTGAAAGGGAGAACAAATAGATAATAACTCTTCTGGTAGCATATTATGGTACACTGGCCAGTGTGTTTTGGCGATTAACATAATCCTGTGTGTCACATTAATTCACTTGCTGAGTGTTCATTTGCGGCATCCCTCTGTTGGGTCTTGGGGGCCCTCCACGACCTAGAAGACAAAAATGGCATTTGATTTTTCTTTCAAGTATTATTTGTTTTGCCTTCAAGCAGACTTTCATCTGAAGTCAAGAAGCATGTGGTAGCTTGTCAGCACATTATTAGGCTTAAGAGGCCAATTCTTCAGTGTTCAAGTTTCACCTGTCCTTGGAGTTGTCATGTGCAAATTTGCTCATGTTCTCTAGGCTAAAAGAAGAGTAGAGCTAATGGAGTATTCCACCAGTACTCATTCATTCATTCATTCAACAAGTATTTATTGAGTGCCTACTATGTGCCAGGCACTGTCATGAGGCGTTGGGAATAGATACAGCAGTAAAGACAGACAAGGTACCTGCTCTCATGGAGCTTACATTCTAATGTACACGCTAGCTTACATTTCAATAGTAAGTAACATCATACTATCAAAATTAATAAAAGCACCAGGATGAAAACAGACCTTTTTACCTAAACTGTTAAAAAGAAACTACATAACATTCAAAACTGTATAATGACTTGCAACAGGTAAAATAACTTTTTACATGCTGTTAAAACAGATATTTTAGCTATCATTTAACTCAACTTTCATAGAATATTCTACAAGGTGGGATAGAAGAACATAACCCACATTCACATGCAAATACCTTTGTTATTTCAAATCAGTATTTCCCAGATGACCCATTAATCTTCTCTTTTAATGTACTTTCTTAAGTCAATTGCCAATAGCATTCAAATTAAAGTACTTTATAATTCCTCCTTCATATACATTTTATACATGTCATGGCCAGTCAATAACTATATGAAAACTAATTATTTAACCTCCTTCAATCAGAGAACCATTTAGAAGTTCAGATTACATGAAATGCTACCTGTGATTGTTCACCTAATTAACTTCCTGCCCATGTAAGAAATTGTTTTCCATTACTTGAAAGACAAATGAACAAAAGACTCTTAAGCTTCCCATTCTTAATTTTAATGACATCAAGTTTCTAAGCATTTGGGAGATGTTTAAACATTAGAAATATGTTGGTATTTAGTTCACTAACACTGGTCCTCAAAGTGTTCAAATTCCAATTAGTTATGTCAATTCTAAATGGTTCTCTTAAATATAACTGTGGCTTATCTGGCCATTTAAAGGGCTTTTCAGCCTAAAATATAATATGCATGTTTCAAAAATCAAAGAGGGTAATAAATTTATATAAATGTTCAAGCTCGTTCCAAAAATGTCTTACAAAAAGTTTCAGTAGATACTTCCTAAAAACATTTAGCAGGTTTTAAGACCTGAAAAATAAATTTCCAGTTGGAAAAACACTTTTCTGAGGCAGAGAAAATGTTCTGATTTAAGACAATAACAGGGAAAGTCATTCAAAAATTAAAATTTGGATTCAAGATGAAATTTTAGAAACAGAGCATTTCATTTAATCTTTAGCAACAAGTCTGGAAAAGATAAATGTATTCCTAACATGTAGCCTACATGCGGACTATGAACAGTTCTTCCAAGGCCAGAACAGAAGCTCCACATAGGAGCTAGGATCACCACCACAAAATATTACCTCGTGGGGCTCCCCGTGGTCCACTCTGCCCAGAGCCTCGCTTGAAATTCTGCTGATATCCATCCTGAAAGACAAGCTAGTTAGTTGTGATATCTAATCTGATAGCTTACCACTAGCAGAATACCACATAACTAATTCTAGACACCAAGGTATTACATTACAGCTAAGCTATTCTTACTGAGCTTCCCTTAAGCTCAAGAATATATACACATAGTTCTGTTTGGAAGGTCACTTTAAGCAAACTACATTAAGTGGCTGTCTATAATAAATGTTTAAAGAAAAGCAACAAAAACAAACAAGCAAACAAACTTAAAGCCAAAGTCATATTTTATAACAATGCATGTTGGACACCACAAAATTAGCCCCAAATCTATTGGTCACCCCATATTTACATACCCGCTGGTAGCCAGAGTAGTCCCGGGGAGCACTGAACTGAGACTGTGTATAACCACTGTTCGGAGTGTTCGAGAATGAAGGGCGGTAACCATCATATCCTCCTAGAATTTAGGATGAGAAAATAATTTACTTTTCCTTACAAGGACTCTGCTTTCTTAAAGAGTAAAAAACTAAAAATAAAAAAATAGATAAAAAACCATGTAAGCCACACTAGTAATTCAAACTAATTTTGAATTCCCTGCCTTGATCCAATCTGTTTATCAATAACTAAGTCCCATTTGTCTTAAAGAATGACAGTTTATGTCCACCTAGGAGCACACACACAAAATCCTTAAACTGTTAACTCAGACAAACCTATAAATAAATGCATGTATAGCAACTCAACTTTTTCTCTCCCAATTTTGCCATTTAAAAAACTGTCAAAATAAGTCAGGCACTAAGGTGGCACAGGCCTTTGATCTCAGCACTCAAGAGACAGGCAGAAGAATGTTGAGTCCCAGGTGACATACATTTGGCACACGCTTCAAATGCTTAAATTATATATTAAGGGACCAATGCAGAGAAGTAACTCTCAAAACTCATGAGACATAGTTCTCATTTACAAATCGGGAAAGACTTGAAACTGCAAAAATTAATCAAAAGTTGCCTTATTAGTTTACCTCTAAATCCATTGGCAGGGCCCCTGTAACCATTCATCAAGCCTCTGGCACCTCGAGACCCTCCTCGAGATACACCACGACTGTTGTAATAAGGCTGACTGCTACGTGGAAAACCAGTGTTCTGCTGGGGGGGCTGCTGGTGGTTACCAGGCACTTGATGAGGCTGGTCCTGGGATCCATGGTAAGTGCCAACCACTGTTAAAAGAAAGGTTTATATACATAAACAAAGAATTCATTACCATTCTTTCTCCCAAATGCTTCCCAAACTATTTTAAATGTCTACACTCTGTTCTTTTTTCATTTTTTGTTTGTATTGTTTTTCAAGACAGGGTTTCTCTGTGTACCCTTGGCTGTCCTAGAATTAGCTCTGAAGACCAGGCTGGCCTCACACTCACAGAGACCTGGCTCTGCCTCCCAAAAGCTGGGATTAAAGACATGTTCTGCCACTGCCTAGCTCCTGCACTCTAGTCTTCAAGTTCAGTTATTTGGATAAATTTGCCTAGTAATAGAAAATTACATCAAAGTCCCTATTCCTCCCCTACCCACTTATAAGATTAAGCTAGAGGGTCACTTCCCCAATAGTAATTCTAAACCTTTAAAAGCAGAGCATACAATTCTTCCATGCATATTTGAGAATAACTGACCTTTTAGCAAAAGTAGATTCCATATTCATAAGATTGATATAATCAGTGTATATGTCATTTTTTATTGTAAAGGTCTTTAATTTTCTTAGTTATTTCACTAACTAGAACATGAAATTATACTCTTAGTAAAGTGATTTCATATCTGAATCATTAGAGGCTTTCAGCTTAGCAGCCTTTGGTGCCTATTTAAAATGACAAGTACAGTCAACTTAGATTAGTGTACTCACATTGGCATTCTACCTACTGGAAAGGCTAGTTCTAAGAAGGCGTACATTAGGCATGCCTTCAGACACAGAACTCAGACCACTGTGTTCCAGGCATAGTCAGACCCTATCTCAAAGAGAGAATGGCACAGGAGAGGGAAAGGGAAAGAAAAAAAGATTCTTTTCCAGATCCCTTTTGTTGTCGTTTCCATGTAGGAACAAGTTGTTAATTAGATTTTATTCAAATTAATGCAAGGCTGAGAACACACCAAGCAGTTTTCTAGAAACAAATTAGAATTCTGGCCCACATAGACACTTTACTACTCTAAAAATGATGATGACGTAGAATAAGTGACCACGAGTAAGCTATATTTGGAGTACTGAAAATAAGGATTTATGAGGTGGCATTTGCAATATAGACATGAAAGAAAAAAAGTAACAAGTGCAAATGAATAAATTCAAGTATAAGCCTGTGACCCACACTGACATGGAAGTAGGGAACTGACTCCAAAGTTGTCCTCTAGATGCCACATGGATGCCGTGGAACAAATGTATACATCAACAAAGTAAAGGTTTACTTTTTTTTTTACAAGGCCTTTAAATTTTTATGAGTATGAGTGTTTTGCCTGTGTGTATTAGTGCACAATGCATGTTGAAAACATTCTGAATTATGACCTTACAGGCCAAAAAGGATTTCAACCTGGCCCAACAATTACAATCAATGTGTGTGTGTTCCCCAACACTATTGCACGATTAAGAATCAACCCAACCTCCTACTGGCAAGCATCATGGCAGTAAGCTATATAAACAATGAACAGTTAAAAGTTTCTATTACTCAGCAACAAATCCAATTCCAGCAAAATTATATTACCTGGTATAGTACAAAAACTCTTGGGGACAGCCACTCTAAAACCATTTCAAACACACACACACACACACACACACACACACACACACACACACACACACAGAGAGAGAGAGAGAGAGAGAGAGAGAGAGAGAGAGAGAGAGAATATAGACTGAAAAATCTCCTTTCTCTGTCTAACCAGACAAGGTAGTCCTCACCCTTAACAAGGAAACCTCTCTTTCCAATGAAGACCATTAAAGAAAACCATAACCAGCCAGCCAGGCAGTGGTGGTGCACGCCTTTAATCCCAGCACTCTGGGGGAGGCAGAGGCAGGCGGATTTCTGAGTTCAAGGCCAGCCTGGTCTACAGAGTTAGTTCCAGGACAGCCAGGGCTATACAGAGATACCTGTCTCAGGGGAAAAAAATCCAAAAAATAAAAAATAAAAAAAGATTGCTAAAAAAAAAAAAGGAAAACACAACCAACCAAAATGTAGAACAGTCCCAACTAATTCACCTACAATACAACTCTCCTGGCTCCTAAGGCTTATTATGATCACTGCAGAAGGGGAGGTAAGATTGTTGAGACAGAAGAACATTCAGATTCTGTCTCCTAGAAGCATCAGAAGTCTCACCAACATGAATGCCTAGATAAGCCCTGAGCAAAGGTATCATATAGAGATATCATAAGGAGAATGGGGGGAACCCATGAGGCCTCAACCTAGACAAAAGCTAGAGGAAACCAAGGAATATTGTGAGAAGATCTAGTCTTTCTCAGCTAAGAGCATAGCAATTAACTATCCAATACCAAAGGACAACCCTAAAAACATATATACAATTTACATTATATAGACTGATGAGGTTGTGATATGTATTTAAGAACATACACATTTAACAACAATTCAAAAGAAAGAGGGAATGAATTTGAAAGGGGGGCATACATGGGAAGTTTCAGAAAAATGGCATCATAATCTCATTATATTATAATCCAAAAAACCAAAAATTTTAAAAAACAAAATAAAGGACTGAAAAGAAAGTCACCCTGGCCCTCTTACCCGTTTGCAGCTGGTCTTGCTGAAGCTCTGTTTGTTCCACTTGGTGAGGCTGACTGGAAAAACTCTGGTTATAACTGGCCTGGTACTGACTCTGTTGTTTCAAAGTTTCTGGTTCATTAACAGGAGGAACTGGAGCATTCATATTGAACACCTGTAGCAAACCACATGAATGAATGATTGGTTCATGACTTTATTTTTGGTTTAGACTTGAATATCTCAGAGTTCAGCCTTCCCTTCAAATTAACTTAAAACCCCCCCAAATATCCAAACACACACATCAAAACAAACAAAAAAAGCTTTCATGTATATCACTGACTTCTTGATGAGATACCATGTTAACTAATTTAAATTTTACTCGTATTAATAAATGAAAAGTCTCAAGTACTTAATCCTTCAGGAATTCCTTTGTGCACTAATTCAACTGTATTCTACGTTATACTTGTTCTAAAAATTATACAATTTAAAGATAAGTACTGATAAACCAGGTTTATAAACTGCTTTATTACTGATAAACCAGAAGGATCTAACATCAAAATATTACTTTCAAACATTTCAGTAAATAAATATTAAGCTAAAAGAGCAAAATGTAAACAATTATATAACTAGGTTATAACTCAACCAGTGCTATATTATGCTTTAAAGATGTAGTGTGTGTTTATGTGTATACGCTGCACATGTGGAGGTCAGAGGACAAGTTTTAGAATTGTTTTCTTCTACCATGTGAGTTCCAAGGACTAAACTTAGGATATCAGACTTAGTAGCAAGACCCCTTCCCACTGATCTCCCTCTCTGGCTCTCTTTCATTTTTTTTTTTTAAACTTTGTTAAATCTTTTAACCTTTGGAGTAAAGCTAACAAATATAAGTGAGTGAATCATAAGGCTCAAATACAAATCATAAGGCCTAAGAAACATAGTTTAGTGATCAGTAAAAATAACATAATTACAAGCTGCAGCTCAGCTCCATTTGGCGATTCATAGTACACACTAGAAGTGTTAGCTGCTCACCGTCTGCATGGATTGGAATGGAGCTGCATTGACATTGATTCCACTGCTATGCAAAGGTTTACTTGTCCCAGCCTGGAACACCTGAGGCTGAGAAGCAGCAGGAAGGGATGATGATGCTGGAGTCTGGTCTGTATTTAAAGATATTGTTGCCTAAACACAAAGCAAGCAAACAAATATACTTTAGTGGTAAACTAACTCTATTTTATACATGTTAATAAACATAACTTTCATGAAAGTAAAATAGGAACAAAAATAATCACATTTATAAAGTACCATGCCAATTCATGCTTGGTAACAGAACTTGCCTGAATCTGATCAATTGGCTCCTTTTGTGGCCGCTGTTCTGCAGCATGAGACGGCTGGTACAAGGGTTGAGATGCTGTGTACCCCTCGCTTGTGGATGAAACCAAAGGAACCTATGCAGAAATAAAGACCTCGAACCTTATTTTCTTCTAACAAAATTAAAGACAGACAAATTATACCAACTCTAATACAGATGTTAAGAAAAAGAGAATTTCTCTTTTAATTTTGAAACTAAGATTTTATACATTACTTGCTGGATAGGTGGCACACACCTTTAATTTCCCAACACAAGGGAGAGGGCAGGGGGCAGGGAGAGGTGGCAGATCTCTGTGACTTCAAGTTCTACATAGCAAATTCCAGGCCGGTAAGGGCTACATGTTTAGACTTTTTCTCAAAACAAAATACTTAGCAATTGCAAACTATATTGATATTTAAATCTCAAAGTTAAAGTAAACCTTTGTCTAGTAAGTATAAAGTCCTAACTTATAATAGCTGTTCTAAATACAGACAATTGCTCTGTTTTAATGCAAAAATGTTAAAAGAAAAAGTTCTTGGACAAGGTCTAAGCATGAAAAATTTTAGTTACCAAAAGAAAAGCAAATACAAGCACGGAAATAGTGCTAATAACTACCAATTGCCAATAAATTCGTAACCGAACACTTGAAAAGTGACCAAATTCATCGATGACTAAGAAAGATTCTTAGGTAACAAACCTAATGAATGCTCTTGTTTATTCTTACCTGTGTGGCTTCCGGTTGTACAGGAACTTGATTCGATTGGGCAAGTCTAGATTCAGAATGAACTACAATATTAAGAAAACTGTTACACAAAATCCAATTTCTTAAATATTATTTAAATTATACATAGTGTAACGGGCAAATTTCTATAAGTGATTAATGAACATTTTCATAGCAAGAAAATAAATTGCAGACTATGTCTAAGATTTCAGCTTTCAAATTAGCACTTTAGTTTACTGGCTATGATTATAATTTGTTCTCATAGTTGCTTTTATGTTATGTATGGAAGATAAAATGTAACAAAAGTTATCAATAAGATAGTCAGGTAATAACAACCAATGCCAAATTTTGAGAAATTCTCCCTCTGAAAGTAGCACAATCATCCACAAGGTCTGAAAGTTTGGATTTCCCGGTTGTTACAGCCTGATTACAAACCCCCTAGTAACCTCAAAATCTGGTCCTGGAAGGACAGCCCTGCAGGTAAGAGCACTGGTTCCTTTTCAAAAAACCAGAATTTGGCTTTCAGCATCCACCGCAGGTGGTCTCACAACCACCTGTAACTCCAACTTCAGATTTCTTTCATGTTTCTTTATACCTCTTTGATATGTTCTGGTGGGATGAGCATGTTCAAAATTACTAATGTCCTATAGAGATCCACTCAATACAACACGCTGATTCTTACTGGCTACTTCAATGATAAAGAACTGTCTTGTTCATCTCTTCCTCTCATGCATCCCCTACATAGGGAAATCAGAAATTCTCCCTCAAGAGCTTCAAGCAATATCTATTATTTTTATTCTTAAGATTTTTGAAATTGAGGCTCAGCATTTAAAAGCACACAGGCAGCTAACAACCACTTAAAAACCCAGTTCTAAGGAATCATCATAAAACCTCTAAGAACAGAATTAACATGCACATACCCACAGACTCATACAAATAAACCTTTAAAAATGATTTTTGAGGGTTGGAGAGATGACTCAGAGGTTAAGATGTTCTTCCAGAGGTCCTGAATTCCATTCCCAGCAACCACATGGTGGCTCACAACCATCTGTAATGAGATCTGATGCCCTCTTCTGGTGTGTCTGACAGCTACAAAGTACTCATACAAATAAAAGTTTGCTTATAATATTAGAAGATTTCTGAAATACACCAGACAAAATTTCACTAACACAAACTGTAACAACTATTAAAACTGATAAGAGCATCAGAAGATAGTGGTTGTTACATGGAGTTGGAGGGTAATTCATAAATAAATAAATAAATAAAAAACACACAGTGTATAGAATTCTGCAGCACTGGTAACTTTATGTTTAGATGCTGCTGTGTTCAGTTTGCAAAAAGTCATCAATTCTGTATTATCTATGCCAATAAAAACGTTACAAGAAATGAGAAAAACTAGTTGTTAACTTCTTACAGGACATTTTACATCAAATTAAAGTCCTCAAAACAAAGCATTAAAAAATGGGCAAAATTAACTTTCAAAACATCTGAAGTCTATGATGCATCTTTCATTTCCTTATTGCTGAGCTAGGAGAGGCTAAGCACACAGACTTTGGAAGGTGATGAGATGGTGCAGAGAGTACAAAAGCAGCATGCCCCGCCAGCCTGATGACCCAAGTTTGTTCCTCAGAACCCACATAAAAGGAGAGATTGGTACTCCTAAGTTCTTCAGACAATATACATATGCCACATATGAAAATACATGCACACACTTTTTCTTTCTTAAAAATTAAAACTTTTAGAATATCATTACTAACCCTGAGGGCAAACCAGCTGAGGCATATCCATGTTTTGGGTAGGGTTCATAGGTTGTGCCGACACAATGGCAGGGTCAAGCGTCTGATTTTCAAAATCCAACATTGAATCCTACAAGTCAGGATATAACTGTATTACATCAAACAACATACATTTAAATTTACTATTAATGATTCCTTACTAAAATATACCCTACCTGTATGAAATTATAGGGCCCCTGCATTTGTGCCATAAGATCTTGTACACGCTGTCTTCTCACAAGTGGATCTGACTGAGCCACTGGAGTCAAAGAGTGGGGCTCTGGTACTGAAGGAGACGCAGCCTGAGGTTGCTGCTGGAGTGAGTTTACAACCTCAACTGTTTCAACTGCCCACTCATCCACTTGCTCCTTCTCACCACTGCTGAACTGTGTTTCAGCCATGAACTGCCTATTGACATACTAAAAAGAAAAGTCACTGTTAGGTATGTCTGTTGGAAAGGTAGAAATGTAAAGGTGGTACTAAACGTTTTTAAGAAACTGTACCTCTGTTGATTCAACCTCACTTTGCTCTGTATATTCTTCCGTTGGCTCAGGTTCTAAAGTTAAAAAGGAAATATAGAAGAAAAGATTTATTTAGGTCAGGGAAACTTTAACAGTGGAAACCAGTTATATAAATCTATAGAATGTACAAGGAACCAAACACACACACACACACACACACACACACTCACTCTCTCTCTCTCTCTGTCTCTCTGTCTCTGTCTCTCTCTCTCTCTCTCTCTCTCTCTCTCTCTCTCTCTCTCTGTCTCTCTGTCTCTCTCTCTTAGGTCAAACAGTATTAGGCTTGTCAACTGTAACAAATGTACCTCTAACAGGAATGCTGCAGTAAGGAAGTTATACAAGTGAAAAGGCAAGACAGGTAGCAATTAAAAAGCTTTGTTACAGCCGGGCAGTGTTGGCGCACACCTGTAATCCCAGCACTCTGGGAGGCAGAGGCAGGCGGAATTCTGAGTTCGAGGCCAGCCTGGTCTATAGAGTTAGTTCCAGGACAGCCAGGGCTATACAGAGAAACCCTGTCTCTAAAATAAAAAACAAAAGCAAAAACAAAACAAAACAAAAAAGCTTTGTTATATAAATAAATGTTATGCATATATGTACCCCTGTGTACCAGGCATATGTAGTGTGTCCACAGAGGCCAGAAGAGGGTGGCAAATGTCCTTACAGACAGTTGTGAACCATTCTGTGGATTGCTTAGAATCAAACCCTGGAGAGGTTACCAGGAGTAACCAGTATTCTTAAACCCTCTTATGATAATTTAACTATATATATTAACTATAAATATAACTATAGATATATTTAACTATGAACCTAAAACTGCTTTTAAGAAAAAAGTCTCTAGCCAGTCCGATGGTGGCACAAGCCTTTAATCCCAGCACTCAGGAGGCAGAAGCAGGAGTATGAGTATCTCTGTGAATTTAAGGTCAAGCTGATCTTCAAAGTGAGTTCCAGAACAGCCAGGGCTATAACACACAGAAGCCCTGTCTTGAAAACGAACAAAAAAAGAAGTCTGTTTCCTGTGTAGTGGAACTGCAAAGGCATGTCACCATGCACAACCTGATGCATACCTTTAAACTTAACTAACACTCAGTAGGCAGAGGCAGGCAGATCTCTAGGAGTTACAAGCCAGTGGGAGCTAAATGCTAAGACTGTCTAAAAGGAAGGAAAAAAACAAAACTCTCCATCTACTAGTAAAAGCAGAAAAAGTCAAACCACAAAGTGTCTTTCCTATATTCCACCAATAAGCAGTCTTCCCTTCTGGCTTCAGCATAACAGCACTGAAAGAGTAGGGCATACCATTCACTCCTCACACATTTCAATGGAAACTTGGGGTATAACAGTTTGCAGTAATTACCCCAAGTTAGATAGCTGGTGTTGTATGTTTTTACCTTAAGCAATCCAGTTCTGAACTCATACTTTATGAACTATTAACAAAATTTTTGTAGTATTCAAACTGTATTCAATCTTATTCATCAACTTAATAATTATCAAGAAAGTACTCAGGCTGTCTAGTCCTACACTTATGTTTCATTAAGATGTTAAACATGAACTGCAAAAACTCCTTAGCCAATGAGGAGTTTACAGTTCTAAGCCATAGTGTTCTATACAGTCTTAAAAAAGAAATGATAACACTCAGTAGGCAGAGGCAGACAGATCTCTAGGAGTTACATATATATACTTCCAATATAGTTATCATACTATATGTTGGTATGGTGAGAGGTAAAACAAGTCAGAAAAAAAATCCTTACAAATGCTCCTAACCCATACTCCTCATACAACAATACTAAGCAGGCAAGGAAGTTAACAATTTACCTGTGATCAAGGCCTGTAAGGTAGGTGATGGGTTCTGAATACTTCAGATTGCTGACTGTACTTTCATGTTTAAAGGGTATTTGAGTATTAAAAACAAACAAACAAAATTTTTTTTGAGACAGGATTTCTCTGTGTAGCCCTGGCTCTGTGTGTGTGTGTGTGTGTGTGTGTGTGTGTGTGTGTGTGTGAATGAATGAATGAATGAATGAATGATTGAATGAATGAATGAATGAATGAGAAAGGAAAAGGAAAAGGAAAAGGAAATTCAGGCCGGAACCAGAACACTCATATCCACTCAAATACTCACCAGTCTCAGCTACCTGGTCTTCCACTATAGGTGCTGAAGCTGCCTCTTCCTCCTCACACAATCCATTCTGATGATTGTGAGTGCTGTCAAAGTAGTTTGACTGAAAAACACGCTCAACAATTTCCTTTAGAGCTTTATCTAAAAAATAGAGATTACAATGTCACACTGACGCTTTGATTTGAAAATAACTTTGAATCTTGAAAAAAATAATATTCTATAAAAGCAGTAAGAAAAAGTACTATTAGTAAAACAACCACATACACAAATACATAAAACAAATTACAACATGATAGGAATGAAAAAGGAACCCACCTAAACTACTGTACTAAGCAAATAAGGGGGGAATAAAGCTAAGATTATTCACCCAATAAAAACTTCTGCTGAACATACTGTGTGTGTTAGGCATGTTAGGCATGTTAGGCACTGGAGAAGTGGCCCAGGGATTAAGAGCGCTTGCTGCTCTTGCAGAGACCAAAGTTCAACATGGTTGGCTCCCAAACATGTAAATGCCAGATACAAGAGATATGATGCTCTCTCTCTCTCTTATGGTCTTCTCAGGTACCGGCACTCACATTTATATATAGTCAAATAGACAGACAGACAGACAGACAGACACACACACACACACACACACACACACACAATTAGAAATAACTCTCTCTGGTTTTTAGGACAGGGTTTCTCTGTGTAGCCCTGGCTTTACTCCAACTCACTCTGTAGACCAGGCTGGCCTCAGAGATCCTCCTGCCTTTGCCTCGCAAGTACAGGGATTAAAGGTGCACACCACTACACCCAGCTTAGAAATAATCTTTAAAAAAGAGGAAAAATTCAATTAAAATACTATAAAAAGGCAATCCATGCTAATTTTTGTCTACCAGAAAAGGGGTATTAAAATAAAAAATGGACAAAATTAATGATGAAAAGTAACAGACTGGACCTAGTCAGGCTGAGATCTCCAAACCTTCCCTGGTATAGCTGCTGTATAAGCTGACAGGAGGTAGATAAAGGGAGAAGTATTTCACAGCAGAAGAAAACCCATCTACAAGTCTTGCCACAAGAAGGTATCAAATATAAAAACAAAGAATGTCACTCAAGTACGCCAAAAAAGAATGCATAAAAATAAATGCAAACTGTTATTTATATACTTGAAAAATGCCTTAAACAGAAAATGTATTTTAAAAATTCCTGGCTATAAAATCAGAATTATCTGTGATACTCACAGGTTGTTCCACATACAGGCTTTTCTTTCCCTTCCAGCAGATCCCACAAGTGAATGGAGGCGTGTTCATACTGCTCATTCAGCCTTGTAATAATAAAGAAAACAGTAACTACCTTCCAACTGCCAATGAGGGTAGCATAGTATCCCTTAAGATTCTGTTACCAGATACTATCATACCTTAAACTCATGTCCCGCTCAGGGTCTACTAGCTTGTAGAATTCATCCAACAATGACAACTCCTCTTCAGATAATATTGGCACTCCACTCAAACCTTGTTTCAGATCAGTTCTCACATCGTCATCTCCCAGCTTATCCAACACATACTGTAACTCAAGTACAGTTTTTAAGCGCTTCTGTTCTGCTTCTTCTCTCATAAGCTGTTCCCGACGTGCTGTCTTCTTTATTGTTTTCTGAATCTGTCAAAGAACATAAACAAGAGACAGAGTCGAAATTAAGTACATTCTATGCAAGAACAAGTCAAAAATCCACCACTTCCTCCTTGCTGCAAACAATCACTGATGATATCAGAAAGGAGTTATATACTTGAAAAAAAATAAAATTCTGTCTTCATGAATGAAGAATACTGACAGAGAAAAGGAGACCATGTAAGTTAGATAAAGGATGCTGCTTTCCCCCCTCAGTTCCCCCATCTTTTCCTTGAAAGGCTGAAAGGACAGCATCAAAAGTCAAGTATTTCTCTCCTTCTCTTTCATGTTAGCATCAGCTTAGGATAGAGAAGGGTAAAGTCCTGTCAGGAGTCATGGCACTGTTTTCCTTCATTCTTTCCTATCATCTCAAACTTACTGACACAAAAAACAAAATGGAACTATACATACAAAACCTATAGTTTGGGGATTGCAGAGTTGGCTCAGGATTCAAAAAGCACTCACTGTTCTTTTAGAGGATTCAGGTTTGATCCCCAGGATCCATATGTATTCCCAACACTACAACAATATGTATGTAATTCCAGTTCCAGGGAATCTGAGCCCTTTTCTGGTCTCCAAATATATGTACCCATGTGGTACACAGACACACATGTAGGAAAAATACCCATTAAAAACAAGTCTTTTTAAAAATTTTAAAACTTAAGAGAGGAATAATGAACATTGTAATAAGATAATTTATATTGGCAGCAGAGGAGGTAAATGGTATTACAACAATAAACGTATATAAACAGGGCTAAGGTCTAATTTAGGATGGGCAAGTAAGCTTACAAGGTGAAAATGCCGTCTACTGAAATGGAGGAGCTTTTCAATGTTGGGAGAAGCAGTTTAAATGAGGAAGGTCTTTCATAGGTAGCTGGAGGCAGAAAACAGGAAGAGAAGTAGGAATGTGAAAAAACAAAAACAAAAGCACCTACCCAAAAGAAATAACTGCACGTGTTTCTGTGTGTGTACAACATATACATATGTGAACACGTGCACACACATAAATCTGGAGGCAGGAAAATCTCAGGCATTCTTCCTGAGATACCATACACCTCAGGTACCTTTTGAGACAGTGTCTCTCCCTGACCCCAGAGATCTGCCTGTCTTCATCTCCCTAGAGCTGAGATTATAACCAAGTGCCTCCACACCTGGCTTGAATATGGGTTCTTGGTATCTAATTCAGGTCCTCACTTTAACCAACTCAGCAAACTCCCTAACTCAAAGGCTTCTTTTATAGTAAGTTTGAGAGATATATCAGCTCAAGTAGGGAAGGTATTAATAAGGTAGATTAGAACTAGGCTAAAGCTACTATTTGATACAAAATAAAAGATATCCACTTATTGTGAAAAAATATATCAAAGGATCAGAGTAAATTAAATACATAATATCTTTTTTGAAAAGCAAAGGAAGTGTGAGGGAGAAAGAAGGGTTCATCAAGCTTAAAGTTCTGACATAAACCAAGTATCTTCCACTCGTTACTATGGTTTCTGTGTTACCCCATACCTGGTATTCCTGTATTGGAAATTTACAAGACCTCAATTCAAGTGCTGAGAGGTCTTTAGCCCATTACTTGGGTCTGAAGAGCACCACCCTGATGAACCAACCAGTAAGCAGTTTGTGGAAGTAGATCACACTCTTTGTTCTTCCCTCTTCTATCTGGTGAATGCACAGTTCTAGGGCCCTAACCAAAGCCAATGCCTTGGTCCCGAACTTCCGTTTGTCTCAGTGAAATACTTTTTCTCCATTACAGATTGCCCAATCTTTGATATTCTATTACAGAGGCATTGTAGCGGCCCCCATAGGCTCATATATTTGAATGCTTAGTTATCACATAATGGCACTCTGTGCAAAGGATAAGGGTGTACGGTCGTACTGGAGTAAGTGTGGCCTTTGAGGTTTCAAATGGCCAAGCTAGGCCCAGTTGTACCTCTGTCCCTGTGGAACCAGATTAGAACTTTTCCAGTACCATGCCTGCCTCTGTACCACATTGCTCCCAGCCATAATTGACTAAACCCCTAAATCTTTAAGCAAGCCTCAATTAAATGCTGTCCATTGTGATGGGGCACCATGACCAAGTCAACTCATCAAAGACAGCATAAAACCAACTAAGGTACTGGTTAAAATTTCAATTACCAAAATATACCTTCTATACTCAATTATAAGATGTGATAATAAAACAAAGTGCTGGAAATATGTATCAGATACTCTTATAAGCATAGCTTTATAAAAAGAGAACATTACTATATTGTAGATTAGAAAACTAAGGTGCAGCTGGGCGTGGTGGCGCAAGCCTGTAATCCCAGCACTTGGGAGGCAGAGGCAGGCAGATTTCTGAGTTCAAGGCCAGCCTGGTCTACAGAGTTAGTTCCAGGACAGCCAGGGCTACACAGAGAAACCCTGTCTTGAAAAAACCATTTAAAAAAAAAAGAAGTAGAAGAAGGAGGAGGAGGAGGAGGAGGAGGAGGAGGAGGAGGAGGAAACTAAGGTGCTGTGATGGTCTTGTCTCTTTCTTCCGTGCTTTTACCCAATTATTTTTGTGTGAAAATTTAATATAGGAACAGCAACTTGGTCAATGTTACACAATTACTAAGTAAAAGTAATGTCAATCACTTAAACCAAGTGAATCTCATTCCTGAATCAGTAATCAGAGCTCTTAGTCTCCTAATTCCTGTTGAAATTGTCTCCCATCACGTGAAAAGAATATTTTCACTGTACCAAATCAAAGCTGACCTGGTATTTCCCACATGTATTATTTTTTAATCAGCATACAAAATGACAGGTCTCCCTTCTGGTGGTTTATTTAACTCAGCCCTTTCCAAAATCAGTGTTTCCAGTTACACACAATTAGTGAATTAATAATTTAATCCAATTTCTACTCCTTGCAGAGAACTCATCAAGAGTAATGTAGAGATTAACCCGAAATAATAGTTTCCACTTAGTTTTTAATATTTTACACATTATGTTTTACTTACATCTTGACTTAATGCCATGAAACTCCTCTGTAATTCCTTTGCAAATTCCAAATTATTTGTAACTTCCTGGTACTTAGATACGGCATCCTGAAATGACAAATCAGAGCACAGTTTTATAAGAAACACAACCACAAAATACTGTGTTGAAATACTGAGCACTGAGTCTTTATTACAGTACAGCATCATTACCAGCTGGTCTTGATTGAGCCTCTCCCCTTTATTCATCCGTTCCTGGTAATCATCAAGTTTACCCTACACAAAAGAGAATAAGTACATTTATCAGTTTAACCAGGCCAAATGATAAAACCTAAAATAAATATTTAAAGTCTACTTTAAATTTTGCCTTAACTTTCAGATGTACTCCAGCTTAATATATTTATCTAGCTCAAGTTTAACAGTAAACTTCAAATACCAACCATTCCTGAATCACAGACATTAAATACTAGTATGTAAGCTGCTTATTCTTTAGGATACTCAAAAACAGATGCCATTATAAGCAAGATGTGAGTGAGGGTCACGGTATGGCTAAAACACTTTTCTACCCAACTGTACATACTGGACATTTGTAAAGCTAAATATATGTGCTTCTTTCTGTCTATCCTTCCATCCTTCAAAGAACTCACATAAATAGATGGCATAAAGCCTCATTTCCTAATGAACTCACCACCAGTAAGCTTGTCCCATTTTACCTTAAACAGCATGAAGCTACTTGGTCACACTGTCCACTGCTCCTATGCAATTGAGCAGGGTTTCAACAGCCCTGTCAAATCTTTTTTTTTTTTTTTTGGTAAAGATGAGAACTTAGCCAGGCATAGTGGCACATACTTTAATCCCAACTCTTGGGAGGCAGGTGATCTATGAGCCTGAGGCCAGCCTGGTATACATACTGAGTTCTAAAACAGCCAGAGCTACATAGAGAGGAATTTTAAAAAAAGAAAGAAAAAAAGAAAGGAAGAAAAGAAAGCTAGCTAGCTTAAAAGGTTTCCAGGTTTTTACTATTAAAGATGACCCTCACAAAAGATATTCTGACAATGAAATAGTGTCAAAAACTCAATCACTACTATAAAGAACTAGAGGATAAAAAAATAAAAATACAACTTAAAGGAAAAATATTTCAATTATAATCGCATACGGTTCCTTGACAATAAAGTTAAACCAAGTAAAAAGCAAAGAAAGCCCAGGTAAAGAGCACTAAGCACATCGGAAACCAGGCGGGAACTCAGTAAGGTCGAAGCCAAACTTTCTTTACACCAGAAATACTTGAGCTCATTCAGCCCTTCTAACCACTTTAAAAGCCAATAATTAATAATACTGGAGGTAGCTAAATGAAGACAATCATTAGACTACAAAAGGCTAATAAAGGGTATGGTGGTGCACACCTGAAATCCCAGCACTTGGGAAGCAGAGGCAGGTGGATTTCTGAGTTCGAGGCCAGCCTAGTCTACAGAGTGAGTTCCAGGACAGCCAGGACTACACAGAGAAACCCTGTCTCAAAAAAACAAAAAAAAAACAAAAAAACAAAAAAAAAGGCTAATAAAAAGAACTTTTAGATGAACCATTCTACAATGTAAGCCTTCATACTGGCTGGAAATCATTAATTTTGTATTATCTAAAAAGCCTACTACCAAGTACAAAGACATACAGAAATAACCTCAGAACATCTGTCAAACAATGCTAGTCACTTGCCTCTGGCCCATCCTTCCTTTTTAGTTTGGAGGGTGGGAGCTTGACCCAGGGGCTTTTGCACATGGCAAATTGCACTCTAGCACTAAGGTATTTTAGCCTCAGCCCAGTTCATTCTCCTTTAAGTAAAAAAAAAAAAAACTAGGTTCGATTTGCTTTTAATTATAACTTAAAGATATTTTTAACTGTTTAAAATATTTTCACCTCATTCTCTTAATTTAGAAATGGAGAAGATAACTCCAATATCAGGCCCAGTATATAATAAAACGTTCTGAATTGGGGACACTTGATTAGCTTATTTATATCTGTTAAGTTCTTTTTCTGTTATACATTTTTTTCATTGTTACTTATATTTTGTGTATAGATGTGTTGTCTGTCTGTCTGTCTATGCAGTGCCCACAGAGGCCAGTAAAGGTCATCAATCCCTGAGACTGGAGTTACAAAGGTGATGTGCCTTTATGTGAGTGCTTGGAATTGAACTATTACTAACATGGATATAAATGCCCAAACCATATTAATTTGAGAAGTCAACATTTTTCAAGAGAGAAGGATTGCTACAATAAAAAACGTATTCACTGTGAGGGAAGATGTGCATGAACTATATACACAACAATCTCAAGAAAATTTATCCAATCACAATTTCAAAAAACAGACCAGTTCTTTGGTCACAAGTTCCTGAAAGAGGGGAGAGGGAGGGAGGGACGGGCAGACTAAGAATATGAAACAAATGAAGGCACTGTAATAGTTGCTTTGTAGCACTCTGTGACACTTTCTACACTTAGATATAAAACTACCCCTCAGGCTCTAGTTGTTTTATCAGCATATACAATACAGGATCACTGCACTAAGACAAAACTATCACCAAGAAAAGATGAGCTAGAAAGAAACTCTATTCACTAGTACATAAAATCAAATCTCTACAAAACAAAGACTCAGCTATTCTAAGTCAGTGATTCCTAGAGTATAGTCCTCAAACCAGCAACATCAACTAGGAAAACTTTAAGAAATAAAAAACATGGTACTACCCTCTACCTAATAAACTAGAAACACTATGCTGGGGTCCAGCAATCTGCATTTTATCATGCTCTCTGTGATTCTTTACACAGCTACGTTTGAGACCCATGTAAATCAAACACAGTAGTTTCCTTTTAACAGTCCAGTAGAACCTGGAAATTTTAATTTATTCTGAAACAGATATATATTTTCCTGAACTGAGAATCATCGCAAGGCAATTCAAACTTAGAAACAAGTTGCTTAAAGGTTCACCTATAAACAATTTAGAAAGCATGGTTTGCTTTCTAGACCAACTTATGTACTACTTCCTAAGGAAAAAAATCACTTATGGATATTTGTGATTTGCATTAAACTAAGGAAGTGGGACCTGTTGGGTCCCCAATCCCTTCCTGTTTTCTTCTTCCCAAGTATCCTAAGACAAGCAGCTCTGTTTTATATACATTCCATGTCGTGGTTCACCACATTGCAGCCAAATGAACACATAGTCAAACTGAGTCTAAGTAAATCTTTCTTCCTTTAAGTTGATTTTTTTTCAGGTATTTTTAAAAATCATAGCCACGGAAAGCTAATTCATAGTGAATAATTACCACCTCTTACTGAAAAGTAGTACTTCTGTTAAACCTTGGTAATAAGCTAAAATACCAGAAGTTAAAAAGTGGTTTATGATATAATTCAGTAATGAATGTGAAAAACTTGTACTAGACAAAAAAAAAAAAACCTCAATAGCATTTCTGTTATTTTAGAAAATGAAAATAGCTTGCCGTACAAGTAAAGTTAAATACTAAGTACCCTCCAGTGGTAAGGGAAAAAGATACAATTAATTTCCTACCCAACACTACCAGTCACCTTATCTTTGAAACTGACTAGAAACAAATGACACTACCTTAATGCTTTTGCTCCCATTTTCACTTCTAATTCAAAGTTCAACTAGAAATCTGACGCCCTCTTCTGGTGTGCATGAAGAAAGAGCACTCATGTACATTTGGGTTTAAATTTCACAGTATAAAGTAAGCTAATGAATTTAGGATTACAAATTAATGAACTTGGCTACAGTAACAAGTCAAACAAAACAAAAAGGCAAAGATTAGAGAAATAAAAGGGAGTTCTTCCCTGAAGCCAGAACCTAGCCATCTAAAATAGTGATGAAAACAAATAGTTTTTAAACACAGCAGGTAGTAAGCCTTTTTCTCCCTGTAAAATGGAGCTATACTGGTAGCATAAAGATGAAACCTACCATAATACTAATAATTAACACTCATCTGTCCATGATGCCTTGAAACACCATGGAAGTCAAATTAAGGTTTCTTTTTCAACTACTACATATTCTGAAATGTATTATAGTTTCTCATTTATGTACCCTATGACAGAAGTACAACTATATTCAGAAGTCAAGCTTGTGTTACAGAGAAATAACTACACTAAGTTCTCTTCTGTCCTATTCTAACTCCAGTTTCTTCTATCAAGAGCCAGCAGTATTACCTGAAATTTGAACTTAACTATCTATCAGATAGCTACCTTACCAGTGAGGCACTATTGTCAATCATGTTTCACCTAATTATAAACTAAAGAGCGGCAGTAAAATAACTTGCCATAATATATCCCAGAAAAATCACGAGTTATCTCAATATCCATCTTTTAGGTCACTGAATTCCAGCTGCTAGTAGAGTCACTTCAGCCTCTCCCTAATACTGCTGTTTTCTTTTTCCAACCTGAGGACATGAGGAGGAGGAGGAGGAGTGTATCTTAAGCTTCCACCCTTCCCAAAGAGTTCTGTCATCACCTTCAAAGCCTCTTTACTGACACAGGTTTTTAAAAATCAAGCAAGCAAGATGGGTATCTATGACAAATGTGATTCCAAACTTTACTACCACAGCCAACAATCCCACTAAGAAACCACCTTTAATTTTTTTATCTGTCTCTTATGTGTATGGGTGTTCGTATGTATACGCACATGTATGTATACATAGCACATGTATGTATATGCACCATATGCACACCTGGTGCCCAGTCAGAACAGAAGTGGACTCACATACCCTGAAGAGGTAGGTACAAACCACAGTGAGCACCATTTGTGCCCTGGAAGTTGAACACAGTTCCTCTGCAAGAGCAACACATGCTCTTAACTACTGACACACATCCCAAACAAAAACATTTTCAATTATGCATTTTAAAAGACTCCAAAAATAAAATTATTCAATTACAACTAGTTCCAAGAAACATCATCTGAAAAACAGTGCTACCCTGATAACTTCTGTTCTTAAAATTAATGAGACCTAACCTGAGACAGATTATAAAGTGAAGCCTAAAAAAAGAGCACCTGGCTATACTTTCTGAACCCAAGCCAAATAAATCCAGTAATACTTTAAAAACCATAAATCCAGACACAGCAAGGTGAAGATTGTTTCTTTTCTTTCAACTTTCCCCATTCATTAGTGACTTCTCTCTCCGGATATTCCAAATTATTAATGCCTCGCTCCCCACACATCACCTGGAGAAATACCACTTCTGACTGTAAGCAATAAACAGCTACTTCCTAGTCACTCTCCACTGAGACTTAGTAGCTAGTAAAATTCATAAAAGCAGCAAAAATTGTCAGTTTTTTCAGAGAATAGTGGAGAAAACACGTACAACTCAGAAGATCTGTAACAGTTCTCGTCAAATGCTGAAGGCCTGTTCATGTAGCATTAGTCTGCCCTAAACAAAAAAGTATTAAGAGTGTAAGACAAGGTATTTCTTGGTATTTATTAGATGTTATCTAGTCTCATTCTAATTTTTTTCAAAGTTAATATATACAAAAGTTTCAATTCACACTTTAAAAAAAATAATCCTGCAAAACCCTTACTGTCCACGAAGGAATGGAAGCAATTGACCCTGATAAGAAAATGTCCAAGAGCTCCAACACCATCTACTTTGAATGACATTCTTACAAAATCTGAAGGTTGAGGCCAGTGTGCTTTTGCCTGGTTTGTCAAAGGCCCTGAATTTGATCCTCAGTATACCACCTAAAAAAGTTTAAAAAGTTGAAAAAAATAACAATCACAAGGTTTAAAGAGGCTGAGAACTATTAGTTGCTCTGTTTAACAAAGCTACTCAAAAAGTTAAGTCTACACAACTGAGGAACACACATGCACAAATTCATATTCATTCCCTTCCCCCTCCTTGAGTCATGCAAATTGGAGATAAGACTGTTTTTTGAGACAGGGTTTCTCTGTGTAGCCCTGGCTATGCTGGAGCTCACTCACTCTGTAGACCAGGCTGGCCTCGAACTCAGAGATCCACCTGCCTCTGCCTCCAGAGTGCTGGGATTAAACCTAGCAAATTTTTAAATTTCTATGTTGGAGTAAGAATGTTACAAGGAATTCATTGCCTAAAACTAAAAGTATTGACAAATCCTTCTTACACTACCAGAATTATTCTATTTGTCTGCCCACCTGAAAAATAAAAATTCAAGTTTACTTTAAAAAAAAAAATCAATACAAGTAAATTTTCCATTCATGAATTAATCTATTAAGGATTGTTGGTAGTGCTACAAATATTTCTAGATAATGTTTTAGTCAGAGTATGAAATATTCTTCTTTAGTACATACAGTACCTACGTGTGTAAGGGAAGAAGAGCAGAATGGCTTACTAGAGAGCCTTACCTCCAATGAAAATCACCACCTTTAAAACCTACAACAGTATACAAAGGTCAAGACTGCACACAAGTAACAAACCTAATGCAGACACCTTTAGCAGATCGATCAAAAAGCACACCTTACCCTTTCCTCAGAGGAAACTTTTAAATGATTTGTTTTTATTTTGTATTTATTGGTGTTTTGCCTGCAAATGTCTGTATGAGGGTATCAGAGTCCCTGGAACTATAGTTACAAAGAGTTGGGAGCTGCCATGTGGGTACTGGGAATTGAGCCTGGGTTCTCCAGAAGAACAGCCAGTGCTCTTAACCACTAATCTAATTCTCCAGCCCAAGGAAGCACGAATTTTTAATTCTACCCAAGAAAGTCTTTCTCCCTCATTTTTCTACACATACTCTAATAAGAGAACTTGCATAGCTGGTGGGAAATTCAGGCTGCATTTGGCTTCTGCTACTCCTCTTTACTCCTTTACTGCACACCCATTGTGTACAGGGGAGACCAGCACTACTAAGATGTCCAGGAGCCTAGACTCTTTAAGAATCTAGTCTGTTACTCAAATATTCCTAATTTACATTTCAAGACTGAGACTAGCAAATATACACCTGGATCTGCAAAAACAAACAAACAAAAGCAACATTTAAAAGTTTTGAATAGTTTCATCTGGGAATGTGATACATAGCTGTATCCCTAGCACTGGAAAAGCAGACAGAGGAGGAGCAAGAGTTCAAGGTCATCCTCCTACACTATGAATTTGAGGCCAGCCCTGAAGAGTATCATTTGCAAAGGTATAGCAAGAAGGCTGAGTCAATAAAGGCACATGCCATCAAACCAGATGACCTGAGTTCAGTCATAGGACCCACATATGGTGAAACCCCTGAAAACTGTTCTCTGACCTCCAAAAGCACTGGAATCTGTGCTCTAGAACAACACACACATATAAACTTAATTTTTTTAAGTTTCATTTAATTATGTCTTAATGCCTGACATTTGTATGTTCATTACCTAGACAATTTACAAAACTCAGCAATGTAATTAACAAATGTCTAACAAGGCTTTTTTCTTGCATATTGAACTTTTCATCTTTTGGGGGTTGTTTTTTTAAACAAGGCCTTTGTAGCCCTGACTGTTCTAGAGCTCACTATGTAAACCAGACTAGCTGCAAACTCACCTACCTCTACCTTAAAAAATGCTAGGATTAAAGGAATATGCCAGTACACCTAGCTGCATTTTAAGATTTTTAAAAGGGTAATTAGGGACTAGAGAAATGGCTCAGAGTTAAGAAAGCTTTCTACTCTTGCAGAAGACCCAGATTTGGTCCAACACCAACAATTCACAACCATATGCATTTACATACATACACCCAGGCATAAACACTAAATAAACTACAAAAAGAATCTCAGCACAATTCCTGTTGGCTGTGCACACTACAAAGACAGGCAACATCAAAATAAACAAACAGCCCACACCTCAGTGGTTACAGGCCTTTAATTCCAGCACTTGGGAGGTGGAGGCAGGCAGATCTGTGAGGCCAACCTGGTCTATACATAGCAAGTTCCTGATCCATATAGCAAGTTCCAGAACAGCCAGGGCAACACAGCAAAATCCTGTCTCAAAAGTGGGAGGGGGCCATTAGAGATGGCTCAGCTGTTAAGAGCACTTGTTGCTCTAGAGAAAGATACGGTTCCATTCACTCCTAGCACCAACAAGGCAGATCACAGCAGTCTGTAATTCCAGTTCCTCAGCAGGCACTATACATACAACATATATTCAGGCAAACATTCATACACATAAATTTTAAAATATTTTAAAGAATTTGAAGTAAAAGGGTTTATTTCATTCTACAGGGAACTAAGGTGAACAATTACACCTAGGCTGAACAATGTTAAAATTCTGATTATCCCTATGAACATTAAATCACCTTTCAGACCTGGATCAGTTTATAGTATAAAAACATTTCTATTTGCTTTTCTATAAAGTGAATTGGACTAAATTCTAAGGTGGCTTTAGCTCTAAAAAATTTAAGGTTCTGTAACAACATAGCAATAGAATTAAAGTCAATCAGTCATGACAACCTTCACCAACAAATTTACTAGATTTCCGAAAAGACAGTATTATTCTTCAATCTAGCCCAAAATATAAATTTAGTAATTGCTCACTTAAGATTAAAACAAATTGGGGGGTAACCACCTTTGATCCCAGCACTCAGGAGGCAAAGTCAGGCTGGGCTACAAGGTCAGCCATGGTGGTTATACACAGAAACCGTCTTTTTTTTTTTTTAAAGGATTATGACAAATTGCATACCCCATTCCCACCCCAAAGACAGGGTCTTACTGTGTAGCTCTGGTTGTCCTGGAATTTACTATACAGATGAGGAGAGCTTCTGCTTGGCAAATTGTAATTTTTTTTTTTTTTTTTGAAATGTAAGAGTACTCCATTTGCACTTATGCTTGCATGACAGAAGAGGGCATCAGATCCCATTATAGACAGTTGTAAACCACCATGCGAATTGAACTCAGAACTTCTGGAAAAGTAGCCAGTGCTCTTAAGTGCTAAGTCATCTCTTCAGCCCCAACAAATTATATTCATAATCTGCATATCATACACCATGAGGGTGGAGGTTGCACAAGAGAGTTGAAAACCACTACATGTCATAGTTTTTCCCCTTGGCAAGGTGAATTCAAAACAAAGTAACCTTGTGTAGTGGCATACTCCTTTAATGCCAGCACTCAGAAAGCAGGAGCAAGTGACCTGTGAGTTCCAGACGAGGCTTGTCTAAATAGTAAATTCCAGGATGACCAGAGCTAGAGACTCTCAAAAAATAAAATATAACCTCTTAAATTAAGCATCAAAGTTTTTTTCCTAAGACAAGAATATAAAACTAAATAACTTTAGCCTCTGCATTGGGAATGAATGGATCTTTCAAACCAATTAAGCTAACTCACCCAAAATCTGAAATGTTAAAAAGAAAACAACAAAAAAACCAAAAATGAAACAAAAAAACCTATACTAGCACAAGATTTTATCTATTAAATAGTTTAAATGAGAACTTATTAAAGCATTTAACACGAGCCCTGTACAACAGTTGAATCAAAAATTCTAAGAAACACACTGCAGGTCTAGAAAGGTTAGCCTCACTATCTAATGAAGAATATTAATTACAAAGACATAAAGTACATAGTCTTTAGCAGTCGTTCTCAACCTCCCTAATGCTACAACGTGTTAATATAGTTCCTTATATTGTAGTGACTCTTAACCATAAAATTTGTTACTACCCCATTTAATAATTGTAATGTAAATATCTGTATTTTCAAATGGTCTTAGGAGACCTAGCCCACCCTCTAGGGGGTCATGACCCACAGGTTGAGAGCTACTGCTTTAGGGACTGGGTAAAAAAATACACATTTCCTGGCCGGGTGGTGGTGGTGCAAACGCCTTTAATCCCAGCACTTGGGAGGCAGAAGCAGGCAGATTTTTCTGAGTTCGAGGCCAGCCTGGGCTACAGAGTGAGTTCCAGGACAGCCAGGGCTACACAGAGAAACCCTGTATCGAAAAATCAAAAAACAAAACAAAAAAAAAAAAACATTTCCCAATCAGTTTGAGTTTCAGTTAAGCTTTTTTAAAGCAAAGAGAACACTAGCTAACCTTTCACCTAGTAGAGTGGTCAGTCATTTTAAATGCCAACTATTAAAAACATCCTTTACATCAAAACTGATTACAGCTTATGATATCAAGTGAGCATCTCTTAAAATTCAGACTTTGTTTCCAAATATCATCTTATATAGCCTAAAGTATAGCAGTACTGAAAGTACTGCTGAAAGAAAACTAGGTAATAAGTACTTCAACTCAGTATTATTTGTATTTTAATTGATAAGTAAGGCTTTAACATTTACATTTGATTTTCTATAGCTTAACCTTCAAAAAGCGACCAAGCCATTCATTAGGCAGAATCTCATGTACTTCTGGTGCAGGATATTATCTCTGTGAGCCCACTGATGGGAAGTCTGCATTCTCACTGCAGAAATTAACAAATGAGACGGGCGGTGGTGGCGCACACCTGTAATCCCAGCACTCTGGGAAGCAGAGGCAGGCGGATTTCTGAGTTCGGAGGCCAGCCTGGTCTACAGAATGAGTTCCAGGACAGCCAGTGCTTTACAGAGAAACCCTGTCTTGAAAAAAATCCAAAAATAAAATAAAATAAAATAAAAAAACAAATGAATAAAAACTGTTTTCTTAAATGAAATACAATTATATTGGGTCGCTGCCTTAAAGTGATACATTAACTACTAGTTACTTTTGTTAGGATGCCTTCTTGGTCAAGCAGGCTGTAGCATGAATAGGTAAGAATCAAAGTATGGCTAATGCATTGGAGTTTCTAAAGAAGTATTAAAACTGATTCATAGAGTAAATCCTATTTTAGGTACTTTACAAATGCTCAGTCCTACTGAAAACCTCTCACAGGGCAAATCATCTAGTAATAGAAAACTAAAATAAAAACCAGATGTGCCCATATTAATACAAAATCCAATGCCTTGACCATCTCTAAAAGTAACTGTAGTTTTCACAGCCATTAAGATACAATATCAGCCATCTAGTAAAGGAGTAGCTCAGCTGGGGCTTTATAACTTCATCTTTTCACTGTTTTTCAGCAACCAAAACACCAACAACAGAAATGATGTAAAACATTTTTATGTAAATGTGTTTGTTACATCATCACAAGATACTATTATCTGAGTCAATCTCCATGCATTTCTCCTCCCCCCAGTTTTTGGAACACGTTTCTCCATGTAGTCCTGGCTGTCCTAAACTCATTCTGTAAACCAGGCTGGCCTCACACTTGAGATCCACCTGAGTGCTGGGACTAAAGGAGTGTACCAACCACCATGGCCCAGGTGATAACATTACTCTTACCTATAGTTAAAAAAAAAAAAAAAAAAAAAAACCAGCCTGGCGGTGGTTGCACACACTTTTAATCCCAGCACTTGGGAGGCAGAGGCAGGCAGATTTCTGAGTTCCAGGCCAGCCTGGTCTACAAAGTGAGTTCCAGGACAACCAGGGCTATACAGAGAAACCCTGTCTTGAATAAAGTCAAAAAACAAAAACAAACAAACAAAAAAAAAAAAAAACAAAACAAAACAAAAAAAACCAAGTGGCCAGTTATGGTTCAAGCCCCCATGGGGATAACCTATATTTCTGTGTCTTGTTTTCAAATGCCCTTAAACACGTCAATCTGTCATCTCACAAATACAATGACTGCTATTCTATATTCTTTAATAAACATATTTGAAGATTTTGCAACCACTAATATCTATTCCTCAAATGTTACATCATTAAAGCTCATGTTGGTTCCTATTCTATAAGAAACTGAGTTCCCAGAAATTCCAAAAATTAAACCATTTGGAGCAACAGCCAAACAACATTGCTTACTGCATTAGGAAAATTTAAAGATACCCAAGTTAAACTCAATTTCACACAGGATACCAAGCACACAGCAAGCATCAGAAAATGCTTGCATGAAATTCCATATTTTAATGTAGCTTACAATGCTTCCACTATTTTAATAATTTTCCTAGTTTTACTATTTAATAATTTAATACGTTAAAAATTCTTATCAAAGTAACTAAAGCTTGATATCTTGTTAATGTTTATTCTCAATTCAAATAGACTGGGAAATAGTAATAAACGGCCACTTCAACACTAAGACAGAAAAGCAGCAAAGGTGACTGTTTCAAACTCACCAAAAATAGAAAATCAGTAGTAAATTATCAAGATTAAGATTTAAATATCTTGTTTTTTTCCAACTTATTTCCTACAGCTCAGATTTTTAGCCAATATCCTATCTTAATAATATCCTTTAACTAGTTAAACAAACACCATTATGGGAATTTTTCAAAATTGTAAAACATGCCCCGGCAGGCATAAGTTGTCAAAAGTTATATTTTACTTAATGTAAAGGGCAAGTTAGAATAACAGTTCCAGGGAAATTGCCTCCGTTTTTACTCTTCTACTCCACGTTTGTCCCTTTCCACTACTTTTTCTTAATCAGGGTACAAATTTACTTCTACCCAGACCATTCCTCTAAACTGTGTTGGTACACCGTCCTACACTAAACGCATAAAACAAAAAAGCCGATTTAAGTAATCCACCACTATGGTCTAGAACCGCTAAATATTAAAGCCAAAAACAGTGTGGGTGTGGCTCGACTTTTTTTGGGGAGGGGGGGCTAGGCGGGGCTGCTGCCTGGTCTCTGCCCTCCCCCTCTGCTTTCGCTTTGTGCTCACAATGCAGCTCCTGTACAGCGTTTCCCTCTCCCGCAGCCGCCGCCATGTTAGACACTCCATGTGCCCAGAGACCCAGAGGCAGTCTCCAGTCTAATCTACATCCACCTCTGAAGGATCGATGATATCTCCCTGACCCTTTAGAATGCTGAAGCGGTAAAAAATAAATTAAAAGAAAAAGTCATTGCAAAATCAACAACAAATAATCACTTAAAAACTACCTCGTGACTAGGCTGGGCGTGAGGCTCCAAGCACCCAGACAATCGAGACAAAGGGGGAAACGTAGGGAGCAGAAGGGGGCGGGGGTACCCAAGCGAAGGCCCGTTTAAATAGGACTTGACGGGACTGCAACCCGAGTTCAGGACTAGACACAAACATTTTTCTCCTCGGGAAGAGGGGCCAGCGTCTTTCCACCGGCCTCCAGCCTAGGTAACAGAGGCAAACGCCACAGTTAGAAGGCAAGGGCCGCTCAACTCCACAAGCAATCGGCTGGCCGGGCACACTGTGTTTCTTCCCCACGGCCTCCGTCAGAAGTCGGGCCTCGGTTTCGGGGCGAGCACGTCCAGCAACGGGCCCACCACCCAGGCAACCGGTCACCAGGAGGAAAGGCCCCGCACAGCCTCATGTGAGTAAGCGAGGCCTAGAGGCAGCGCCGCGTCCCGGTCAGGTGACAGGCACCTCCCGAGGCGCCCGTTTTCTGGGCAAGAAGCTCCATCCACCGCCGAGACCGGAGCAGGGCTGGAGCCACAAGCCCTCCCTCTCCACTATCAACTCGCACCTTTTTCTTCTCCAGGTTCCGAAGTTTCTTGTCGATTACGCCGAGAATCTGCTTCATGGCCTCGGTCTGGACCGCGCCGATGCCGGTTGCCGGATGCTGAGAAGCCGGCGCAGCTGCCCCGGCCGCCGCCTCACTCCCGGAGGAACCGGACGGCGGCGGCGGTCCCGACGATTTGCTGCCGCTTCCGCTGTGGCTGGTGGCCGAGGGCATCTTTAGACCGAGAAGAGAGGAGAAAAAAGCGGGAGGGAAGGACAAGAGCAGCAAGTCAGGAGACGGACGGGGAGAGACGCGGGACAAAACGCGCAGCGGGCGGGAGGCTGCGCGCGCGCGGTGGGGGGAGGGAGCGGCGCGCGCCGCCGGCAGGAAGGGGCCCGCGGGCACGCGCGCGACCCGCCAGCGGGGCGCCGGACCGCCCGCCCCTCCCCCTTCCCGCCCGCCCCGGGGCACCGAGCTCGCGCCGGGGGCGGGGCCTGGCACGGCCGCTGCCAACCGCCAGGGCAACGGTCCCCATCAGGGCAAGTGGCACCCGTTGCCTTGCAAGAACGACAGGGACAGAGGTCAGGGGTAGAGAAGGGCACTGGGAGGGACCGGGGTGGGGGTGGGGAGGCCTTAAGCGAGCTCTTCCAGCCTCTCGGACCGCTCCGAAGGTAAAAAGGACACCCAGGTGCAGCGGCCCTCTTCCCCTTCGGCGCCTTGATCCGGGATGGCGCTCACCGTGCGCGCGCGGAGCCGTTGGACGTCTGGAGTGGGCAGCCGAGGGGGGCAAGGGTAGCGCTGCGTTGCGATCAGAGACGTGCGCTCCGTGGGCGCAGACCGCTTCGCCCTGTCCCCGCTGCACTGGGCTGTTCCTAGTGGGACAAGAGCCGGCGCGGGAGGGACTTAGCCAGCCAGCGCTCTGAAACGAGGGGGGGGGCGGGAGCAATAGGGAGCGAGGGCCTTCAAGCCGTTGAGGCTGCCCGACGTGAATGCCTGTCGAAAAAGGTCACCGGACCGCGCCTCCCATCCGGCCTTGTCCTCAACGCCAGGTCCCTGCCCCTTTGCAGATCTGGAAAGTATCCCTCGGAGACCGCTGCCGCAGACCCTTGAGTTTCGAGTGAAATCTAAGTTAGGGTCCTTCAGGCGAAATCTCTTGACATCCAAACGGGGACAATAGGTGTCAAGCATCAGGCTCCGGAGCTGAGGACTGCCCCTTGAAGAGCCCTTATTTGGAGGGAGTGGGGGTTGGAGGGGCAAAGGTTTCTGCAAGTAAGGGGTGCATAGAGTGGGTGGTGCAATCCCAGCTTCTAGAATTCCTTCTATATGCAGAGCATGCAAACTCACCCTAAAAGGTCTGAGAAAAGACAACTTGCCACATAACAATTATACAATAACCTAGGCATTCTCTGTAGAATGTATGGAGAATAAACATCCTTAATGGCTTTTTAATGTTCTAAATTACCCCTAGTCATGTTAAAAAACCGTCTTCTCCTACCCTGAAATAAGTAACCAGAACGCTCTATCACGAATTCCTTATCTTTCCCCTATTTGTTTTAGATTTTACCCAAAACTTGAAAGACTAGGCTAGATTGGGGCAGGGGAGTGGGGGTAGGGGGTGGAGCTTTTACCCAGGAGAATTATTATTCCGGGGGGGGAGGGGTCAAAGTGGGGTGGACAATGAGTAAAAGAAAAAAAAGTGATCTAGAGAAAGGTACTAAAAGGAATATGATCCATGGAAAATTCAGCAACATGATGTATGAGAACAATAAATGACCAATTTATAATTTAAAATCTATGAAAAGGAAATCTAGAAGAAGGTTCTATCAAAGTCACTGTTCCCTGGCCATTAAAATGAATAATACTGGCTGGCATCAGTATATCCTGAGGGAGCCTGGAGAAACAACTGCACCCTGTGGCCTTGAGATACTCCAGTTAACTGTAAAGTCTGTAATCTGTGCTTTTAAATATTTATGGAGCACCTTAGGCATGCTAGGAAATCTTCAGTGCTAGAGATGGTAAACATAATAGGTTTTTTTTTTTAATTTTTCATGGAATTTGTATTGGGTGGTGTACACAAAACAAGGAAACCAAAGGAAGAAAGAAAAGGTGGTGGTCAGTGAAACCCTTCCTGGGTACTTCTGAGCCAGGACTGGAGGAAGCAAAGAAAGCTTAGAGGGGGGCCTTTCTAGTAAAAGAAACGCCATTGAGACAGATGTGAAAGGAGCTTGGCTTGGGTGCTCCTGCCTTTAATCCAAACACTGGAGAGGCAGAGGCAGAGGCAGGCAGACCTCTCTTAGCTCAAGACTAGCCTAGACTACATAGTAAAGTTCCAGACTGAGCAAGAGTGACATATGAGAATATGTCAAAATCTTAATGGGTTTCACAGTAGCTAGAATAAGGAGTAAGAAATAAAGCCATAAAGGGGCCTGGCGTCAATATTTGCTGAGTGACATAGGGAATGTTAATTTCATCAGATGTGTTTTAAATCTTACTGACATAGCAGTGCAGGCCTTTAATCCTAGCACTGAAGAGGCAAGTGGATCTCTGAGTCTTAGGCCAGCCTGGTATAAACAGAGGGTTCCACAACAGCTAGGACTATTACACAAAGAAACCCTGTCTTCCAAAGCCAAAAAGCCACCCTTACTGCTATATAAAGAATTGTCAAGAAGTGTGTACTAGAGATGAGAGGCTAAAGTAAAACCAGAAGCCAAGAGACCAAGGAACGGACTGTTGAAATCAGCCAGCCCGCAGTAGTACAGCCCAAACCAGGAATAAGCAGTAAAGGGAGTTGAAGTCAGTGTACATTGTAATTGTAGAGCAGTGAAGATAGTAACCAGAGTCAGATTCTTGTCACATTGTAATAAAAGAGCCAAAAGAGTTGCTAGTGTGTCAGGAATGAGAGAAGTAAACGTTAACCTAAGAATTGATTTAAGTAAACTATTTAGCACTATGATAAAAAAAAATCTAATGTCTAGAGGATTATGATCCTAGCTACTTGTAACTCCAAATATAAACCAGCCAGTGTCATATCACTATCTCTGACCTCCAAGACAAACCGACTGAAATTGCCTGCAGTTTAACCAAATCTTGAGAATTTTGGAGAGTTTTGAAAATTTGCTTGATTCAGCACAATGTGACAATGTCTTTGAGACCAGACATTAAGTATTCCAGTGGATAACCTCTCCACAGACCTCCAAGATCAGAAGCCTCTGGCACAGAGCCCAAATAGTCTGTTTTAACACACTCTGTGGATAATTCCGGTGGATGCCAGAGGATGAGAACCAGGGCCAGCAAGACCTCTCCACAGGCAAATGAACATGCCTCCATCTAATTTTTGTTTTATGGTTTAGGTCTATGTATGCAATGCATGGCTGTATAAATGATCTGTAGCCAAGCTTAGGGGCCGGCGCAGGACCATCATCTTCTCTATTCTGTGCCTTATCACCTTGGGACAGTATCTCTCCCTGTAAGGGAAACTCACTGTTTTGGCTAGGTTGACTGGCAGAGAACTTTGAAGATCCTCCTGAATTTGACCCTAATGTTGGAGTCAGACACAAATAGCCATGCTCAACTTTTTACATGGGTTCCAGGACTCAGCCCAGGTCCTCATGCTTACAGAATAAATGTTTCCATCCATTAAGCTATCTTCCAGATCAATTTATAAAAATTTATTGAAACATATCTACCTCCGTGTATTTTCTGTGGTGACTATGCCACAGTGAATCAGAGTTAAGTCACTGTGACACAGAGTACACAACATCTAAAATGCAAGCCAGTAAGATGTCTCTAAGAAAAAGCTCTTGCACCAAGCCTGACAACCCAAGTTTGACCTCCAAGAACCACATGGTAGAAAGAGAAAATGGACTCCAAGTTTTCTGACCTTACTATGCTTTGGATGGAATGCATGCCCACAAATGCACTCCCACCAATAGTCACATCTAAAACACTATCTCTCCCTCTTCTGTAACAAGTATTCAAATCCCTGCCTTAACACAGCAGGCTCTGCTTATAGTCGTGCTCAGTAGACCAGACTGCCAGCGAAGACTATCCTCCGGCAGGGGTGTCACATGCCTTTAATCCTAGCACTTGGGAGGCAAAGGCGTCCTGATCTCTGAGACTAGCCTTGTCTACAGAACTAGTTCCAGGACACCCAAGGCTACACAGAGAAACCCTGTTTCCAAAGATGAAAAAAAGATTACCAATGATATTTCTAGTAATGGGAAAGGGGGATGTTAAGACAAAATCTCACTGTGTAGCTCAGGCCGTTTTGAACTCACTATACTCCTGCAAAACCTCCTGAGTGATGGGCTTTCAGGCACATATCTCCATGGATGACTCTAGAAGTTAGTCATATTCTCCAAACAAACAGCATATGTCCAAGTTACATGACACCAAAGGACAGTAAGAGGATCAAGAGACAATATTCTGTCAGAGACCTAGTTGGGAAACTGCAACACTTGGTGAACACAAATAGCTGTTGTGGTTTCACTTTCTATACTCTGTCCTCTCAATCCCCTCTTTCTGATATTATCAAGTATCAGCAAGTCCAGGAAGGCTAATACATTTAAGGGAAAGCTGTGTCTTTAGGCTGGCTTCCTGCCTAGCCCAATGCAATGATCTCTGTAAACCAAATATACCTGTTTCCTGTATGAAAGAAGGGAAATGCTTATGCAAAACCTTAAATCACTGCTATATTTCAACCTGTTTTTCCCCTCAATTAGAATCATTGTACTGGTGAAGTATCAAGGGTGTTCTGAGCAAACCCAAGGGAGAGTGCAAACAGTGGAAAACTCTTGCCAAGTTGCCGAGTGTCCTTTTGGTTTTTGTGTTTTTTTTTTGTTTTTTGTTTGTTTGTTTGTTTGTTTTGGTTGTTTGGGTTTTTTTGGGGTTTTTTTGTTTTGTTTTTTTCAAGACAGGGTTTCTCTGTGTAGCCCTGGCTGTCCTAGAACTCACTCTGTATACTAGGCTGGCCTGGAACTCAGAAATCCACCTGCCTCTGCCTCTGCATCCCAAGTGCCACCACCGCCTGGCGCCAAGTGTCCTTAAACCTGGGAACTACGCACAATAGTACATTTTTGACAACCTGGATTTCCCAAGCCAATACTCATTTTAATCCCCAAGACCACAGCATTCTGATGTTTCCATAGTGACATTGAATAACAGAAGCACTTAAGTAGTAGACTGGCCTTGAATTCACTATTTAGCCCAAGTTGGCTGTCAACTCATGGCAATCCCCTTGCTTCAGCCTCCCAAGTTCTGGGTGTTATCAAGTTCATGTGTACCAAAAAAGATTTTTCATCAATTACATCTTTGCTTCAGCCTGACACTGAGAAACCTAAGTGAAAGTGTGAACATCACACACAGTGCTCTTAAAAATCTGTTTTAGCCGGGCGGTGGTGGCGCACGCCTGTAATCCCAGCACTTGGGAGGCAGAGGCAGGCGGATTTCTGAGTTCGAGGCCAGCCTGGTCTACAAAGTGAGTTCCAGGACAGCCAGGACTACACAGAGAAACCCTGTCTCAAAAAACCAAAAAAAAAAAATCTGTTTTAATTTTATACAAATCAACAAAGGAAGTATTTCAAGTATACTTTTCCAATACCCCAGTTCCTGTAAATTAAGCTAATAGTTCATTTAACCTAAGCTTTGCCTTTTCACCTCTTTTCAGATGTAATAGCAGACCTGCCAAAAATTTTTGCCCATATATTTCCTCTGAATTAGTACATCAGTTTGACACTGATTGCCATAGTTGATCTATTTGCTGTCTTACTGCCTGAATAGTAATTTATATACTCTTATGTACAGCTTTTCTTGTGATGTCATACCGAGATATAGAACATATTTTAGAGAGAGAGAGATAATATGTTCAGAATAGGGTTATTTTTAAATTTTCCCAAATACTGTTGTTTGCCGCTTGTTTGTTAGACAGGGACTCAAGAAACCTGGGCTGGCCTCAAACCTGCCGTGAAGCCAAGGGTGACCTTGAGGGGCTTTTTGGTTTTTTTGTTTGTTTGTTTGTTTGTTTGGTTTGGTTTGGTTTTTTGGTGGTTTTTTGTTTGGGGGGGCATATTTTTATGTGGATGGGTATGTGTCTGACTATAAGTATATGCATGTGAGTGTACATACCATGGAGGCCAGAAAGGGGCTGGAGGTGGAGTTACAGCTATTTTAGAGCAGCCCAGTGTGAATGCTGGGTCTAAAACTTGAGTCCTCTGGAAGAGTTTAAACACTGAGCCTTCTCTCCAGCCCTGACCTGAACTTTTGATCCTCCACCTCCCAAGTGCTGGAATTACAGGCTTGTGCCAGCAACCCTGGTTTATATAGTGCTGAGGATCAACTCAGGGTTTCGACTGAACCCCTAACACTATTGTTATTTTATTCTTTAATGGTTTGCTTGAAGTTAAATCCAGGTTTTCTCTCACACTACACAGGTCTTCACAGACAAGGGTGTGTGGTGATGGCACCGACTCAGCATCATCCAAGCCTGGATTCTGTAGAATCCAGAGGGGATCAGCATTCTCCAAGTGTGCTCCACTCAGAACTACCTATATCTGCCTTGGCTATGGGCCTGCGTACAGGTGTAACAGCATAAGGCGTTGAGCAGACCACCTGGGCTTCCCACACCCTATTTGTTCCAGTCAGGCTGGCTAACTCATACATAATTATACACTCACCTCATCACGAGTCACTCACTCTCCAGCCATTCCTCACTCCCCTCAGCTTCTCGCTTGGACTTAAAAATGTGAACTCTAATGACTGAGAATATGGAGGTAGATCTGGCAGTCTTTGAAACCATACTTTCTGCCATAATTGAAGAAAGGAAAAGGTGGTCAGCTCCCCAGAAAAGTTGTAAGACACCCCACATCTTCCCACTCCCATCACCTCCCTGGGGAGTGGTCTCAGGAAAGCAGCCGATCCCAGCCAGCCACGAAAGCTGTCGTCAGCTCTGCAGCTTTCTAGCTCGTGAGAAAAGCTGCCTGGAACACCACAAGAATAGTTGCAAAATGCTCATGGGAGCAGAATCTTTTAACCAACATTCCAGGTGATGACACTGTGCTGCTCATTTTGAAAGGAATGGTGACAAAAGGACTCACCGTAGTTAGTGGCATCTGGACCATACCATGAAATATACCCACTGTGCCCCAAGTAGCAGTGCCTAGTGAGCAACATGTCAACTGCAGAACATGTTAACTGTTTCCGCATAGCTGAAGCTTGTGCTCTATCCACCTGTGGCTCCTGCCTTCACATTTCAGACCCTACAGGCTCCATGTCCAGCTTCTTCCCCAAGAGCCCTACTGTCACCAGCCCTTAGATTCTCTTTTCAGATTATCTACAGAATTGAAAAGGAAACCCAAAGCCTATGTACAGATAGATTGTCTGGTGGCTGGGCTGCAAGCCACGCAAAGAGGGAAACTACAAAGGTACAGTTCAAGGTCAACCATATCCCATGGTGCCTATTTCTGTCATGGCTAGTGCCGAGCAAAAGTGCCTTCTCACCCAGTACTCTAGAGGAAAGACCAAGGAGACCAGTTTACCACACAATGAAGGGCCAGCAATAGCCACCCTAATAAAATCAGTAAAGATAACTCTTTAAATGTTGTGTTCCATTTGAGGGGCAATATATATGGAGAGAAGGAAAGGCTGACCATGTATACCCTACTCTAATTAGACCAGAAGACCAAACTACACCTAAGCTTCAAATTCAGCATTCATGATCACACCCTCTCATCCAGTTCAATTTCAGGTGCTCTGAAGCCTTTCATTTTCCTTTCTCCATCGGGAGAGATCCAGGGGAGTGTGATCTGGAGCCCAGAGTTTCATAGCAACACACAACATTGAACACATGATAGATGAGACAAGTCTCCTGTGCCCTCAAAGCCAAAGCAAGACCAGCAATTCCAGAGTGAAGGTAGAGGCAGAACCGAGGGTCTCTAGACTCTGCCCCTGGAGTCAAGCTCAATATTCAAGGTATACAGTACAGGAGTCCTTGTCAGTGGAGTCCTTGAAAGGAAGATATTTTTTCTCTTTTTCCAAGTTAAAAGAATTCTTAGAATTTCTGTGAAGTGAGTGGAGAGCTGGGATCTCCACAGCATGAGCCATGATCTCCAAGATGATGGTTCTTCTGTCTAGAGCTGCATGAGGTGACATCAGGCAGATTTTAGGATATTCCGGAGATCTGAGCTTCATTTCTGTTGAAAACTACTCAAGGGCTTAGTGGATGGAATCCTGACCCTAGAGTGCTAAGAGAGCCCTTAGGACTGAGTTTGTCTCTCTAGAGGTATCTATGGGAATACTGGGGTTTCCTACTCAGCAGCCAACTCAGGATCAAGCCAAAAGAGCAATACTGCTATTCCTTAAGAAACACTCTTAGAAAGCTGGACGTGGTGGCGCACACCTTTAATCCCAGCACTTGGGAGGCAGAGGCAGGTGGACTTCTGAGTTCAAGGTCAGCATAGTCTACAAAGTGAGTTCCAGGACAGCCAGGGCTACACAGAGAAACCCTGTCTCGGGGAAAAAAAAAAAAAAACACTCTTAGAGCTGGGCGGTGGTGGTGCACGCCTTTAATCCCAGCACTTGGGAGGCAGAGGCAGGTGGATTTCTGAGTTCGAGGCCAGGCTGGTCTACAGAGTGAGTTCCAGGACAGCCAGGGCTACACAGAGAAACCCTGTGTCAAAAAAAAAAAAAAAAAAAAAAAAAAAAAAGAAGGAAAGAAAAACTCTCTTAGAAGCTATATACAATGTTCAACATAACAAGAAAAACACTTTGGCCAAAGGCACTGAACTCTTACATATAGTTGTTTAGGTGAATCACATTGTTTAACCTCATGATTCTACTTTAGAGCTTGTCCACCTTTGCTCTTTAGGTATATCTGGCAATGTATGCAGGTTGTTGTTTTTATGACACAACTTGAAGGAGTGATGTTAACTGTACAAAGATGGAGGTCAAAGATGCTTCTAAACTTGGTACAGTGTGTGTGTGTGTGTGTGTGTGTGTATGTACACACACACACACACACACACACACACACACAAAGAAACACTATTACTAAGGCCAAAATGACATTAATGCCAAGTTTGGGAATGCCTGTTTTATTTCAAGAGAAAAAAATGTTTATCATTAAGATTTTATATTAAATACATTGAAATGATATTGGCAAAAGAGAAAACACTTAGAGACTGTCTTAGTGTTATGTACTGGTTAGTTTTGTGTGTCAACTTGACACAGGCTGGAGTTATCATAGGAAAAGGAGCTTCAGTTGGGGAAGTGCCTCCATGAGATCCAGCTGTGGAGCATTTTCTCAATTAGTGATCAAGTGGGGGAGAGCCCTTTGTGGGTGGTACCATCTCTGGGCTGGTAGTCTTGGGTTCTATAAGAGAGCAGGCTGAGCAAGCCAGGGGAAGTAAGCCAGTAAGTAACATCCCTCCATGGCCTCTGCATCAGCTCCTGCTTCTGACCTGCTTGAGTTCCAGTCCTGACTTCCTTTGGTGATGAACAGCTGCGTGGAAGTGTAAGCTCAATAAACCCTTTCCTCCCCAACTTGCTTCTTGGTCATGATGTTTGTGCAGGAATAGAAACCCTGACTAAGACATGTTATATTGCTGAGGAGAAACACACCATGTCAACTCTTATAAAAAAGAAAGCATTTAATTGGGGCTAACTTACACTTTCAAATGTTCAGTTCATTATCATCCCGTTGGGGAACATGGCGGCATGTAGGCAAACATGATGGCTGGAGAGGTAACTGAAAGTTCTCCATCCTGATCCACAAGGAAACAGGAAGAGATAGAGTCTCTGGGCATTGGTATATTAGTCATGGTTCTCTAGAGTAACAACGTATAGAAAGAATATATATATATATATATGTATATATATACACATACATACATACATACATATATATACATACATATATATGTATATATATACACATATATACAGAGAAAGAGAGAGAGGCTACAGTCTAGCTAATTCAACAATGACTGGATTTGCTAGTAAGGCAAGGAGGCAAAGAGCAAAAGCTTCCTTCTCCCCTCCTCCCATCCCACCCACCCCACCACATCACACACACACACCCAGACAGGGTTTCTCTGTATAGCCCTGGCTGTCCTGGAACTTTCTATAGACCAGGCTGGCCTCAAACTCAGAAATCCACCTGCCTCTGCCTCCCAAGTGCTGGGATTAAAGGCATGCACCACCACTGCTTGGCGAGATTGACTTTCACATCTAACAGTATAAGTTTCCCTGTGTTACTGTTTGCCCTTCACATGTTAATAAATTTTAAAATTACATTAGTGGGGAACATTGAGGCACCTGACAATTAGAGAAAAACCTGCTGCAGTCAGGACTCCCCCCACCATGTGGGTCCTAGGATTCAAACTGAAGTCATTAGGCTTGGCAGGAAGTGCCCTTACTCACTGAGCCATCTCACTGGCCCATTATTAACTTTTCAAACATTGATAGTATTAGAAGGTATTGGGAATTAGTTCTAATGGTTTGAAATAATCCAGCCCCCAAATCGGGAATCTGAGTGTATAAATGCTGAAGGTCCTTGTCCCCAATTGGTTTTTGATCAGTCAATAAAGAGCCAATGGCCAATAGCTGGACAGGTAGACTAAAGTGGGACCTTTGGATTTGCAAGGGCTAGGAACTGGAAGAGAAGAAGGCAGAGATCGCCATGATGGGTGTCCTGGCTGGTTTTGTGTGTCAACTTGACACAGGCTGGAGTTATCACAGAGAAAGGAGCTTCAGTTGGTAAAGTGCCTCCATGAAATCCAGCAATGGGGCATTTTCTCAAATAGGGATCAAGGGGGAGGGCCCATTGTGGGTGGTGCCATCTCTGGGCTGGTAGTCTTGGGTTCTATAAGAGAGCAGGCTGAACAAGCCAGGGGAAGCAAGCCAGTAAGAAGCATCCCTCCATGGCCTCTGCATCAGCTCCTGCTTCCTGACCTGCTTGAGTTCCAGTCCTGACTTCCTTTGGTGATGAACAGCAGTGTGGAAGTGTAAGCTGAATAAACCCTTTCCTCCCCAACTTTTTTCTTGGTCATGATGTTTGTGCAAGAATAGAAACCCTGACTACTAAGACAATGGAGAAGAAACAAGATGACCTAAAGGCCCACCAACATGAGAGAATTGGGGAAGCAGAGATGAAATGCAGATTTTAAAAGATGTTAACTCAGGAGTAGCAGATTGGAGTATTTGCTAACACAGATGAATTAGAACCACCAGCTTTTGAGCTATTCAAGGCTTATTAAAATTAATGTGGTGTGTGTGTTTCATTATCTTGGGTGGGTGGGTACATATGACCTGTCAGGAGCACAAAGTGGTTAACTAATTACTGTTACAAGAATGCAATTTGAAAGTCCCTTGTAGGGTTTTCAGTGGATGTAGAATTGCAAATGAAAAAGGGATGGGTTCTTTCCAGCTTCTGGCTATTATAAACAAGGCTGCTATGAACATAGTGGAGCATGTGTCCTTGTTATATGTTGGAGCATCTTCTGGGTATATGCCCAGGAGTTGTATACCTGGGTCCTCATATAATACTATGTCCAATTTTCTGAGGAACCTCCAGACTGATTTCCAGAGTGGTTGTACCAGCTTGCAGTCTCACCAACAATGGAGAAGCGTTCCTCTTTCTCCACATCCTCACCAGCATCTACTATCCCCTGAGTTTTTGATCTTAGCCATTCTGCCTAGTGTGAGGTGGAATCTAAGAGTTGTTTTGATTTGCAATTCCCTGATAACTGAGGATGTTGAACATTTCTTTAGGAAACCATTCAGGTTTCCTCAGTTGAGAATTCTTTGTTTAGCTCTGTACCCATTTTTTTTTAAACAGGGTTATTTGGTTTTCTGGAGTCTAATTTCTTGAGTTCTTTGTATATATTGAATATTAGCCATCTATCAGATGTAGGAATGGTAAAGATCTTTTTCCAATCTGTTGGTTGCTGTTTTGTCCTATTGATAGTATCCTTTGCCTTACAGAAGCTTTGCAACATTATGAGGTCCCATTTGTCAATTCTTGATCTTAGACCATAAACCATTGGTGTTCTGTTCAGGAACTTTTCCCCTGTGCCCATGTATTCGAGGCTCAAGAGCCCAGTTATCCTTCAACAAAGGAATGGATACAGAAATATGGTACATTTACACAACAGAATACTACTCAACTATTAAAAACAATGTATTCATGAAATTCTTCAGCAAATGGATGGAACTAGAAAATGTCATCCTGAGTGAGGTAACCCAATCACAAAAGAATACACATGGTATGCACTCACTGATAAGTGGATATTAACCCAAAAGTTCAGAATACCAAAGATACAATTCACAGACCACATGAAGCTCAAGAAGGAGGAAGACCAAAGTGTGGGTCCTTCGGTCCTTCTTAGAAGGGGGAACAAAATACTCACAGGAGCAAATACGGAGACAAAGAATGGAGCAGAGACTGCCCCGCCTGGGGATCCATCCCCCATATGCAGTCATCAAATACAGACACTATTGTGGGTGCTAAGAAGTACATGCTGACAGGAGCCTGATATAGTGGTGTCCTGAGAGACTCTGCCAGAGCCTGACAAAACAGAGGTTGATGCTCAAATTGAAGTGATCACGGGGTCCCCAATGGAGGAGTTAGTGAAAGAACTGAAGGAGCTGAAGGGGTTTGCAGCCCCATAAGAAGAACAATATCAATCAACCAGGGTTCCCAGGAGTACCAACCAAGGAGTACACTTGGAGGGTCCCATGGCTCTAGCCATATATGTAGCAAATGATGATGGCCTTGTCAGGCATTAGCAGGAGGAAAGGCCCTTGGTCCCATAAGGCTCGATGCCCCAGTGTAGGTGAATGCGAGGGCAGGGAGGCGGGCTTGGATGGGTAGGTGGGGTACACCCTCATAGTGTTGTGCCAGAGAAATGTTAGTGATCTCTAAAAACACACATAGGAGCCAATCTGATGCAACTCACAGCAGGGTTTTTATTCTATTCAAGCTAGCTCAGGGTCCCTCAAGGCACTGCCATCATGCAGGATAGTTTGGTGGTAGAGGAGCCCCAAATGTTTATCAGGGCAAGGCTTTATCGTAAGAAACACGTAGGGAATACATGTGCAAGCTTGTAATCTGGGGTGCAGGTTTGTTGGGGGAATAACCAGGAGACACTGGTCTGGTTGGGGGTGTAACCTGGAAACTGTTCTTGTTGGGGATTAGCCTAGAGTCTGGAGGTAGGCTCAGGTTTTGTTGGGGGGCAACTTTGAAACTAATGCTAGGTACCAGCCTGTTAGTTTACATGAATTAAACTTAGGTCAGGTTCTCTAAAATGGAGTCTAAACTTAAAAGCTTTGGCATCATAAAAAAATAAAAAATAAATAAATAGAAAAAGGGATGGGAGCCTCACTCCATAAGGTCTCGTCTTTGAAAGAGGGGTTCCCAAAACAAGAAAGGACCAGAAACGTCAAAATCATCTGGTGTTCTTATTAAAGTTAAGATTCCCGGGTTGCATCCCAGACATTGCATCTGCTTCCCAAGATTTAGCACTTAGGGGTAATGCATTTTAAAAAGTCAGGGTAGGTGTGATGATTCACAGCTTTAGTCCCACCACTCCAAAGGCAGAGGCTGTCAGATCTCTGTAAGTCTGACCTAAATAGGGAATTAATTCCAGGACGGCCAGGACAACACAGAGAGACCCTGTCTCCAAAAACAAATAAATACATAAAAATTAAATATCCTTTTTGCACACCTAAATTTGTGAATCTCTGTTAACTAGAAGAAACTGCATGTGTTATGCACTTCCACAAAACAAAATGCCCAAAACATTCAGAGGATTTTCTTCCTGTGCTAGGAACTTCTCTCTCTTCCCAGGAAGGGCTGTGAGGGACTGTTAAGTAAAGAATGTTGACGATCACCACACAGGTGGAAAATGTCTGCAAACTTTAGTGAATGACTCTGGAAAGAGGCAAACAGATTCTAAGGAGGGAATGAAAATGTTGAGGGAAACATTGTAGAAGAATGCACACAGAATGGGGAATGGAAGTTTAGGGGAAGGGAGAGAAGGGGTGACTGAGTAAGTCAGCAAGATGGACCAGTGGTGTGTATCCTGGAAGAGCTTCATACACTCAGGGTTCCTTGAGAGCACTTCATGTGCTATAGAGAAGGCACAAGGTTAAGAGCACTGTATGTTCTTCCTGAGGACCTGGATCCAATATCCAACACCCATGTTGCAGCTCACAACCATCTCTAATTCCAGTTCCAAGGGGAACAACACCCTTTTCTGCCTCTTCAAGCACCAGACATACATGCAGACGAAACGCCAATATCGGTAATATTGAAATAAATATTGAAAATAAATTAAAGCGCTGCCTATGGACCCATGCCTTGCATATTTAATTGACTAGTCTTTTTTTTTTTTTTTTTTTTTTTTGGTTTTTCGAGACAGGGTTTCTCTGTGTAGCCCTGACTGTCTTGGTACTCACTCTGTAGATGAGGCTGGCCTCGAACTCAGAAATCCACTTGCCTCTGCCTCCCAAGTGCTGGGATTAAAGGCGTGCGCCATCACTGCCCAGCTGCCTGCATGGATTTCTATGCACCATGTGTGTACAACGTTCTTGGAAACCAGAAGAGGATGTTAGCTTGGAACTGTACAGACAATTGTGAACTGCTATGTTGGTGCCAAGAATCTTGGAAAAGCAGTCTGTGCTCTTAATTGCTAAGTTGTCTCTCCAGTTCTCTCAAGAAATTAAATAAATAAACATGCAAATATATAAATAAATATGAAATTATTGGAGCAAGGAAACACCAATGGGAAGAATAAATGCTTGCTTGTTGAGGCAAGGTCTCTCTGTATATCACTGCCTGGTCTGGAACTTTCCTTGTAGACCAGGCTGGCCTTAATCTCATAGAGATCTACCCGCTCCTCCCTCTGCCTCTTGAACACTGGGATTAAAGTTTGGAACTACTACTCCCAACAAGAAAGAATTTAATATTGGAAGATAACAGTAGTATACTATAAAACCATATTTTCTGCTGCTACTCTTTGGTTTCATAGAGGACAGGCTAGACAGAGGACAGGGAGAGCCAGCCAGTTCCCTCTAACTCATCTAAACTGAATGCCTCTGGAGGCCCCTGTACTACTTCAAAATCAGGTACCCGAGAAATGAGAAGATCTCTGGTATACTTTACAATGTAGATAAGTCTATATACTATTGAATCAAAGTAACTAGGTGCATAAAGGCATGAAAACTTATTCCCCTGATGTTTCCGTGAGAACTTTAGATCATCTCTCTGTGAAATGCACAAATAAAATTCTGCAGCTAATTCATAGTTTTTGACAGTTAGTCTTTGATGCTTGGTTCTTGGATCCTAGATTCTAAGCATCCTTCTTTTCAGGGTTAGAGAGACGGCTCAGCTTGTGTTTTATTTGCTTGTTTCTTGGTTTTGGTTTGTTTCGGGGATTTTGGTTGGTTGGTTGGCTGGTTGGTTGGTTGGTTGGTTGGTTGGTTGGTTGGTTGGTTTTGGGGTTTTTTGTTTTTTGTTTGTATTGGTTTTGGTTTTTTGAGACACAGTCTCTCAGCAAAGCCCAGCTTTATAGACCAGGTCACTATATAGACCAGGTTGGCCTCAAACTCATAAAGACCTAACTGCCTCTGCCTCTCAAGTGCTGTGATTAAGGTTGTATGCTACTGCACTTAACTCTCTTGAGCTGGGATTCTTGAAGTTTCTAGCTTAACTTAGTGGTCAGGTAAAGAAGCAAACCCAGAACCTAGACAAGAATTAAGGGCATTTTGGTTAAAGATCAACTAAGGTAATAATGCCTCTTAGACAAAACTTGACCACGCACACAGGCTTCAAATGCCTGGGACTGGGAAGGCCTCAGCGTTCTCTTCTGTGGCCCCAAATGCACTTGACCCTCTCTGCAGCAGAGTTGGGCAGAAACAAGCGGCATGTCCTAGTTTACAAAGCCATTAGGACTTTGCCTCAGAGAATAAAAGCAGGTTCTGAATCTACTGGAACAACTTATTCCCTTGTATGAACGAGGAAATGTGTAAGGGAAGAGAATGAATGTTTGGACCCTAAGCCTGTGTCAAAGTCATCATGCCTGAGTAGAAAACTTTGGAAAATTCTGGGGTTGTTTTCCACCTAGAAGTCAGTACTGTTGGGCCCCTAGATCATCAAAGATCACGTCTTCTCACTGAGTAGATGTTACCCTGGGCTTGCTCGTCACATCTGGTCAAAGCAAACCACACCGCGAAGAATACGGTCTACCGACGACAGAGGGATAGGTAGAATCTTGTGTTTTACTGACAGTCACAGCAAATGAAGAAGAATCTGCACACACTTTCCAGTTCATTTTATTAAGACAATCTGAACCTCTGGAATCTGAAATTATCACCCAAGGGAGAAAGTTGAAGGCTCAAGGCCATCTGATTGGAGCACCGAGAGGAATGTGACCTCATTTCCAACCCCAGGAGAGTGAAACAGGATATATTGGTCTAATCAGATCTCCATTTTCTACAGTTCACTCTGGTTGCTTTGCAGAAAATAGACCTGAGAGGGACAAATGTAGATGTAGAAAAATGAGAGGCCTCTGCTGTCGTAAAAGTGACTATAGTTTACACCAAGGACTTCCAGGAGACATAGAGAGACTCCAATGGGGGAGATAGACATAAATATATCTTAAATACAGCTCTTCTGTGATAGTTTGAATAGGCATGACCCCATAGATTCCTGTGTTTGAATGCTTGAGCCATAGGGAGTGGCGCCACTAGGAGGTGTGGCCTTGTTAGAGGCACTGTCGAGGCGAGGCTTTGAGGTCTTAAATGCTCAAGCTCCACGCTATGTGAAACAAACATGGCCTTCTGGCTGCCTTCAGATCAAGGTATAGAACTCTTGGCTCCTCCAGCACCATGTCTACCTGCACCCTACCATGCTTCCCACCACAATGATAATGGACTAAACCTATGAAACTGTAAGCCAGCCCCAATTAAAGGTTTTTCTTTATAAGACTTGGCTTGGTCATTGTGTCTCTTCATAGCAATAAAACCCAAACTAAGACAACTTCAGAGGTGGGATAAATAGAATGTGGTAACTGACTAAGTGTAGAAAAGAAGGAAGGAAGGTTGGAAGGGAGAGAGGGAGGGAGGGAGGGAGGGAGGGAGGGAGGGAGGGAAAGGGGTCATAGGTGACATGGTTCTGATTTTTGCATCAGTAAATGCTAGAGCCCTCTCTGCAGAAGGGCCAGATGGAACAATAGGAGTTGGATCTTATACATGGAGTTCAGTTTTATACATGCTAAGTTTATAGAGGTTATGAGACTTAAATATGAACTAACTAAGCAGACATTTGAGTTCTAGAATTCAGATGCAAGGTCCTGGTTAAATAGTCACTGTGGAGTTCACTCATACTTAGCTAGCAATTAAAGTTGGTGATAACAATTAATGAGATCTATTGAAATATTAAAAATAAAAGGACATAGGATACAACCAATATTTAAAAGTTGTGTGAATGGGAAAGCCAGTACAAGGAAGGGAACATGGGAGAGAGAGAGAGAGAGAGAGAGAGAGAGAGAGAGAGAGAGAATATGAGATCAGAGAAATCAAAGGACGCAACCATTTCAAACAACAACGGTGTCAAAACAATTCTGAACAGTCAAGACAGAAACTGGAAATCTATGGACTTTAAGAACTGGACAACAGGATGAGAGCTGGAGAGTGAGGAGGTGCAATTTGGGTGTTTTTCCCATGAAGGCAAAGAACTGGGCAATGATGGATGATGGGCACTGGGGACTCAGCCACTCGAGGAGAGACGCTTACTGTGAGGGACTGAAGGAAATCATCTGTAGCTATTTATAGTGACAGTGGTTAGAAATGGGAGGGCTTCCTGCAGGATGGATTCATTTTCTTTCTGTAAAATAGATGTGATGGTTATTTGCTGGAAATGACGGGGGGTGGGAGGATTAACATGAAGCTATGTGAGAAGGATAAAGCCTGAAAAGCTAGGCCAGAAGTTACCTGGGGAAGGCTGCTGGTCCAGGAGTCTATCTCCAGAGAACAGTTCGGAGTCAAGAAGTCTTCCTAGCATGTGTTTGTTTTACAGAGCTGAGGATCAAGCCCCAAGGGTTTATAAGTATTTGATTACATTGTCTACCACTAAGCTACATTCCCAGCCTGAGAATTGTGCTCTCTGAGAACAGAGAAAGACTGGTTATTTCTCTAGTGCAAAACTTTCACATCCCCAGCTGGGCCACAGCAGAATTCTCCTCACTGTGCCTAGGCCTCACCCAAGTGCCCCCCAAACTGTGTTTCCTACACAGCTCTCCGGTTCTTTCTCTCTTCCTTCCCTGCTTCCTGACGGGTTGACATAGGATCAGCAGCCTCAGACTTCAGAAGGATCATTATCATCAAACGATCCAAATAGACCCTTCTTCCCTAGCTGGCAGTGCTGGCACAAACCTTTAATCCCAGCACTCGGGAGGCAGAGGCAGGCAAATCTCTGAGAGTTCGAGGCCAGCCGGTTCTACAGGGTGAGTTCCAGGACAGCCAGGGTTACACAGAGAAACCTTGTCTCAAAAAACCAAAAAACAAAGTAACTTTTATTCCCCAAGTTGCTTTTGTTAGGAATTCTGTTACAGCAAGGTGAAAAGTAACGAATGCAGCCCTCAGTGGATTGGTTGATGCACAGCCCCTCTGTGACTGTGACAGTGGAGGTTCTTTCTACTGATTCTAATGCGGATTCTAGAAACAACGTCTTACCAGCCCTTTGAGGCATCCCTTAGGCAAACCAGATTGACACATACTTAAGCAGCACAGAAGACTTGGAGAATGGGAGTTTTCACAAAGGAATGGGGATAAAAATAAGATTTAAGATAGTGGAGGGGAGAAAGGAGGACAATTGGGAGGTAAATCTGGGCAGATTTAGCACCACGGAGATCAGGTTTCATTCAACGCAGACTTATGGGAGGGCTCACTGGATGATGCAGGGTCTATAAGGGCATCTGTGGGTCAAAGAGCAGACACTCCAAAGTATGTGGGAGGTAGTGGGAGATAATACATTAAAGCAATGAAAACCTGAGTGGGAAGCCGAGTCAGGACCAAGAAATGGCTAATATATGACACAGAGAACAGTTCCAATTTTTGTTTTTTGTTTTTTGGGTTTTTTTTGTTTTTTGTATTTTTGAGACAGGGTTTCTCTGTGTAGCTCCGGCTGTCCTGGAACTCACTCTGTAGCCCAGGCTGGCCTCGAACTCAGAAATCAGTCTGCCTCTGCCTCCCAAGTGCTAGGATTACAGGCGTGCGCCGCTGCCACAGCCGCCGCGCCGCCGCCACCACCAATTGTTTTCATACTTTGAAGGATGTCAGAATAACGGGCAGAGTTTATTACAATACAGGTCCTAAGGCTACAGCCTCAGAGTTTGTCATTTATACAAGATGGGACTGAGAATTTCATTAGAAGATTTTTCTTCTTGCAGGTGATCCAAAGACCACACCTTCAGACCGTCGATGTAATAGATCAGTGACTAATGTGGCAAGGAAAATAGTAATGACAAGCTACAGTGAATTAGTCTGAAACATTTCCTGGAGCCTGTCGGCCCTGTGCTAACAGAAAGTGAGCCTGACTCCAGTTACCACCAGCTTGACCCCAGTGGCCTCAACACATTAAGCTTGGAGAAGACATCAGGGGTCTGATCTTACTTCCAATGTTGCCAGCTAAGTCCCAGAAAGCAAGGGTGTCATTGGGCCCAGAAACCCTTACTATATGTGGTGGTTTGAATGAGGCTCACATATTAACACTCGGTCCCCAATCGGTGGTGCTGTCCAGGGACATGGGGCAGGAAGCATGTCACTGGACGTGAGTTGTGAGCGTCCAGAGCCTCACCCCACTTCCAATTTGCTCTCTACTTCATATTGAAGGTTGAAGCTATGATCTCTCAGCTCTGTGCTCTGGCTGCCTGCTGCCCTACTTCCTCCCCCACATGGTCTCTCCTAGAACCCTAAACCCAAATAAACTCTTCCTTCTATAAATTGTCTAGGCCCAGATATTTTATACCACAACAGAAAAGTAACTAAAAAGAAATAGAAAGCCGGACGGTGGTGGCGCATGCCTTTAATTCCAGCACTTGGGAGGCAGAGGCAGGCAGATTTCTGAATTCGAGGCCAGCCTGGTCTACAGAGTGAGTTCCAGGACAGCCAGGGCTACACAGAGAAACCCTGTCTCGGAAAAAAAAAAAGAAAGAAAGAAAGAAAGAAAGAAAGAAAGAAAGAAAGAAAGAAAAGAAAAAATAGAGTAACTATGGCACACTCATCCCAGGAGCCTACAGTAGGGTCCTTCTTTCTTTCTTTCCTTCTCTTTCTTTCTTTCTTTCTTTCTTTCTTTCTTTTCTTTTCTTTTCTTTCTTATTTATTTATTTATTTATTTATTTATTATATGTAAGTACACTGTAGCTATGAGCCACCATATAGTTGCTGGGATTTGAACTCAGGACCTTTGAAAGAACAGTCAGTGCTCTTAACCACTGAGCCATCTCTCCAGCGCCCGTAGGGTATTTCTACCCCATGAATTTGGAGGGTGTTTATACTTCATTCCATGGAATTAGAGGCCTGAAAAGCTGGAATACTGGAGCTTGCGCTGTGGAGTCTCAGCGCTGATATGATCAGGTACCTGGCTCCTGTGACAAGCAGCAATGGCGTTAGGACAACAGAGGACTGTCGGGCATCAGACGGCTCGATTAGGACAGCAACCACACAGAGCTCCGTTAGGACAACAGAGGACTGTCGGGCATCAGACGGCTCGATTAGGACAGCAACCACACAGAGCTCCGTTAGAACAACAGAGGACTGTCGGGCATTAGACGGCTCGATTAGGACAGTAGTCACACAGAGCTTCTGGTAAATCTTAGGTCTCAGACTTCAATAGGCTAGAATACAAATGAAATCAGAATTATGCCAGTGTCCCGAATCTTGATGTTCTGCAAACTTCCGTAATCAACTACCAGGGATTCCAGCCATTTCCAGAGTTTTCCCTGAAAATATCCAGAAAGGGATTACAGAGCTGAAATTTGGGACACTTTCATGAGATTCATCGATTCTTGGCTTGAACTCTACATCTCCATATTTGATTTTGGGGGTTTTGTTTGTTTGTTTGTTTGTTTTTGAGTCAGTGTCTCCCTGTGTAGTGCTGGCTGGCCCTCAGAACTCAAACAGATCCTTACGCCCCTGCCTTGCAAGCACCGGGATTAGAGGCACGCGGAGCCATCTAAAACATAAACCGCATAGCTTTGTCTTAACCAGGTTTCAGGGCTCTAAACCTTGACGTTGCTGATGTTACAGTGCCATGGCATCCCTCACATTTCCCTCTGCCCCCCATATGGTGTTCCCAGGAGGATTGGCGCACACCCCAAGAATTACTCCTGGCTGCCACTTGCTGCTAACGGAGGAACAAGTCACATGTCTGTCTTTCAAACAGAAACACTAGTGTGAGACAAGGGTAATGCTAGAAATGCAGTCTGGACAGACCTTGGGAACTACAGGAAGGTAAGTGGCATTTTAGATCGGAGCCAGATAAAACAGAATTGCAAACGTCTTGCTATGGCACCAGTGGCATGGAGGGCTATAACGTACTCTATGGGGTCTTCAAAGGAGACTAACTACCATGAAAGGCACTCGGCCCATTAGTCCCTTGAGAAGAGGACAACTACTCCCCCGCCCCCTTCTGTACTTCTTGAGATAAGCCTGAGTTTACAGGCCCTCCCCTTTAATTGGTTATGGGGGAAAAGTCAGTCCGAGTGTGTCCTGTCTGGGGACTATCCCAGGGCAAGCCCTTACAGAGGCAGGGACCTAGAAGAACATTGTATCTCTGTCTGGTCAGGCCTTAGAAAGTCTGTAAGTATAGTGCCCTGTACCCTTGGAGCATGTCAAAGTTAACTGGAAGTTAGGGTGAATTAAGCACAGTTTGGTAGTACTGAACATCCTCCCAAAAACTTTATGGTGGTACTTAATGGATCTGGTATCTGTTCCTGTCAATAAATAACTAGGTTCACATCAGAATCACCACAGAGGCCTCTCCCCGCAGCCCCCCCCCCCAAGACACATCATTTCATACACTTGCAGAACCACTCAAAGGCTATATATTTCTTCCAACGTACTGCATGAAACTTAGCAATACATACTGAATGATTGTATCTCTGTAGGTCTACATATCAGTCAGATTTTCCAAGTCTTAGGTAGCCTATTTTTTTAATAAAAAAAATCATTATTACTGTGCAGAAATGTGTGTGTGTGTGTGTGTGTGTGTGTGTGTGTGTATGAGAGAGAGAGAGAGAGACAGAGACAGAGACAGAGAGACAGAGAGACAGAGAGACAGAGAGACAGAGGAATTATATGTCAGAATGTGCATATGCAAGTCAGAAAGCAACTTGGAGAAGTTGGCTCTCCATCCACTTTGAGGTGGGTTGTAGAAATCAAACCCAGGATGCCAGACTTGATTAGCAAGAATATTTGCCTGCTGAGCCATCTCACTGGTCCTTAGATAACCTACTCTTAAAAATCATCCCAGTTGCCGGGCGGTGGTGGCACACACCTTTAATCCCAGCACTTGGGAGGCAGAGGCAGGCGGATTTCTGAGTTCGAGGCCAGCCTGGTCTACAAAGTGAGTTCCAGGACAGCCAGGGCTATACAGAGAAACCCTGTCTAAAAAAAAAAAAAAATAGAGAAAATAAATCCTAAGTCAAGTTTGTTCTTTTACTAAAAATAAATTCTAGTTTTCAGTACTGTTGGTCTTATTCTAATTTTTTTTAGTCTGAATAGATCAGAAATAATTCAAGTAGAAATAATTATGACTACTACCCTTTGACCACCCACTGTACTCTGAGAACTTCATGGGTGTTCTCTTTAAAGTATATAATAATAGCACAGTCAGGTGGGTGCCATGTTCCATCTTACCAATAACAAAGAGCAGAAGCTGGGAAGGTGGTTCAGTCTGTAGAGCACCTGCCACACAAGCATGAGGACCCGAGTTTGGTCCCAATGTCCATGAAAACGCTGAGCATATTGGTACATGTCACGGCCCAAGCACTGAGAGAGACAGACACTGCCTGATTCTGAGAATTGTCTGACAAGCAGCCCAGTCAATCAGTGAGTTCTGGATTCAGTGAGAGATCCTATCTAAAAGGGGGGAGGGCCAAAGAATGCAACAGAGGACAGAGGACCCAACATGACCTCTGGCCTCTAAACTCATGCATATGTGTGTTCACACACACACACACACACACACACACACACACACACACCGAAACAGGGAGCGTTTCAATGAGTTATCTAGAGCTATAACATAGATCAGAGAACTGAGCCTGTGTCTCATGTTGGGCATACATTTGCAGTTATATATATATATATATATATATATATATGTGTGTGTGTGTGTGTGTGTGTATGTATGTATATGTATATGTATATACACATATACACACATACACACACATATATATGTGTGTATGTATATATATAACTGCAAATGTATGCCCATACATATATATATATATATATATACACATACACACATATATGTGTGTGTGTGTATACACACACACACACACACACACATACTGGACATTTATATTGGACATGTACCAATATGCTCAGTACCAATGGACCTCATAGACTTGTGTGTTTGAAAGTTTGGCCCATAGGGAGTGGCATTATTAGGAGTTATTGTTGGAGGAAGCATGTCACTGGGGGTGGTCTTTGAGGTCTGCTTAAGCCAGGTCCAGAGTGTCTGTCTGTCTGTCTGTCTGTCTTCTCCTGTTGACTGTGGATGCAGATATAGAACTCTCAGCTCCTCTTCAGCACCCTGTCTGTCTGCACGACACCATGCTTCCCACCATGTGGATAACGGAATAAACCTCTGAACTGTAAACCAGCCCAAATTAAATGTTTTCTTTCATAAGAGTTGCCATGGTCATGTGCCACAGCAATGGAATATATGTGTATTTGTATGTCTACATTTGTATGTATGTAGTAGAATGTTTGTATATTTTAAACACTCTCTACTTGTCTTTCCTTCCTCTGAGAAGGCTCTGACCTTTAGCAACCTGGTACAATCTAACTATAAGAGCCTTTACTTCCATTCCATTCTGGGAACGCCATGGTCTTTGCTCAGTGCTAGGTTAGAACTCAAAATCAGTCTTGAAAGACCTTGTTAACTGTCCTTTGCCTCCCTGGTTTCTTTCCCCATTTCTTCCTCCCCTCTTCTTGTTTTAAAAATTAAGCTTCTCCTACCTCATCAGGATAAAAAACTAAAGTTCAAAGCTTTCTCTTGGCATCAGCCCAACTTGGCTTCTACAGCTTTGCAGCAGAAAGTCAAACCCAAAGGCCCATGCTCGTGTTTCCTGACACCTCTTTCTGGCTATTGCTTATTCACTCTGCAAGACTCTGACGTTTGCGAGTATGCTTCCTGCCCCACATGGTTCTTCTGGTACTGTGTCTTTAAGCACAAAACTCCAGCTCTGCATTCCAGTTAGGGTTGTTGGGTTTCCTAAGCCAAGGTTGCCCTAAATTCTTTGTCACAGTTCCTTAGTATCATTGACACTGCCATCTTAAAATTATTTATTATTTGTGTGTGTGTGTGTGTGTGTGTGTGTGACAGAGAGAGAGAGAGAGAGAGAGAGAGAGAGAGAGAGAGAGAGAGAGGCATCCGTGATATATATATACACTGATACATACCCCTAGTGAACATGTGGAGATTGAAGGATTACTTTTTTTTGTTTGTTTGTTTGTTTGTGTTTGTTTGTTTTTTGTTTTTGTTTTTTTTTTGTTTTTTTGTTTTTTCAAGATAGGGTTTCTCTGTGTAGCCCTGGCTGTCCTGGAGCTCACTCTGTAGACCAGGCTGGCCTCGAACTCAGAGATCCGCCTGCCTCTGCCTCCCAAGTGCTGGGATTAAAGGCATGCGCCACCACCGCCCTGGCGAAGGATTTCTTTATAATTTCTCTTTTACCTCTATGTGAGTTTCAGGAATCAAACTCAAGTTGCTAGGCTTGGTACCTTTGTCTGATGAACCATCTTACTGACCCAGATTTTAGTATTTTTAAAGATTTATTCTCTCAATCTCTCTCTCTCTCTCTCTCTCTCTCTCTCTCTCTCTCTCTCTCGTGTGTGTGTGTGTGTGTGTGTGTGTGTGTGTGTGTGTGTGTGTTAGAATTAGAGTTGGTGACAAGATGGTGGATTTGGGTGCTGGGAACTGAACTCCCATCCTCTTCAAGATTAGCACCAAGTGCTCTTAATAACTGAGCCATCTCTTGAGCCTCCCCAATTTTGAAACATGCATTTGAGGGGGTTGATATGCAGCCTCTCACAGATCTAGAACCTTCATTTTCCTTTTCTTTTACACCATGCAGAAACAAGCTCGTGCTTCAGGGGTGGGGGTTATTTGTTTATATGCTTTTTTCTTATTTTCTTTTGTTTTGTTTTTGTCTCTGATCTTGGGCATTTTGTGCTACCAACGTCTAACATGATGGGTTTTATTAAGTTCTGATTTCAGATGACAAAACTTGAGGATTTTATCTTCCCCAGATTATAAGTCCAGAAATATCCCAAGACAACCATGGAGCAAGTTGCCAGGGAAGGTTTAACAACCAGCTCTCAGGAGGAAAGGGGTGAGTGAATGTGAGGTTGTAAAACACATATTAGGTCTTCATCCTCTTCCCTGTTAAAGCTGTTGGGTGTCCAGGGACTAGGGATCCCAATATATAGATGAAGTATAGAAGTGTAGGTCATTTCTATGCTCTACCTGCCTTTAGCTCTGGGAAGTTACCGCACTGCTAACCCCCTCCCGGCTTCCCTTGAATCTGCAGATAAAAGACACACACTCACGGTTTTTCCTTTCCTTTCCTTTCCTTTCCTTTCCTTTCCTTTCCTTTCCTTTCCTTTCCTTTCCTTTCCTTTCCCTTTCTTTCTTTTCTTTCTTTTTTTTTTTTTTTTTTTTTGGTTTTTTGGATTTGGTTTTTTTCAATACAGAGTTTCTCTGTATAACCCTGGCTATCCTGGAACTCACTCTGTAGACCAGGCTGGCCTCGAACTCAGAAATCTGCCTGCCTCCCAGAGTGCTGGGATTACAGGTTTGCACCACCACTGCCTGGCTTCTTTATTTTCTTTTCTTTCTTTTTTAGTATAGAATAGTTTATTCAGGGCATGGGGAGGGGAGTTAAGAGGGTAGTGGAGGCACAGAAAGGCAGAGAGAGAGAGAGAGAGAGAGAGAGAGAGAGAAGAGAAGAGTCCAGCCATGAGAACGTGGAGAGAGTGGGGAAGGGAATGGGTGTGGGGAAGGGAAGAGCAAGAGAGCAAGAGCCCAGGAGAGCAAGACAGGAACAAGGGCCAGTTTTTCTTTTCAGCTTCCCTTCTTGGCACAATTGCTAAGCCCCCCTGACCTCCAGCCTGTGTGTGGCTACACAGGCCACTCCATTTTAGGATCTCACTTGGTTGCCAGATTCTCTTCTCTCCAAAACCTGGCAAATTCTGTTCTCCCCATGACCCTTCTGCCTCCAGGGACCGGAAGTCCCACCTCTCTCTTCTACCCAGCAATTGGCCCATGGATTTCTTTATTGGCAGATCAAGAACCAATTGGGGAACAGGACCTTAGCATCAGAACTGCCTCCTACACAACTTGGTGTTTGTATTACAGAGTATGTGGAACAGCCAGATGAGTCTTGGTGCTTTGGGTCTAGGCTTTTTTTCTTTTTAAATGCTTTCTGAGGACATATTGATGAACATCACTTTTTTTTCCTTCACGGCATGGTTTCTCTGTAATCCTGGATGTCTTGGAACTCTGTAGACCAGGATGGACCAGGCAGGTTTTGAACTCAGAGACCCATCTATCTCTGCCTCTTGGGTGCTGGAATTGAAGGCAAGTACCAGGTAAGGACATCATCCCTTTTAGGGGGAATAAAAAGCTTTTGGATTCTACTAGCTCTTCTGGGCCCTAACTGCTGAGGCACAGTAATACCTGTCACTCAAAGAATATATATCTCCTTTTATCCCCAATAAACAGATGGAGAACACTGAGACTGGCATCTATAACACATCCCTGAACAGATTTGCACTTCCTCTCTCCCGTTCCGGTTAGTCTCTAACAAGAACGCCCTTACTCAACAGCAGGCACACTCTGTTGTGGACCAAGATGTCTTGCTTCATGGGAAATGTTTTTGTTGTTCCTACCACAGATTCCAACTGCACAACCCTTCTGCTCCTCACCAGAGCACCAGCAGCTACTTCTGTGACCGTGTGCTTCTCACAGAAAGTATGAAATCTGTGTTTATTGTCCTCTTCATAGAGTTTCTGACAGTCAGTGGCAGAGAATGAGATAAGCAGCTTAATCTTCACTCAGCTGATAGCCTAGGTGGCGCCACCAGGTCTTACTTAATGATTAACGAGACTTTCTCCAACAAGGAATGTTTTGGTTTTGGTTTTGGTTTTGGTTTTTGTGTTTTTTGTTTTCATGTGTATAACTGCCTGTGTTCCATGTGCATGCCTGGTGCCTGTGGAGTCCAGAGGAAGATCTTCTGGAACTGGAATTACAGTAGGTGGTGTGAGCTATCATATGGATGTTGGGAATCAAACCCAGATCCCCTGGAGGAGCAGCAAACTCTCTTAACTGCGCAGCCGTCCCTGCATCTTATGGTACTGAGGACTGAACTGGGACTCTAAGCCTGGCAGACAAGTTCTCAGCCAGTGAACCGTGACCCCTAGCCCTGTTGATTTTGGAAAAAAAAAAAAAAAAAAAAAAAAGACGGCTCTCTAAATTATTCAGATTGACCTTGAAACTTAAGATCATTTTGCCTCAGCCCTACAAGTAGCTGGGATTACAGGTCTGTGTAACTTGGTTTTAAATGTAGTTTATTGATAAGCATGCATAATTTAACGCATTGATTTTATGTAGTTTTAAATGCACTTTATTGATAAGCATGCATAATGACTGTTTCCACAACCATCGGATAGCCTGAAATTTTATCAGTCAACTAGTAAACTGGTGCGCACTATACAGACTGCCCTCTCCTACATACCACTGGACACAAACCAAACATTTATTCAAAATAAACCATAAAGAAGTGTATATAAAAATAGTTCTTTGAGCCGGGCGTGGTGGCGCATGCCTGTAATCCCAGCACTTGGGAGGCAGAGGCAGGCGGATTTCTGAGTTCGAGGCCAGCCTGGACTACAGAGTGAGTTCCAGGACAGCTAGGACTACACAGAGAAACCCTGTCTCAAAAAACCAAAAAAAAAAAAAAAAAATAGTTCTTTGACCTGGGACTATAATTCAGTGGTAGAGTGCTTTCCCATGAGGTTCCCAGTTCAACTCCCGAGTACACTGAAACAAGAAAGCAATTCTTTGGTACATATGTAATTTATTAGAGATAAAAAGAAAATGTGCATAATGAGTGATATTTTTGTTTCTTTTTACATAATGATTAAATATCAAATTAATATTTGATACCTCAGCGAGTAGATTTTCTTCAATGTTTTTAAGACTGATCCTTATTGTTATTTTTTATCTTTATTTATTATTATTATTGTTTTTTAAAAATAGGGTTCTCTCTCTCTCTCTCTCTCTCTCTCTTTTTCTGGTTTTTGAGATAGGGTTTTTCTGTGTAGCTCTGTCTATCCTGAAACTCACTCTGTAGACTAGGTTGACTTCAAACTCAGAAATCTGCCTGTTTTTGTCTCCTGAGTGCTGGGATTAAAGGCGTGCGCCACCTTTTATCCTGACCCCTGTCATTATTGTATAGGTGTTGGTTATGAGGCCACAACTTTGCATAAATCTATACTAGAGAGTAACAGGGACCAGGAACGCGTTACACTCAAGCCAGCAACTCACACAGTCTTTAAAATAAACAGCTCTAACAGTACAACCACAGATATACCAATTTGATACTTACATGCTGAGGAATGATGTTAGGAGACTATTAGACATCCTTGGGGGCTGGAGACAGCTCCGCAGATTAAAGCACTTGTTCTTGCAGAGCCCAGGTTCAGATCTCATCACTCACATGGTGGTTCACAACCATCCACAACCTCAGTTCAGGAGGTTCCGGGGCTTTTATCTGATATCCACAGGTGCTAAGCACACACATGGTACATGGACATATATGCAAAACAATCCATATATATAAAGTAAAATGGGTAAATTAAAAAAAATTAAACCTTTGCTTTTCATAATGAAACCACGGGCTGGAGAGATGGCTCAGAGGTTAAGAGCACCAACTGCTCTTCCAAAGGTCATGAGTTCAAATCCCAGCAACCACATGGTGGCTCACAACCATCTGTAACAAGATCTGACGCCCTCTTCTGGAGTGTCTGAAGACAGCTACAGTGTATTTACATGTAATAATAAATAAATCTTTAAAAAAATAATAAAAAAATAAAAAAATCATAATGAAACCACTTTGTGCCAGGAAGTGGTGACACACACCTTTAATCCCAGCACTTGGGAGGCAGAGGCAGGTGGATTTCTGAGTTCGAGGCCAGCCTAGTCTACAGAGTGAGTTCCAGGACAGCCAGGGCTATACAGGGAAACCCTGTCTTAAAAAACCAAAAAACTGCCTGGTGGTGGTGGCACACGACTTTAATCCCAGCACTCTGGGAGGCAGAGGCAGGCGGATTTCTGAGTTCGAGGCCAGCCTGGTCTACAGAGTGAATTCCAGGACAGCCAGGGCTACACAGGGAAACCCTGTCTCGAAAAATCCAAAAAAAAAAAAAAAAAAAAAGAAAGAAAAAAAAACCAAAAACAAACAAAAAACAAAACAAAAAACCAAAAGAAACCACTTTGTTACTATAAGCGAACTTTTATGCACCATAAAAATATTACAATTCATAACATACAGCAGTCTCAAATCTGAGCTGAGTTGTGTCAGGCAGCCATCATGGTATTGGAGTGCCCGATGGCATGCGCAGTGCAAACAACGGATGCCGTGTGTTCAGAACCAAGGCTGAAGCGAAGCTGTGTGCCACAGCATGGGTTAGTGCTGCCACAAACAGCCACAAGCGCATTTCGTGTTTGATTTCCTGACAATTCTTGTTTATTATTGCAGGGTGTGCACATGTGCCATGCACAAGCCTGGAGGTCACTGGATGATCTATGGAGCCGTTCGCCCTTAAGGGGGTCCTGGGGATCGAACTCAAGCTGTCAGGTTTGCAAGTGCCTTTGACCAATGAGCCCTCTCAGTGCCCTCCCCATCGCATGACTGAGAATCTACTTCTGGTCTTTGTGCATTCGGAAGCATCTTACTTGTAGCACCTCACGGTTCTGGCGTTCAGTCTATGTATATGGAATTGAGACTGACGCTGGGAGCAGAGTCAGGGAGGCAGCTCAGTGGGTGAAGCTGCCCTGTGGCCAAGCCTGGTGACCTGAGTGAGTGTGGTCCCTGGGACTAACACGGTAGAAGGAGAGAACCAAATCCCATAAGTTGTCCTCTGACTTCCACGACACTGCTATGGCACACATGCACCTATACACACCTGAACACACACGTGCATAAAAATTAATTTAAATTTTTTCAAAAAATGAAAGCTACATTGGGCATAGTGGAATACACTTTAACTTCAGCACTCAAGAGGCGGAGGCAGGCAGAGACCTCTGTGAGCACAGCATGGTCTGTCTAGCTGAGACTACACAGTGAGACCTTATCTTTTAAAAAAGAAGAAGAGCCGGGCGTGGTGGCACACACCTGTAGTCCCAGCACTTGGGAGGCAGAGGCAGGTGGATTTCTGAGCTCGAGGCCAGCCTGGTCTACAGAGTGAGTTCCAGGACAGCCAGGACTACACAGAGAAACCCTGTCTCAAAAAAAAAGAAGAAGAAGAAGAAGAAGAAGAAGAAGAAGAAGAAGAAGAAGAAGAAGAAGAAGAAAGGGAGGGAAGGAGGGAGGGAGAGACAAAAAAGAAAAGAAAGAAAAGCTGGAACTTAGAGAATACTGTTACACTAAACAACTCTTAAGCGTTAGCATACAGAGAATCTTACATGCCAGCTTATTTTATATGAGATATATAATTTATTTTAGATTGGTAATTTTAAACTCAAAGACATCAGGTTTTTTTTGAAGTATTAGACACCAAGAAGCAGACTTACTACAATAATCCATTTGATTTATAACACTTATAAGAACTGTTCAAGTGCATAAAATGATTTTTTTTCAAGCATGAATTGTCTGTCCAGTAAATTATCTGAAGTGCTTGAGAGGAACCGGGAACTGTTAAGGAAAGCAGATTTACAATATCAGAATCGATATAATTACTCCATATAGTCCCTGACTTAAAATAATTTGGCTTCAGGTGTCCAGTTTCATGGTGATGGTGCTGAAAAGATGACATGTATTCAGCACAAGCCCGAGGTCCAACTTTAAGTTTTGGTTATTTCCTGGACTAATAACATATGCTCAGGTATTCTTCTGGAATTCCCACCCAGAGGCTATTGTAAGTGTTCAGAGCATATCAAAGTAGGGTCAGCTAAGCTATGCTGTTCAGAAGTGAGGTGTATTAAACACATTTCAGGGCCAGAAAGTATGGCAATGCAATGCAGGTATGTGTAATTCCAGCTTCTGGGAGGCAGAGGCAGGTGGGTCTCTGTGAGTTCTAGGTGAGCCTAGTCTATAGAGTGTTCAGGATAGCCAAAGATACACAGTGGGCTGCTATCTATCTATCTACCTATCTATCTATCTATCTATCTATCTATCTATCTATCACATAGATATATCAACTTTTGTTAAACTTTTGCTAAGCCTAAAAATGTAGTAATTAAAAAATATTTATTCTGTGTGTATGTGCCTGAGTATGTGTACGTGTACCACATGCGTGCAGGAGCCTGTAGAGGTCAGAAGAGTATGTCAGATCCCTTGAGATTCCTTAGAACTAGAGTTACAGATGGTTGTGAGTTGCCACATGGGTGCTAGCAACTGAACTCTTGCCCTGTGCAAGAACAGCAACTGTTCTTTTTTTTTTGTTTTTTTTTTTGTTTTTTTTTTTTTGTTTTTCGAGACAGGGTTTCTCTGTCTAGTCCTGGCTGTCCTGGAACTCACTCTGTAGACCAGGCTGGCCTTGAACTCAGAAATCCGCCTGCCTCTGCCTCCCAAGTGCAGGGATTACAGGCGTGCGCCACCACGCCCGGCTCGAACAGCAACTGTTCTTAATCACTGAGCCATCGCTCTTAATTTTTTAAAACTTAATGTGTGTGTGTGTGTGTGTGTGTGTGTGTATGAGACATAGGTTCCTATGTTGTAGTATATATTTAATATTAATTGGGGGTTTCTTCCCTGACTTGGATCATTTAGTTCTCCGATAAAAGACACAAAACCTTTATATTTGTGATAAGCTTTTAAATTGATGTCACTTCCCTATCAACAACCGGAGCTGTAACTTGCTGTGTTCCATCTGCGCTTCTTTGACTCCAATTGGCCAGCCCTCGTGGCCATGCTGTCATGACTCACCTATCCCATGGCATCTTCTCTCTCCACTTTCTCTTCCCTCTTGTGGTCCTGCCTCAGACCCCACCCCCCACCCCCAAGCCTGGAAAGCAAAACCCCGCCTACTTCTCTTCTGCCCAATTATAAGCCGTATTCATCTTATAAGCATCTTTATTCAACTAATAGTTTCAAATTAAGGACCAAGGTTACATAGTATCACTTGATGCACCTGAGGATTTCCTCCTTCCCGAGTGCAGCCAGACCTTGGGGGTCAATATTTAGTCTGACAATACATAGCAACAGACCAATCCTCTGCACGGGTGTGTGAGTTTGTGTGTACCATATGTCTGCATCTATCTGTCCAAGGAGGTAAGAAGAGGGTGGTAGACACCAGGAACTTCAGTTACAGCTGAAATTACTGGTGGTCTGTGAGCCTCCCGGTGTGGGTGCTGGGAACCAAGACTGCATCATCTGCATGAACAGCAGCGCTCTTAACTGCTTAGCCATTGCTTCAGGCTTACTTTGTTAAACTTGAAGTAACTGAATGTGAAAGATCGTTGCTGAGTTTACAACTAACGTGAGATATATAATATTACCTTTAAACACATATTTGCTAAATTTTCACTTAGTTGTGTTTTTTTTTAATTTACAGGTGATCTGTTTTATTTTCTTGATGGTCAACAAAATTAGGACTTAGAAATGAATATTAAAAAGTAGAATAAGTGGGGAGTTGCGAGGTAGAGGCAGAGGTAGGGAGACCATGAGTTTAAGGACCAACCGGGCAACATAGCAAAGCCATGTCTCAAAAAACCTAGCAAACAAAACAAAAGAATATGAGAAAAATGTAAGAGTAAGATATGCAGGTGTATGTGTGTGCTTGTGTGTGTGTGTATGACACACACATGTATTCTGTATGTGAGGATGTGGTGATTAAGGTATTTTTTTTTCCACACAAAGACTATCATTCATTTTCATTTCTGGAGTTATCCTTGAAACTCATCTTGCGATTTGAAGAAACATATTACAATGGTATTCTATTTATTTGTATTTAAGGCCAACTTTTTTACTTGGTTTGTGTGTGTGTGTGTGTTGTGTTGTGTTGTGCATCAGAGTGTGTAGTCATAATGTTATTGTGCACTGTGTAAAGATTACTCATGTATTATTCACATGCTGATTTCTGTGCCCCACAGCTGGTTGCAATCCTTATTCTGACACTGTCCTGTCTCAATGCTGTATAAACATTGCTTCCCAATTATTCTCTGATTGGTCAATAAAGAAGCTGATCAGCCAATGACTGAGCAAGGGAGAGAATGGGGCTGGACTTCCTCCCAGACAGGGTTTGGGGTGGGGCAAGGAGAGAGAGGAAGTGGGATTTGCCCAGGGGATAGAGTCCAGGAGACCCCACTAACAGCCGGGCAGGGGTGGCGCACGCCTTTAATCCCAGCACTTGGGAGGCAGAGGCAGGCAGATTTCTGAGTTAGGTGCCAGCCTGGTCTACAGAGTGAGTTCCAGGACAGCCAGGGCTACACAGAGAAACCCTGTCTCGAAAAACAAAAACAAAACAAAAAAATTTCACTAACAAGTGTGTATTTCTGTCTCTGTCTATAATTTTTTTCAGAAGAAATTCTTTTTGAGCCGGGCATGGTGGCGCACGCCTTTCATCCCAGCACTTGGGAGGCAGAGGCAGGCAGATTTCTGAGTTCGAGGCCAGCCTGGTCTACAAAGTGAGTTCCAGGACAGCCAGGGCTACACAGAGAAACCCTGTCTCGAAAAACTAAAAAAAAAAAAAAAAAAAAGTCCTCGGTGGGCCCAGCCTACCAAGGATGAATCAAAAAAAGAACAAAACTCTCTCGTATGTTGTTCTTCTCTCCCTCCCTCTCTCCATCCTTCTTTCTCTCTTTTCTTCCCTCCTTCTCTCTCTCTCCCTCCCATTCTCTCTCCACCCCTCTCCTCTCTCCTCCCCTTTATTTCCCCCTCTCTCTTCCCTCTCTCGAAAGCCTGAGAATGAAAGCCACTGAGCCAATTTGGGAACAGGTGGGATGACTGTACAAAGCTGGAGGAAAAGTCTCCTGGACGCAAAGACAGGTCTCGAAGGCCTTTGACCTTTCCCAGGGCCTGCATCAGACACTCAGAGACTCCACACTTGTTAAGCTGAACATTTTTTTCCTCCTGTCAGATCTTAGTTCTTCTTTTTTTTCTTTTGTTTTCTTTTGTTTTTATTATTGTTTTTTTTCTGAAACAGGGTTTCTCTGTGTAGCCCTGGCTGTCCTGGAACTCACTCTGTAGACCAGGCTGGCTTTGAACTCAGAAATCTGCCTGCCTCTGCCTCCCAAGAGCTGGGATTAAAGGCATGCGCCACCACTGCCCACCCTTAGTTCTTATTTTTAAGATTGCCAAACAGTTTACATAACATAATCATTTTAATCATTTTTTATCTTGGATAGTCTTTTTTCTTTAAGATTTATTTTTATTTACGTATCTCTGTATGTGCCATTGCCACACGTATATGGGAGCTCACAGAGGCCAGACTGGGGCCCTGATTTCTTGGACATGGAATTACAGATAATTGTGACCGACCTAATGTGGGTGCTGGGAACTCAGGCCAGGGCCTCTTTAAGAGTGACAAGTGCTCTTAACTTCAGGCCCCCCTTGGGTCATCTTTAAGGATCTCCATAACCCCTACAAAAATGACCACTGATTAGTTAGAATTCATTATAGTTTGACATTTTACATCTTTTAAAAAAAGATTTTATTTAAGTATATGGGTACACTGTGATGTCTTCAGATACACCAGAAAAGGGCATCAGATCCCATTACAGATGGTTATGAGCTACCATGTGGGTGCTGGGAATTGAACTCAGGACCTCTGGAAGAGCAGCTAGTGCTCTTAACCACTGAGCCATCTCTTCAGCCTATTTTGATATTTTAAAATAAAATTTCATTTGGCTAATGAAATGCCTTAGGGGTTAAAAATACTTGCTGCCACAGTGGAGCTGGCCTTGGTGGTAGGGTCACGGGAGAGCTGGCTCAGACCATCTCTGGCTGTAGCTCTCAGGGGCCACAGGGCAGCCCCTTGACTGGGCAGCACAGTGGAGCGTGAGCCAGCCCTGAGGGCAGGAGAGCTGGACAGCTACAGCACTGGGTGAGCTAGCCGGGGCCTCCCTGATGGCATGGGTCAGCTCCCACCCAGGCCCAGACCCAGGGTTTTGAGCTGGCCCACCCCCAAATCCGCCTCATGTGTGAGCAGCTAGAGCATGTGAAAGGCCAGTCCTGCAGATACAAAGCTACAGGATCTTCCTGACACAGGGCATCCATCAGCAAGATAACAGAGAGGAGTTCTCGTGAGGATCTGGTATTGATGGTGTAGCTGTAGCCAGAGGCCTCAAAACAAGTCAGTGAGTCATTGCAATGAACATTTGCAAATTCAGATGTGTGGACAAAAGGGCATAGTTTCTGCAGTGAGGTGTTTTTTTATCTTTGTTTTGTTTTTGGGGGGTGTGGTTGAAAGGCAGAGAGAGGATATGAAGGGTCAGGGAGATGAGTGGGATTGGGGTGTGTGATGTGAAACTCAAAGATTCAATGCAAAGTTAAAAAAACAAAACAAAACTTGCTGCCAGATCTGACAGCCCAAGTTCAATCCCAGGGACGCACTCAAATAGTAGAAGGAGAGACCAGAATTTCTGAAAGTTGTCCTTTTACCTACCCACAGGCAATATAGCTTGCATCCCAAACAAAATAAATAAATAAATATGACTTTAAGATCCATTTAAACACTAAAGGATGTTACTGGCTTATTTACCTACAAGTAAGTGAATTCTGGCTTGATGGGTGCTTCAGTCCAATGGCTCAAATGATTTCAGGGAAGAAGTTGTTTCTCTTCTTATTTTTCCTTTTCCTCAGCTACACTGGCTTTATTTTATTGTTAATTTGTCTCTGGTGTCAGAGAGCGAACGTTATGCCTGTTAGAGGCATAAGGTGCTAAGTATGCTTTCTCCGCGAGAAGCCTTTGGTGCTGGTTTTATTGCTTATCAAGTGTGTTCCTGGCAGCTTCAGATGCCACACCCTGTAAATAAATAGGGCTTCCTTCCAAATCAGACCTCTTATCTTTATGTCCGCTGATCAACGGAAGAGAAGGAAGAGAACGTCTTGTGATATTCCTACTGGTGGAAAGGAGACTTCCTCTCCCCAGACAACCCCAAATCTCTTCGTATCTAGATATTTTAGATTGGACTGCAGGCCCAGTTTAAAAAGACCATGCTTCAGGTGGACTGGATAATCCTAGAATTACAGCTGGGCCCACCCTACCCAAGTCAAATGGCTACATTGAGAGAGGTGGTTCCCCAAGGCAAAACTTGCATCTACTGGTAAAGTAATGGCCACTGTATGGGCTGGAGTAATGCTAAGCAGTGAAGAGTACTTGTTCTTGCAGAGGACCTGTGTTCAGTGACCAGTATCCATGTGACGGCTCACAAGGTCCAGAACTGTTGTGGTAGTACATTATTCCGCTCTAATCTCCCAAGCGGTGGTGGTGTGAATGCGTTCCTTGTTACCCACCCCAATGCTCTGGATGTTTGAATGAAACACACACACACACACACACACACACACACACACACACACTGAATCTCAATAGCTGGACCACTCCCAAACTTCCACGTTGCTAATGCCTCCCCTTCGACAACTCTTGAATATTACTAAAATCTATTTTCCATCTTTGCTCTCCTAGACTCAGTTTGGGGGGCGGGAGTGGGGGCGGGACCAGGCGGGGCGGGGCGGGGCTGCTCTTCCCCAGTCTCACGGGGTTGTATGCTTCCCCTCCAGCAGCTTTCAAGCTCCAACCTTCTTCCTCTCCCTCCCGGCACTGACGGCAATGACGATTCCTTTTTCCTCGGTTCCCTTTCCCTCGGATCCTTAAGTCCCATCTCTGTCTCCCTGTCCAGCCATTGGCCCTGGGAAACCAACCCAGAACCAACCAGAACCAGCTGGGGGGCAGGGACCCTCAGCATCTCACATGAGGGATTCTCATGCAATTCCCAAATAACACAATGCACACGATAAACCAAATCCACAACATATAACTCCAGTTCTGGGATATCCAATCCTCTCTTCTGACCTTCATGGGCATCATACATGTGGTGCAGAGTTGCACATGCAAGCAAAACACTCGTGCATGCAAAACTACCTGCTCCCGCCAAGAGTTCTTTACCCACCAACCAAAATAAAACTGTTTCATATTTTCTCCTGTGACAGCAGGTATGCTGGCCTCATTTTCCATTGCTGCTCATGCAATGACAGGAAGATGAGGCATGGACATCCACTAATCTTAAGGGTTAAGTTTTCAATGACTCCACAATGAAGGGGTACCCTTCAGTGACCCTGGGAGTCATCTAGAATTGCTGATCCAAACCTCCAAAAGTCAAGTCACCATGTGCCATGAAACTCAGCTGTGAAAAATCTCACTACCAAGAAAAGAAGAAAAGTCAATTTTAGAATGTAAAAATAACTTTAAAGAATGATTTTAAGTGTGTATGTGTGTATGGTGGTTTGAATTAGAATGCCTCTCCATAGGCTCATAGATTTGAATATCGGTTCAACAGGTAGTGGTACTGCTTGGGAGGGTTAGGAAGTGCGGGTCTTACAGGAGTGCATGGGGCCTTGTTGAAGGAAGGATCTCACTTCGGGTGGGCTTTGAGGTTTCAGAAGGCTAAGCCAGGCCCAGTGGCTGACTCTGCCTGCCAGTCCAGATGTGGAACACTCAGTTACTTCTCCAGCACCATGTCTACCTATGTGACACCATGTTCCCTGACATGATGATAATGAACTAAAGTAAACCTCTGAAGCTGTAAGCTGGCACCAATTAAATGCTTCCTTTTATAAGAGTGTCTTTTCACTGCACTAGAACATTAAATAAGATGGTGTGTGTGTGTGTGTGTGTGTGTGTGTGTGTGTGTGCTCACATGTGTGTGAGTGTGTCAGAGCCCGCAGAACTGGAGCTCCAGGTGTTATGAGTCACCCAGTGTGGTCGCGGGGAACTGGACTCTGGTCCTCTGTAAGAGCAGTAAGCTCTCTTAACTACTGAGTGATCTCTCCAGCCCAACTTTAGATTCTGGACAGGAAAATCCCAGTGACGGGTCTGGAGAGATGGTTCAGCGGTTAAGAGCACTGACTGCTCTTCCAAAGGTCCTGAGTTCAAATCCCAGCAACCACGTGGTGGCTCACAACCATCCATAATGAGATCTGACACCTTCTTCTGGGGTATCTGAAGACAACTACAGTGTACTTACATATAATAAATAAATAAATCTTTGGGCCAGAGTTAGCGCGGCCAGAGAGAGAAGAAGAAAAAGTGTCTGGTGACAGCTACAGTGTACTTACATATAATAAATAAATAAATCTTTATAAAAAGAAAAGGAAAGAAGATCCCAGAGACATCTTGCTGGGCATCAGCTTGGTTCTCTGAAAAGTGAAAATATTTTGACTTTTTTACTGAGTGTATTCAAGGCATGACATAAACAGAGGCAGTCTTCTGCTAATCCTTTCAAATATATGGATGTTTCTAGAATAAGCGAGCTTTGTTTTGGTTACTCTGTCACACATTTCCTTCGCTTCTTAAGTGCTTGCTTCTTCAGAGTTTCCCTTTCCAGAGGAGATGACTAAAAGAACAATAAGAAATTTGCATCAAGAGAATCATATTATGCTTCTGTATTGAGTCCCTAAAATCCATTTAAAATTAAAACACAAAAGAGTCTCTTAAAGCATTCCATTGATGTAAGATGGTCCGTGTGTGGTCAGAGGAGAGAGGTGGTGCCTGGGAAGGCAGCGGGGATTATGCTAACTATCTTCAGGCTTCTTTCACTTAGGGTAGAGATTCATCTGTGATTTCACCAGTAATAATACTTTATCTTTTTTTTTTTTTTTTTTTGGATTTTTTTTCAAGACAGGGTTTCTCTGTGTAGCTCTAGCTGTCCTGGAACTCACTCTGTAGACCAGGCTGGCCTCGAACTCAGAAATCTGCCTGCCTCTGCCTCCCAAGTGCTGGGATTACAGGCGTGTGCCACCACTGTCTGGCTACTTTATCATTTTCATTGCTGAGTAATAAAAGATATAATTTTAATAGAGAATGTTGAAATCCACGAATCAATATTAATGCTGCCTACTTAATTCTTTTACTTAAGTTTAATAACCATTTTTGGCCAGGTAGTATATCTAAATTTCATTAGCTGTGAGGTCATATAATGCAATTCATGGGATATTAGACTTATTTGTTTGTTTTTGTTTTTTTGAGACAGGGTTTCTCTGTGTAGCCCTGGTAGTTTTGGAACTCACTCTGTAGACCAGGCTGGCCTTAAACTCAGATCCACCTGCCTCTGTCTTCAAGTACTGGGATAAAGGTGTGTACCACCACCATTCGGCCTGAGATACTGGATTTATCTGCGACTTTAAATCTCCAGATGTTTAATTGGGTTGTGTTCTTATCCTGTGAGAATGAGGTGTCAAGTGGACTTTAGCTGTGGACTCATCTACTTTAACGGCCGGGGGGAACATTTGAAACTTTCCTCTCTTCACCTTAAGTTTACAGATGTGGAAATGGAAACCTACGAAGACTGCAGGGTCTGTGGTCATGTGGACCGGGCTGATTTCAACAACCTGCCAAGGTTGATGCGGATGGGGTGAGTTCTTCCCTTCACTGCTTCGGCCTCCTCTGGGCTGCATGCCTCTGAGCCGTGTCCATCCCGACCACTTCCTCCCAGCTTGCACAGGTTTGCACACTCTAGAAGAGTGGATGACCTCTTCTGGCCCCAGCAAATTTGTTGCCGCCTTCCAGGTACCCTAGAGCATCTAATATGTTTAGACTTCCTGACTGCCCCTGCCTGACCTCAGCAGGCCAACGGAATGAACGTGGTGGTTTACAGACCCCCAGGTCCCTTCCCAGGAGATGGAAAGGCTGTAGGGCATGACTCTACACTGAAACCTGGGACCTACACTTAGTGCTGGCATCCTTTTCTTTTCTTTCTTTCTTTTTTTCTCTTTCTTTCTTTCTTGCTTGCTTTCTTCCCCTTTTTTTTTTTTTTTTTTTTTTTGGTTTTTCGAGACAGGGTTTCTCTGTGTAATCCTGGTTGTCTTGGAACTCACTATGTAGACCAGGCTGGCCTCAAACTCAGAAATCTGCCTGCCTCTGCCTCCCAAGTGCTGGGATTAAAGGCGTGCGTCACCACCTCCAGGCCCCTTCCTTTTTTTTTTTTTTTTTTTTTTGAATGGCACTGTGCAGGCAGGGGAGTAGCCTGGACCTTAGCAACTAGTTAGTTATATAGCTACGTAGGATACGTAATTCTCACTGGCTGTCTTGCAGAACTTAAGAGGTGTGGGAAAGCCCTATTTTTGAGCACCAGAGTTCTCAAGCTGGAGTTCCTCTTTGCTTTCCTCTGTTATATTTTTAATCTCTTGAGACAGAAGGATGTCTCAGGAAGACTAGGGTGAAAACTATGTACCCCTCAGGCTAAAAATACAAGCACATTAACAATTTTCAAACTACGAGCCTCACCTTTATCCCACTTGCTACCAAAGCATCCTTAATTAATTGTCCCTCATCCCAACTTATAATAAAATGGCAGCTGCCTCCAATCCAAAGCCCTTTCCCTGGCTCCCTCTCCACTGCAGTGATGGTCATAGGTATCATTTAGGAAGATGTGCCTTCTGCAGCACAACACAGCCTGTCTTATTTCATCCCTACAAATGACCCTGTGCTGTGGGTACCATCATTTTACCCATTTTACTGATGATAAAAATGAGTCTGAGAGAGGTGACTTTCTCAGGGTCATTTACCTAGAACGTGACAGGGCCAGAGTTCTGAAATTGACTTTGCAGCTTCTTAGATGCTTCCTGGTCTCTACCTACTAGCTTCCCATTTGATCACCATACACACAAGGAGCAGAGTCACAGCCCGATTTAGCCCACGGAGGGGGGAAATGGAATTTTTTTTGCCCCTCCCCCTCCCCCCATATCACTTCCTACCAAGTGAGATTAATTGAATGTATAGTGAAATCCGGGCACTTCTATCCATGACAAAACTACAGTTGTCCAGTTAAATGTATTCCACTGCTTCTTGGCACTAGCCATGACCTATCCATGGTAAATGACAATACTGCTGAGAGACAGTCACTGTTGCAAAAAGAGCAATGCTCTGGACCTTGGCTTTGCAAAGTTAAGATGAAAAGCCGAAGCATGTTGCAATCCAGTTACAGATTAGTACATCATTGCTGATAATCTGCTTACCTTTGCCCTAATTTCTTATCTGTATTTTCTCCTTTACATTTGTTTTAAAAGTTTATGTACGTGCGCATTTACCCACATGAATGTCAGAACACCTATAGCCGGAGAATCATTTAGAACTGGAGTCATACATGCTTATATAGAGCTGCCATGTGGGTGCTGGGAATTGAAACTGGGTCCTCTGGAAAACCAGCAAGGACTCTTAACCACTGAGCTATCTCTCCATTCCCTATTTTTTTTTTTTTTTAAGAAAAATTTAAAGCACCTGGGAATTTGCTTGGAAATGGGGTGGTAGAGTTAATAAACCAAAGAACAAATGAACAAACTGCTTTTATTTATTACTTCGTTCCAGACAGGGCCGGGCTAAATCGCACGGGTTGACCTTGAACTTGTGGCTCAAGTAGCCCGAACTCTCAGTCTTACTGCTTCAGACTCCTATGTGCTGGGGTGACTGGTGTGTGCCACCATAGCTGCTGGAAATCACTGTGTTTAAGGGGATAAACACACTTTGGAAGGCTGAGACAGGGTGATTATGAGTTCAAGGTCAGCCTGGGCTACATAGCTGGTTCCAGGTCAGCCTATATTGCCTGTGAGACCCTGCCTCTAAAAACAACATAAAGTAATAACAGCTAAATTTTGATAAAACTTTGTAGTTTCTATACATTCTTTACTATTAACTTTGGTCTTTTCAAAATCAGTTCTGCCATTATCCTGGCATTGCTGGGCTCTTGTCACAATTCATCCATTTAAAAGGCACTTTGATCATTGAGAAAAAGAGATGCTTCTGTCCTCCAAGAGATTGCAACAAAATGAATGGTTGTCATGTCTACGGATAAGCTCAGTGAATGTTTGGGAAGTAAGTCTCTATCTCCATAAAAGAATTCTGCAGGTATCTGCCTGCAGCTGGAAGGTCTGGGGCTTTGATGATGACCCGCAGGCGGGGCTCCTCTTCCCACTGGCATCTCATCTTGCAGGCCTCCTCCTGTGGGTACCCTGGATATCTTCACAGTGCGAAAGGCATCAAAAGAGGCTGATCTCATAGACCTGGGCTCAGAGATCCTGAGTCTCAGGAGACGGGGTTGGGGGTGAGGGATGGGGGATGTAGGGATGAGAGGGGGGAAGAAGGAAGGAAGGAAGGAAGGAAGGAAGGAAGGAAGGAAGGAAGGAAGGAAAGAAGGAAGGAAGGAGAAAAATAACCATCTCAGATTCAAGAGGAGAGTTATAAACACTCCCTGTTGATGAGAGGAGTTACCTGCCCATACACAGGAAGGAGGAATGACTGAAGTCGTTTCCGGGGCATGACTGCGCACAGAGTAATTATTGTATCTGTTCCTCTTCCGGAAGTCACATGTACTAAGAATCTTACAAACCCAGAGCTCTTGAGCCATCCATGGCTGCCGTGTGGAACAAGTCAGCTTAACAATAAGACAAACCCATAGGCAAGCAGGTCTGCAAGGTGGAGCGACTTCCTGCTGGAGTGGACCCGGAAGGCTGTCCAGCTGGCTCGTGGTTTGGAGCCACGCCATTCTGAGTTCTTATCCGGCTCCTGCTGCTTTTAGCCATGAGACCCTGGGAAATGGCCTTGGTAGCTCCACGCCTCAGGTTATCATCTATAACATCTGGATAGCAATAGTAGCTGCCTTCATACAGTTGCTGTGAGGTCCAAATGTGAGAACATTTATGAGTTTGCCAAAGTGCTAGGAGCAGTAAAAATGCTTCAGTAATAACTATTGCATATGTAGTTATACACCATATAGAGACTTCTCAGTCAACAATGAGACGTGTGTGCAATGGTCCCATAGGGCTATATGTCTGGTGATGCCACAGTTATCATAGTCCTTTAAGTATGCTCCACCATATTTGCACAACAATGAAATTACAGAACAATGTCTTTCTCAAACCCTGGCTACCTTATTAAGCAACATATGACTGCACTGAACTAGGCATATGACCTTTCCCCTACAGAAATTCTCCCCTCTGTGTTGACCTTAAAGGTCAAACAAATGTGATGCTCTAATCATTGAGGGGCTGCTTCGGAAACGCCTTAACATACAGATCAATACATTTCACACATTAGAAGTCTTCAAATTAACATGTTCTGATTTCCATGGGAAATACAGGAGATCAGAAATAATCCGTTACAAAAATAACTTTAATTCCAGGAAAGGAATAATGACAGTTGGTAAGTTTCTTGTTCTTCTTAGGAATGTAAGTCAGATACTAGAGTAAAGAGTCCATCTCCTGCACCCCTGTCAGCAGAGGAGCACCGTTGAACCTGTCACTTTCCCTTTTATCAAATCGCACACGATTGCTTCTCAGATGCCGCACACAGCGGTGAACTAAATGGTCACTTCGTTTTCTCACGTGCGTGTGGCATAGAGTATTTTGTCTTTTCTGCATGTGTGTATGTGTGTGTGTGTGTGTGTGTGTGTGTGTGTTGTACACCTATTCATTCACAAGAGATTGTTCCTCTCTGATATTACTCAAAGGGACTGCAGTTTGATTGGGTACCTGTGGTTCATTAATGTCAGAGATCGGCAATGCTCTCCCTCCCCCCAACCTCCGCCTTCCCCTCTCTCATACATACCAAAGAGTTTCCATCACTGACGTCAACTCCACTATTACACGTTGAACAACCATCATTGTTATCTAGTTTCAGACTATCTAGTTTCAGACTATATCATCATCATCCATCATTACCACCACCATCATTACCATTTTCAAAAAATGTTAACATATAACAATAGCCCCACACACACACACACATGCACACACACACACGCCAGTGGCTTTTCAAGCCGCCAGGACACAGGCACCCTCAAAACCATTGATCTCCTCAGCCCTTCTGCTGAAGGCTTTGACCTTCAGGATGACAGGCTGCTTAGAGAGTCTTCCCTTCCCCAGAACTTGGAAGCTGCTCGTCGAGCCCCATTGGTGACCGGGCAGCTCCAGCCTTACTTTTGGCATCATTGACCGACCAGTGTCCACTCTGTATCCCAGTTGACGGTTGAGCAGACACAAGCCGCTCTTTAAGTGATAATACCTCACATCAACCTTCCCAAAGTCACCCGGAGGGTGTTTGTCAAAGCTGAGTCAAAATGGTGACTCAGTTCTCCAGTATTGCCCGGACTTCCCAGGACCTCTGGTGCCAAGGTGGCTGTAGCCAGCTCTCGCTTCCCCGGGAAGCCTCTGGGTCTTCCTCAGGATCGGTGGCAGAGTGGTCCCTGGAAGGAAAGCAAGTTTCCCTTAGTTTGTTTCCTTAGAAGTGTCAGAACCAACGTCTCAATTTACAGACCATTGACTTGGAAAATAAAAGACTCTGTGTCCTGACCAGACTGGTTCCACAAGGTCGGAGGAGGAGGAGTCGGTTGGTGGCTGACTCCAGCCAGCTGGAGCCCTGCTGTCCTTAGAGCCCACACTGTAGCACTTCGCAAAGGGACCAGCCCTGAGAGGACCAATTGCTTCCAGTTAGTTGAATAATTAGAATTATCATCCCTTGAGACGTCTCAGGAACAAGAAAAATATGCTACCTTTAGAGAAGATCTTTTTGTAATTCATGATTAACTGCTTTTTTCCACACATGAAACAAGTCAACACTTATCAATCAATCATTTCATGTATTAGGTACTGTGCTGCTAATTGGTTCTTTAATGTTCTTGTGAAGGAGGCACCCCATTGTACAGATAAGAAAATGAAGGTGTAGAGCCGTTAACTTGTCCAAGCGCACGCAGCTGTTATTATGGGGCCTGGGTCCAGTCTCAGGAGTGTTTGAGCCTACAGTGCGGGCTCTGAAGGAGAGTGGGTGACATCACACTCAACCGTGTTCGCACCATGGTGCAAAGCCAGATATGTGGGAGACTTGCTATCTGAGACTCAAGGGCAAGAATTATCAGCGAAGGGCTGGAGAGATGGTTCAGTCTTTAAAGCCCTGGCTGCTCTTCCAGAGGACCCGAGTTCAGTTCCCAGAGCTCCCTTTGGACAGCTCTCAACCACTTGTATCTCCAGTTCCAGGGCCTCTGAAACCTCAGGTCTCTGTAGACACTGCACTTACATGTGCATCCCCAAATACACTTCATTAAAAAATAAAATAAGTCTTTAAAAAAATTTATTAAATTCTCCCGAACAAGTGAGCCAAATGCTATAAAACCTGCCTATCACAGACATCCTTACATCTGAACCAAATGCTACAAAACCCACCTATCACAGACATCCTTACATATGAACCAAATGCTACAAAACCCGCCTATCACAGACATCCTTACATCTGAAACAAATGCTACAAAACCCACCTATCACAGACATCCTTACATCTGAACCAAATGCTACAAACCCACCTATCACAGACATCCTTACATCTGAACCAAATGCTACAAACACGCCTATCACAGAAACCCTTACATCTGCGCCATTTCTGCTCTAGCACCTTTACACGGAACTGACCTCCCGGGACAATCAAAACTGATGTGGGTCTCCGGCTTCATGTGCAGAATTCGTTCACACCCTTTCCTCTGCTGCTTTTTCGCTTTCCTAGGATATTCTCCCTTTTCCTGGCTCCCTGTTCTCTTTTTAAAATTATCATCTATTTACGCGACTATCTGCGTCTGTGTATGCGCCTGCCCGAGGAGGCGGGTGAGAGAAGGGTCAGCTCTCTGGAGTTTCAGGCAGCTGGGACTCGAACTCCGCTCCTCTGTGAGAACAATATATGCTCTTAGCCACTGAACCATCTCTGCCCCCGACTCCCTTTCCTGACACTCTGTATTCGCCGCCACAGCTGCCAATCTCTACCTTACACTGACCTTGTAGAAAACCACAAGCAAAGAGAGCTTTGGCTTGGCCTTCCACCTCTGCCTTTGGATATTAGACCAGAACTTACAGAACCTTTGAGAAACATCCTCTGACGTCTGTAGAAGACAGTGTACTGTTAGTAAAACTGCCTCTCTCTTTCCTGATTGTGGGCACTATTTTATACTCCTGTTGCCATGTCTTTCCTGCCATCTGGGACTGGGTCCCTTCTTAAAAGTGAGACAGAAGCATTCCTCCCTTAAGTCACTTCTTGTCAGGTATTTGGCTATAACAATAAGAAAAGTAAGTAATACAAAAACATGTTACCGGGCTGTGAGTGTGAGAGCCAAAGTTATATTACTCAAAATGCTTCTACCCTGTAAGCCCCTTGCTAAGGACAGATACATCCTGAGATGCTGGAGACTGTTGTTTATGTAAGATAATGAGCCATGCCACGCGTTCTGTGTTTTCCTACCCTAAACAAGTTTGTTTGACCCAACCGGATGTGCTTGATGACATTCAGGCAGGAAGTGTGTCAGGATACAGGTTGGTATCCTGATTGGTCCTAGTGGGAAATACTCTCGGCCTTATGGGTGTGCCTTTATAAACCTCTGCAAAATGCAACTCATTACCATTTTGGGGAAACCCCAGAATGGACCTGATCTGAGTCTATCATCTTGGCCAGCATTTAATCCACGCTTGCTTCAGTTTGGCTCGCAGATTGTGGTAGCTGTCTTACTCCACTTATGGGATTAACGGGAGGGTCCTGCTGTGACAGATTTGAGCATGTGGTTTGTAGGCCTTTTGAACTGGCTTGTCTGAGGGCTGCAGAAGAATTTGCATATCTGGGCTGGAGAAGCCTTGTAACACTGTCACAGTCACAATGTCAGCTGCCAACGTGACCCAAAGCTAGAGTCACCTGGGAAGGAGGAACCTCAGTTGAGGAATCACTAGATCAGACTGGCCTGTGGCCATGTTTGTGAAGCTTTTTCTTATTGCTAATTGATGTGGGTGGTGCCGTTCCTAGGCAGGTAGGCATGGACTGGGTACGGAAGGCAGCTAACGGTGCGCTCTGGAGCAAGCGAGTGAACCCTGAGCTCTGTGGCTCCTGGCCTGACTTCCTCAGAGGAAGGGTTGTTCCCCGGAAGTATAAACCAAATAAGCCCTTTCCTTTCCAAGCTGTAAGGAATCTGTTTGACTCCATTTTGAAGGCAGGAGTCATTATGCTGCATTGTTAAAAAATAAGTTTCCAACAGGGCGTGTAATCCCAGCACTTGGGAGGCAGAGGCAGGCGGATTTCTGAGTTCGAGGCAAACCTGGTCTACAAAGTAAGTTCCAGGACAGCCAGGACTATACAGAGAAACCCTGTCTCGAAAAATTAAAAAAAAAAAAAAAAAAAAGTTTCCATTTACTATAAGACCTGAGTTTGTCTCTCTTTCCTGGAACCTGACCTGCCCCAACCCATAACCTTGACTTGCATTTGAGAATGCCTGCTAACCCCCACGTGGTGATGGCTGTTGTTTTGGGATTTTCCTGTACCTTGTTACTGCCCCATTGTCTCATGAAAATCTGCTTCGTACATACTCACGATTTTACTCCTACGAAATGAACTTATGGCTGTTCTCATTAGCCTTACTTGGGAGGCAGACGCTGGCTAGCTCTCTGGGGCACTCCAATAAAAATCAAGCTTGCTTCAATTTTTACTAGTGTTCTTTTTCTTGCACAGTGCGGTTAACAGTTGCTTTTTTTTTTTTCTTTCAGGGTTCTGATTTATCACAGCAACAGAGAACTAACTAGAACAAATGCTGTAAGCAAGGCTTGGACCCAAATGCTAAGACAAAATTGGACAGTAGAGGCAGGTTTTAGAGAAGAACAAGCACTTTGCTGGAAACTGGACTCAAGGACCATTTGTGTTGTGTCCCGCAAAGAACCTGTCTGCATCCTGAGAATTTGAGACTGGATTTTGAGTTAAGCAACAGTGATGGAGACTTCAAGACAGGATAGCATTCAGGTTGTATCACAGCCACAGCTGATTGCTTTACCCAGGTCTACAATGCTGGGAAGGGCAGGAAGAACCTCTAGTTAGGTCAGTGGTTCTCAACCTACGGTTCTCGACCCCCTTGGGGGTCACAGACCAGATACCCTGCATATCAGATATTATTTACCTTACAATTTATCACAGTAGCAAAATTATGGTTATGAAGTAGCAACAACATAATTTTATGGCTGGGGCGGGGGCTACCATGGCATGAGGAATTCCATTACAGGGTTGCAGCATTAGGAAGGTTGAGAACCTTTGCTTTAGGTGAAGAAAGGAGCCAACAGCCGTGAGTGTCAAGGGATTAGGAGACGCGCTCCAGGGGAAGGCCACATCTCTAGAAGCTCCATCTTATAAAAATCAAAACTCACTGCGAACCCTTGCCAGGATAGTTGCTTTCAGTTGCTGGGTCGAACGCCTCTGTTGGTTGGCCTCTCTCCTTTTGAACGCTTTCTTTGGCAGTGAGCAGTGGCCAGGCCACAGCGTGAACGCCATTGAAATTTTCCTTCATTGGAAAAAAAAAAAAAAAACCGAGTCCATTTACTTTGCCGTTAGGCTTCGACCAGGTCCTCAGGACACGGGCAGAAAGAAGGGGATGCTTTGCCTGAAATAGCGCACAAATGGCCTCTAGCCGGGTTCCTGGCTGAGTCCTTGTTTGCCCGTGCAGCTTCACGGAGCCAGGTCTCTAGAGCCAGCGTTTCTCTTGTCACTCTGGTTTTCCAGCTCCCACCATAATGGCCCACTCAACTCTGACTATGGCATTCTAGGGCTTTTGACCCAACGTTTCAAAATCTGTCACGTTCCTCTCAGCCAGCTGTGAAGGCCTAAGAGCCTCTGGCAAGATTCCTCAGAGCCATGGCGCTGCCTCCTCACATTTCTGCATTAGCTAACTTTTCTGGACGCTGTGTCAAAGCATCCAGCAAAGGCATCTTAAGGATGGAAGACTGTCTTGTGTTAAAAAGGAGGCCCCTGGCATTGGCTGGCGGCATACACCTTATTCCCAGCGCTCAGAGGCAGGTGGATGTCTTGAGTTCATGGCTTGGAAGGTATATGGTAGCAGCAGCTGGTCACATCGCATCCACAGTCAGTGGAGATGAAGGTGGGTCCCAGCTTTTCAGTCTGGAACCCCAGAACACGGAATGTTGCCACCCATGTTCACGGTAGGTTTCTCACCTCAATTGACTCAATTCAGAAACCCCTTCACAGACAAGCCTAGAGACTTGTCTCCTAGGTAACTATGGATCCTGTTGAGTTGACAGCCACTATTAACCAGCACACCCACCGGTTGAAATTGACATAACTTTCTGATTTTCAGCATTCCAGAATTTACTACAATGATCAGTTGTGAATCTGTTCTTGCAGATGGGTGCCAGGCTCCCCTGGGAATGGAAGAGCTGGATGTCAGGTGTACCGAGGACAATAGAAGCCGCTGGCTGTCCTCCCAGTGCTTGTCCCCGTGTTCATCCTCTCATCTGAGTTGGAGAATTTTCATTTCCTTTTGTCCTTGACAACTCTTGACACAGCTAGATATTTTGATTTTTATCGTCTCTCTTTATCTCTTGTCCTCTTTCCTTCCTTCCTTTCTTGTTTTTTGTTTTTGTTTTTGTTTTTTTTTTTTTTTTTTTTTTTTTTTTTTTTTTTTTTTTTTTTTGGTTTTTCGAGACAGGGTTTCTCTGTGTAGCCCTGGCTGTCCTGGAACTCACTTTGTAGACCAGGCTGGCCTCGAACTCAGAAATCCGCCTGCCTCTGCCTCCCAGAGTGCTGGGATTACAGGCGTGCGCCACCACGCCCGGCCTTTGTTTTTGTTTTTGATGGTAGACTTCACTGTGACTGCAGAGGTGGTGTTGTAGGTCCAGGCCCTGCTGGCCACTGTTTTCATGCAGGAACCACAGTGCCAGAAGCCAACAGCTCGTCTCTTCATCTTGGTCTTCCCACAGAAGGAGCAGGTGTACTTGGAGTGCCGGCAGATTTCAATTTTCTTCACCATTTTTCCAGAGCAGGCACCACAGCGGTGCCGTATTTCCCAGCGATCCAGACCTTCTTGGTGCTGTTTTAGCCATGTGGCCAGGGCCCAAGCCCAAGCCCGAAGAGTTCTTTCTTGTTTGTTTGTTTGCTTGCTTTGGTTTGTTTTTTGTTTGTTTTGTTTTCAAGACAGGGTTTCTCCGTGTAGCCCTGGCTGTCCTGGAACTCACTTTGTAGAACAGGCTGGCCTCAAACTCAGAAATCCACCTGCCTCTGCCTCTGAAGTACTGGGATTAAAGGTGTGCGCCACCACCGCCAGGCTCCAGTGAGTGTTCTTAACTGTTGAGCCATCTCTCCAGCCCCTCCTCCCTCTCTTCCTCCCCTCCCCCTTGCCTTCTCTCTTCCACTCTTTCTCTTCCTCTTCTTTTTTGGGGACACTTTCACTTTGTAGCATTGGTTGTCCTGGCTTGATAAGTAAACCAGGCTGGCCTTGGACATGTAGAGATCCCCCATTCTCTGCCTCCAGAGTGCTGGGATTAAAGGTGTGCGTCCCCATCCATGACCTTTTTCCTACTGTTTTGTGTAAGATAAGAGTTTTGGCTTGCCGGTACTATACAATTTCTTTATTGATCTGTAAATCTCACTGAAGTTTTCCATTTCTTTTTCTTTCTTTTTTTTTCTTTTTTCTTCTTCTTTTTTTTATTTTTTTATTTTTTTTTATTTTTTTGAAACAGGGTTTCTCTGTGTAGTCCCGGCTGTCCTGGAACTCTGTAGACCAGGCTGGTCTCGAACTCAGAAATCCGCCTGCCTCTGCCTCCCAAATGCTGGGATTAAAGGCGTGCGCCACCACCGCCCGGCTCCTGTGTGAAATTTTTGAGTTTTCTTCTATTTCTCTCTTTGGAATAAGTTCTGGTGTTTTGTTTGTTTGTTTGTTTGTTTTTATATTCAGAGTGTCTCTTTCCTGGCCTTCACATAGACAGCCACTAGTCTGCTATCTTATCCAGAAATTGTTTTTTTTTGTTTGTTTTTTGTTTTTTGTTTTTTGTTTTTTGTTTTTTGTTTTTTGTTTTTTTGAGACAGGGTTTCTCTGTGTAGCCCTGGCTGTCCTGGAACTAGCTCTGTAGACCAGGCTGGCCTCGAACTCAGAAATCCACCTGCCTCTGCCTCCCAAGTGATGGGATTAAAGGCGTGCGCCACCACCGCCCGGCTCCAGAAATTGTTTTTTTATTGCTAGAATCTTGCTATATCTTGCCCAAGCTTGTCTATATGAGCCTAAGATGGCTTCCAACTCATCAAGAGCCTTCCAACCCAGGCCCTGAGTGCTGGGATTTGGATTACAAACATAGGTCACTGTATCCAGAATATATTCCATCCTCATGCTTATACTGGCTACTACATAAAGGTTTCCTTCTCTTTCTTTCTTTCTTTCTTTCTTTCTTTCTTTCTCTCTCTCTCTCTCTCTCTCTCTCTCTCTCTCTCTCTCTCTCCCCCCCTCTCCCTCCCTCTTTCTTTCTTTTTTTCTTTCCTTTTTTTTTTTTTTTTTTTTCAAGACAGGGTTTCTCTATATAGTCCTGGCTGTCCTGGAACTCACTCTGTAGACCAGGCTGGCCTCGAACTCAGAAATCCGCCTGCCTCTGCCTCCCAGAGTGCTGCTGGGATCACAGGCTTGCACCACCACCGCCCGGTTACATAAAGGTTTCTTAACCAAATTTAATGTTAGCAAACAGCATTATCTTCCTATAAACATAAGAAAGACCTCCAAACTCTTCAACTGAAATCACGTTTTTTTTTTGTTGTTGTTGTTTGGTTGGTTGGTTTTGTTTTTTTCAAGACAGGGTTTCTCTGTGTAGCCCGGGCTGTCCTGGAACTCATTCTGTAGACCAGGCTGGCCTCGAACTAATAAATCTGCCTGCCTCTGCCTCCCAAGTGCTGGGATTACAGGTGTGCACCACCACGCCCATCTATGAAATCACCTTTTCCCACGTATTTGTAGCTGAGTATTATTATTCTGTTGTGGTGGTTTTGTTTGTTGTTTGTTTCAGTTGGTTTTTTTGAGACAGGGTTTCTCTGTGTAACCCTGGTTGTCTTGGAACTCACTCTGTAGACCAGGCTGGCCTCAAACTCAAAGATCCTAGTGGTGGGATCAAAGGTGTGGGCCACCGAGCCCAGGCTCTTCCTAATGCTATTGTTCTAATTTATAAACAACTTTGAGCCACACGAGTGGAGTGGAGTCCTCAAAGCCTCCCTCTGTAGCCAGCTGGGTCTGTCTGTTGTGTCTTGAGCATTAACCCTTTGTGTGCTTTGTTAGTCAGCCGGCTGGCCCACTTGCCAGAAGGCTGATGGCCTTTTGCGGATACTGTTGGCTCTTGACTGACAGGTTGGGAGTGCCGATGGTTGCTACTGCCCTGTGGGGTGGGGTGGGTTCCTGTCCCCAAGGCAGGGTCCTGCTCCTGGTTAGATTGCTATGCAGGCCCCTGAAGATGTAATATGCAGGTACATTTCCTGCAGAATTCCTGCAGCTCCTGCTGTCCCTTGGTCTGCGAAGTGCTGTGTCCGGGGAAGGGGCATTTGATAAGGGCAGCCCGCTGAGCCTGTGGGAGAGCCCTGGTCTCCATGGAAACAGAGTGCTTTGTACAGCCTTGGATGTGTTTCTCACAGGACTGTTGTGTTTGTTACATTCTCTTTTCGAGAAGTATTTGAGTAAGTTGCAGTAAACAGATGATGTCATCCTTGAGGTTTTGTATTTGAACTTTCAGCCTACATGTCTGCCCGCCCTGTGGTCTTTGATTTGGGTTGGTTTTATGGCTAAGGTTGGGACTGAAATCCTACAGATTTCTAGCCTGCTGCTTCAGCCTTCCAATCATGTCTCTTACTAATAAGGCTGGGCTCCCACGGGAAGTAGTTTGTGGAAAGCTTCCACCACCTGTCGGTATCCCAAGAAAACTAACAAGGTCCACTGGAGGTGAAGAGGATCAAAGTGCCGTCTCTGTTCCTGATAGCAGCCCAGTTCTCAGTTGGGGATCAAAGAGTCTAGTGAAGGATGAAATGCTGATGGGCTGAACCAACGTCCCTGCACCAGCGGTCACTGCCTCTTCACTCAAAGGGAAGACCAGTAGGGAAAACGGCACAGACTCCATCAAGCAGGTAAGAGATGAGAGACGGAAATATGTAGTTCAAAAGCTGCGGGGAACCCGTGGCCTTCTGCTGATGCCAAAAAGCAACTCCACAGTATACGGGGCGCAGCAACCATCGACTCCCCTCTTCCCCCCCCCATTTCAAAAACATGGTGACGCACACCTTTAATCCCAGCACTCAAGAGCCAGAGGCAGGCAGATCTCTGAGTTCGAGGCCAGCCTCGTCTACAGAGCGAGTTCCATGACAGCCAGAGCTACACAGAGATTCTTTATTGGATACAGCCAGTAAAGGCCTGCTGGCCTTTAATCCCAGTATGTAGGAGGCAGAGGCAAGTGGATCTCTCTGAGTTTAAGGCTAGCCTGGTGGACACAGCAAGTTCTAGGCCAGCCAAACAAACAAACCTCACCACACCGTAAGTGGGTCTGAGCCCAGGTTGGCTTTGGTATCACTCTGTATAGACTTTAAGTGCGTTGACATTTGTACAGGCGGTTCAACGGCTGAAACTGTGACTTCGAGCTATCTGTACCAAACTCATCCTCCTTCACCCTGCCCCTCTGAGCCAACGAAAAGGACAGATTTCATCCCTTAAACTAGTTGTGGAGTTATGCAAGAAAACACAGTTTTAAAAAGAGAATGCCCGTGCTCTCTCGCAAGTCTGTCTGAAACATTCTGCGGTGACCACGTTGAAGGACTATAGACTGCTGCAGGATATTTGATCACGCTGTGAACCCAAAGGTTGTGGTTATTTACTGAAAATTAAAAAAAAAAAAAAGCCTGTTTCTAGTTGTGGCAAGGCTCAGCCCTTAGCACACACCTTTAATCCCCCCAGCTGGAATAAACACCCACGCTCAGTACACATCTTTAATGCCAAACAATGAAGGCAAAGTTAGTCTGTAGCAAGAAGCATCCACGGCAGACGAAGTGACAAGCCAGAGAAAGATGGAGGGGGAGGCAGTTTTTCCAGGAGAGTTGTCCAGAGACAGATGGAAGAGAGAACATGCTAGACACGGGTGAAGACAGAACAGGCCAGAGAATGAGAAGGAGCCAGAAGATTAGAAGATTGCCAAAGCTCGTGTGAGGCCAAACAGAGCAATTTAGTCAGAAAGTAAGAGAAACCAGACTGAATCAGTCAGCTTGGAGAGGAGTTTGAGGCAGAACAGCTGAGTTGAACCAGCCAGCCCGAGTTCAGAAAGAACAGGAAAGGGTGAGCGTGTTCAGCAGTAAGTCTCAGAGGCCGAAAACGCTCTTGCTTAGATGAGATTGTACCGGGTCTAGAAGCTTTCATAACCAGGAATGGGTTAGCGGACTGAGGCAGTAAGCCTCTGAGACAATTACCAATAGGAGAATAAAAGTCACTTCAACAATAGTCTGAACTTCAGTTTCTCGCGTTTCACTCCGTCCCTCATCTCTCCTGGGGAGTTTCCTTCTTCCTTGTTTTTCTCCAGTGGTTCGCCTCCCTTGGTTTTCCTGGACAGTCAGCACGCCAGGCACAGCTCTCTGCCTGAGGTCATGAATTCCACTTCTTTTTTGACTGTGTATCTTCGGCCTCTTTGCCTCAACCCAGTTCCTTGGACAGTCTGCCTCAGGCCCATCCACTCCAATGCAATAGTCGCCTTAAGTGTCTGACACGCGTGGTCATTGTCTATGTGACCCCCCACACCAGTTAGACATATATGCCAGGGTTGCAAATGTAAGCTAAATAAATGGAGTCTTTTTAAAAAATGTATTAAATCTTTATGTATTGTATGTGTGTATGCATGTATGTGTTCACATGATACAACACACTAGTGATGATCAGAGGACAACTTCTTGCGTGTGGGTCCTGGGAATTGAACTTGGGACATCAAGTTCGATGGCTGGTGACTTTACTTTCTGCGCCATCTTGCTCCTCAAAAGAGACTTGAAGGATGAGGTAGGAGTCCAGTGTAGATGTGCATGTGGTACCAGTGTAGTCACTGTGAGACTCTTCTCAGAAGTCGGAGAGGGTGTTAGAGGTGGCCTCATGGATAAGGTGAAGACTTACCTGAATCTAAAAGAATGTGTAGGAGTTTCTATAATCTCCCACCAGCGGGGTTGCTATGGTTACAGCTACAGTAGGCAACTAAAACTTAAAGAGTAGGAAGGCAAGAGGGGTGAGGAAGTGCAAGATAGGTTATGTTGGGAGTTTGGTAGTCTCGGTCTACACAACTCCTGGAGGGGAAGTTCTAGTTTTCACTAGCTTCTTCCACTAGTAGGGAGAAACTGTTTATATTTCATAAGAGGAGATTATAATGTGAGTATTACCATTTCCCACAAGGATTACCACTAGGCATCGCGTCGGTGATATTGTGTGCCGGGGTTCCTTCTGGCTGGACAATCTTCTCTGTTCCCACACTGCATTGTTCCAGGCTCCCCCTGCTGGTTATAGCTGGAAATTCAGAAGTCCGTCTCTGCTTGTCCATAGGGCTGCAAACATCTGTGTATCTTTTAGGTACCCTGGAGTAGGTATTCTAAGGTGGTGAAGCACAGGCTGGTTTGGTTCTGTGTCTCTGGGTGGACAGCAGTGAAGGTCACGGAGTGCAGAGGAAGCTGGTCGTGCTAGACAGTGGTTCAATTCAGGCCCCAGGCTCCTGCTCTCTGCTCAGACAGTAACCATAGTTGGTAGTAGAAGCTGCTGCAGGTGTGGGTGGGAGACCCTGAGGTGGCCCCACCTCCCTCAGGTCACACCCAAAGTGATTTAGATTTTATTCCTTCATAGAGTCATGGCCTCAGGAAGCCAGGCTGCTCCAGGATGGGGATTTGGTCCCTATTTCTCTTCCCAACTGCACCAGATGGCAGCATTAGTTACTGATATGCAGCCCAGGGCTTAGCTTGCAGGGGCCACTGCCCAACAGCAAAGGCAGGCCCCAGCTCATCAGCTCATCACTAGTGGGTTTTTTTAAGAGAAGGTGTTCGAGTATGTTCCATTGAGAGCCTTTTTGTCACTGCTAAGGAGCTTGGGGCCCTGGGGTTATTTTTTTTTAAACCATTATCTTATTTGTTAAGCACTGGCTGTCTTATTTAGGGTCTGGGATGAAATACCATGACCAAAAAAGCAACATGGGCAGGAAAGGGTTTATTTGGCTAACCCTTCCTGAGTCACAGTCCATTGAGGGAAGTCTAGGGAGGAACTCTAACCAGGCAAGAACCTGGAGGCAGGCGCCGACTCAAATGCCACAGAGGGGTGCTACTTCCTGGCTTGCTCCACAAGGCTTGCTCAACCTGCTTTCTTATAGAACCCAGGGCCACCAGCCCAGGGATGGCCCCGCCCACAATGGGCTGGGTTCCTCCCAATCACCAATTAAGAAAAGGCTCTACAGGCTTGCCTATGGTCCAATCTTACGGACACTTTTTCTCTTGCAGTTCTGTCTTTTCAGATGACTCTATCCTTTGTCAAGTTGACTTAAAACAAGAAAAACTAGTCAGCACATTGTCCTTCAAAGATAAGCCAGTGCCAATCCCACATTGACCTTCAGAGATAGGCCCGAGCCAGTTCCAGTATTTGAGTGACCCAGAATCTCCGTGATAACACTTGTCCTTTTTGAGTTACTGCCAAGGCTAGCCATTGTAACCTGTATCTCCTTTACCTTCTTGGATCTATTGCTTTCTGTTTGTCCCTTGAGAGACTTTCTGGGATGTTCATATTCACCCTGGTATTCACGTCTAGCCACAGTCTCAGCCGGGATGTTTGGGGGCACGGGAATGGATCGGTCTTTCCTTCCTGGGAGACTCCTGAGCTCCCTCTGTAAACCACCATCCCCGCATCTCCACCCCCCTCTCCATCCCTGTATGCTTAGATAAGCTTTGGGGAAAGGAGAGATGGTTCAGCTGCGAATCAAAATAACCCTTTCCTTCTCGGTGTTAAATTTGTGAGAAGTAACTAGAATAGAAAGTTGGTACTGAGGTCTAGGCATTGCTGTGATAAACCCAGCCATGTGACTTGTAAGCTGTTGGGACTGGTCTGTGGAAGTTTGGAATTTTATCATAGGCAGCACTGAATGAACTGTTCTGGGTTCTGGTGGGAGTTGGAAAAGCAGAATTCCAGGAGAAATGCAGACAATCAAAGCCTGGTGTATGAGGTTCACAGGCAAACATGGACTCTATTAGGAGGCCGTTTGTGTGATAGTCTGGAGAAGAATCTGGCTGTATTCTTTCTGTCCTGACAACTTGACTGAGGATACATTAGAAATACATTAGCTTGTTTGGTGAAAGAAATTTCATATAAGATAGTATGTAGGCTGGGGCATGGCTATTGATGACTGCTTTCATGCAGGTCTACTGTGGGAAAGGACAGAGTGGAAGAAAAAGATAGACAAAATGTGCGACTTGGCAAGAAAAGGTGGAGGAAGCGAGTTTAAAGTTAAAGGCAAGGCGGCTTCAAAAGCAGTGGTGGCTTGTGGCAGGTGGACGGGCTGTCCCAAGGTCATGAGAGCAACAGAGCTGGCCCTGACCTGCCGCAGAACTCTGGAGAGCAGGCCCCGCGTCGTCCAAGGGCAGCGCAGCAGAGCTGGCCCAGAGGGTGTGAGAGCAGGAGAGTCGCCTCTGCTTCTTGCGACGGTGGCATTGGCTGAGCTAGCCAGGGCAGTGCAGGCACAGGAGAGCTGGCAGGCCGACCAACTCAGCTACTCCCCAGGCCCAGAGCCAGGGCTTCGGGTTGCCTCCCTCCCCTCCCCCATCTATCCCATCTCTTGAGTCAGTCCTGTAGATGCAAAGCAGCAGGATCATCCTGACCCAGGGCGACCACAGAATATCCACGAGGAGTCCCCATGAGGATCCAGTGTTGATAGTCTAGAAGTCAGAGGCCTCTAAACAGACCAATGGCTCATTGCAATGAACTTTTACAAATAAAGATATGTGGACAGAAAGGTATACTGTGTGACATTGTAAGACTCTGGGGAGCCTCAACTTCCTGGAGACCCCCGAGTGAACAACGTGGTGGAGACGGAAATCGATGCAAAAACAAAAGGAATTTTATTTCATCCGGCATGCTGAGGTTGCCCTGCACAGGGGGAGAGAATGACCACGTGCAGACCCTCCAGTGGGCCTTTACACTGTCCTCAGGGTAGCCGCCATTAGGCACAGCGTGATGGGCAGAACGGTGTTACTTTTAAACTAATTGGTCTCTAGGGAATGAGGAAAGTGGCCAAAGATCCATCCTCTGGAATGTGTCCCCACCCACAGGTCAGTCCCCGCCCTGGGGTCTGAGGAATGTTAATTAGCCTCTCCCTTCCGGGAGGGGCAGGTGTTCCGTGACTTTTCCAAAGGTCCTGAGCTGACCCTTTCAACACACTGTGACACACCACAGCCTCTACAACAAGATGCTTTTCTTGTTTGGTTTTATTCTATCTTATTTTATTTTGCTGGAGAGGTTGCAAGGGCAGAGGGTGGCTATGATGGGATGGGGAGATGAGTGGGATTGGGGGTGCATGATGTGAAATTCACAAACAACAAAAACTTTTTAAAAAGCAGCAGTAATGCCGGGCGGTGGTGGCGCACGCCTGTAATCCCAGCACTTGGGAGGTAGAGGCAGGCGGATTTCTGAGTTCGAGGCCAGCCTGGTCTACAGAGTGAGTTCCAGGACAGCGGGAGCTACACAGAGAAACCCTGTCTCAAAACAACAACAACAACAACAACAACAAAAAAGCAGCAGTAATTAAAGAGGTTAGCAGCATTATAGAAATTCTTATTCTTTATTGGGACAACAGAGTGAGTATCCTGAGGGTAAGACCTCACCACTGCAGCTCTAACTCAGGAAAATGCAAATTCATTAAAAAAGAGAGAGTTTGCTGGGCAGTGGTGGCACACACCTTTAATCCCAGCACTTGGAAGGCAGAGGCAGGAGGATTTCTGAGTTCGAGGCCAGCCTGGTCTACAGAGTAAGTTCCAGGACAGCCAGGGTCACACGAGAAACCCTGTCCGGAAAAGAACAAAACAAACAAACAAACAAACAAACAAACAGACAAACAAGAGTGCTTAACTAGAATGTCCCAGTTTTCAAGAATGGTCTAGAGATGTGCCTCCAGGCCAGAGCACAGAGCTGATAAATTGTACTCCAAGAGAGTAAATGTTTTGTAGCCAGGAAAGATGAAGGTGGAGGTTTTCTCAGTTCTCAGGCCTGATTGCCCTGAGATAAGAAACTCTGCTGGTAGGCCTAAGTGACCTATGTGACCTTGCCGCCAAGTTATTTCTGATTGGTGACTGAAGATGCCAACAGCCTATAGTTGGGCTGAAAGAAGATAGGCAGGGCTTGATGTCCCTGGTCTTGGGGTCCCAGGGGAGAGCGTGAGGAGAGGGAGAAGGTGCCTTGGGTTAGGAGTCAAGAAAGCATGGCCAGTCGGAGGTAAGAGCAGCCCACATGAAGCACAGCAAGTAAAAACTCCGGGTTATTGCTAGGAAAGGAGATCCTAATAGCATAGAGGGGAGAGAGCTACCCGGCTCTGGTGCTGCTCAGGGTTTATTGGAAATAATAAAAGTTGGGTGGCCTTTATCTGGGAACTGAGTCATCAAAGGTGGGGTTGAAAAGCCCCGGATTGATTAAGTATTTTCTACAACAGTGCAAGGTGGAGGCCATCTTAGAGTCTTGAATCACAGCACCAGAGAATCACTGAAGCTGGGCAGTTTGTGACAGTCAAAGTTCCTTCAAGGGATCCCGGGAGGCTCCAGAACAAAGCCATAGAAGAAAAATTTCAGGTTGTAATGGAGATGTCAGGCTGTCAGAGATGCCAGGCCCTTGGGACATCTACTGAGGAAGGTTGTGTATAGAGTCAAGCCAGCCCATAAAGGGGATAAAGTGTGCTTCCAGCAGAACAGGGACACAGCGGTAGCCGAGCCCTCCGGAGCCCAGGCAGCTCCATCTTAAGGCCTGGACACCACACACGGAGTTGTAGGATTTGTGCTTACCCTGCTGAGTTTTGGTGTTGCTTTGGTTCTACCGGTCCTTCCCATATGCTAGCTCCTCCCCTTTGGAATGGGAAGGCTTATTCTGTGCCATTGTATATCAGAACTGTGTGACTTTACGAGTTCCAGTTTTTGTGTGTGTGTGTGGGGGGCTGGTGTGAGTGGTTGTGTGCCACAGCACACATATGGAGGTCAGAGGTCAGAGGTCAGAGTGGGAGCTGGTTCTCTCCCTTCCATGCCAGGGATCAAACTCGAGTGGTCAGGCTTGGCCGCAGGCGCCCGGGCCCGAGGAGCCATCTTGCTAGCCCGACTCATCTTCTGATGTTACAGGGCTTCTAGTTAGGACACTTCCTTGAGTGTCAGGAAAACATTTGGACTTTGATGTTGAAACTGTTAAAGACTATGAAGACTTTTGAAGTCAAACTGAATGCATTTTGCATTGATACACCTTTGGACAAAGTAGGTGGTTATGGTTTAACAATGGTGTGCCTACATGTCCAGTTGACAAGGACTAGGCTTGTGATGGCCAATGTTGATTAGCTCTAGATTGACAGGCTTGAGAAGTAACAGAGACACAAACCTCTGGGCATGTCTCATAGAGTTCATCAAACTTAGGTTAACTAAGGTTAGCTTATCCTGAATGTGGGTGGCTCTGCTCCTGGGGCAAGAGTCTCAGACTGCATAAAAAGGAGAAAGCTAAGGCTGGAGAGATGGCTTGGTGGTTAAAAACACTGGCTGCTTTTCCAGAGGCCCTGGGTTCAGGTCCTAGCACTCACGAGGCCGCTCACAACTGTCTTCTTCTTGCCTCCCGAGGTACCAGGAAGGAAAGTGGTGCACAAACACATATGCAAGCAAAATACCCACACAATTATAAGTAAAAGGAATGTTTAAGGAAGAAAGTTAGCACCACGTGAGCGTTCATCTCTCTCTGCAGATGAAATATGACCAGCTCCTCACAACTTCCCCACAATGGTGGCCTTTACCCTCAAACCAGAGCCAAAGCCAACCCTCTAAGTTGTTTTTGTCAGGCATCTTAGCATAGGAATGCTAAAAGACTCTTATGAGTCTTTGAAAAGATGTCTTATGGCTTGTGTAAGCGATTAAAGTCTTCCTATTCATTTTCTATTTATGTTTTTAAAAAGATCATCGATAAGGGGGAGTTTAGTTTCTTTAAACCGGTTGACATTCCTGTAGGGTTCGTGGATACAAGCCTAAAAAGACATGGACTGTGCTGGCTTTCAGCCATGTGGGCACAGGAACCGCGACAGACCGATGGCTCCTCGGGCACCGAGTGTTCTCATCCACTAGAGGGCGCCTTAGAGTTATTCCCACAGAGGCGCTCAGGAAATCACACTTTAAATCTAAGCTGGAAATCACAGACTTGTATGGATACAAGCACACATACACACCTCTGGACATTATCAATCAAACGCCGCTTGCTAAAGGGCCGGTGCATTCCCACCCCCTTTCCAAATCACAGCATCCTGACGGTCTTCAACCTTATGTGGATAGTCACTTTTGAAAAATGTCCTTATCTTGCTGAGATAAGGGTGGGCGTACTATATGTTTCACACTGTCAGTGTGAGTATTTTTCGGGTGGAAACTACGATGTTTAAGTTTTCTAGAAAAGCCGTTAACTTTATGATCACCATCCCCAAGCTGGCCCTCTAATGTGTGTAATTATTATTTTGTTTGATTGGCTTCATCATGAGTAGTGCCATGAAAGACACAAAATGTTATTTTTCCTTCATCAGCTTAAGCCACTTCTTCCCATTCTCATTCCATGTTCCCATAAGAGAAAACACAATGCTCCACAGGGAACCTAGACACTGGAAACAGTCCAGACGGCCACTAGCAGACAGGCAGCCCACACTGCCGTGAGGACGGGAGGTGGATAGTAGCCTGTTAATTACATCGCATCCAGGTTATAACACTATTGCAGAAGTATCAAGAATGCATCTATATGGACTGGAGAGATGGCTCAGCGGCTAAGAGCACTGACTGCTCTTCCAAAGGTCATGAGTTCAAATCCCAGCAACCACATGGTGGCTCATAACCATCTGTACAGCTACAGTGTACTCATATACATAAAATAAATAAATAAATCTAAAAATAAAAGAATGCATCTATAAAACAGTGTTGACTATCTATGCCATGTGGATGATGAACAAGGAAAAAACCATCCTAGCTGCTGAGCAGGTAAATGGCTATGCACAGGATGTACAGAGGAACTCGTAACCAAATAGAAGGCCGGGATTACAGCCATGGTGTGTGTGTGTGTGTGGGGGGGTGTCTCATGCATTCACCACAGAGCCTTGAGTAGTAGATCAGTTCAGTGTCTCTGGGCCTCGGTTTTGTCTTCCATTAAATAGGAGACAATCACCTAACATAATAATTTTTTCTTTTCAAGATGGGTGTGTGTGTGTCTTGCTGTGTAGTCTAGAATGATCCTGAACTCAGGATTTCCCCTGTTCCAGCTACTCAAGTGCAAGGTCTACAGGTATGTCTCACCACACATAGCTCACAGAGCTTAATTTTATTGGGAAAACAAGTAAGACTGTGAACATCTGGTGAACATCTGTTGTTAATTACAGAGCTAGGTACATGTGGCATCCCTGTGTGCTTTAGTTATGTCTACGGCTGTGATAAAACACCAGGGCCAAAAGCAACTTGGTGAAGAAAGGATCTATTTCAGCTCATAGGTCCCAATCACAGTCCGTCATGGAAGGGAGTCTGCGCAGGGACTTAAGGCGGGAACCTGGAGACAGAAACGGGAGCAGAAGCCACGGAGGAATGCTGCCTACTGGCTTGCTCGCCATGGCTTGCTCAGTCCGCTTTCTCAGTCCGGGACCACCTGTCCAGACATGGCATGACCCACAGTGGCTGGGACCTTTCTACATCAATCATTAATTTTAAAAAGTGCCCTATGGATTTACCTACAGGTCAGTTTTATGGAAGCATTTTCTCAAGATTCCATTTTTCAGGCTGGACAGGTGGCTCAGAGCTTAAGAGCACTGACTGCTCTTCCAGAGGACCTGAGTTCAAAGCCCCAGCATCCACAAGCCCACGGCCTGTGATTCCAGTTCCAGGGGATCCAACACCCTCACACAGACATATATGTGGGCAAAACATGGATGCACATGAAATAAAAATAAACGTTTTTTAAAAAGATTGCATTTTCCCAGTTAAGTCTAGGTTGTGTCAAGGTAACAAAACCAAGCAGCACACTTTGTATCCCTCCTGACCATCTTAGTCACTTTTCTAGTGCTGCAGCAAAACACCATAACAAAGGCAATTTATAAGAGAAAACATTTAGTTAGCGGCTCACGGGCAGCTCACGGATTTGGAGGGAGACTGGCAGTAGACAGGCAGACATGGTGCGGGGCAGTAGTTGAGAGCTTATGTCTTTATCTGCAAGTAGGCAGAGAGACTGGAGAATGATGTGGGGTTTTGAAACCCCAAAGCTTGCCCCCCGGTGACACACCTCTTCCAATAAGGCCACACCTCCTAACCCTGCTCTAACAGTTCCACCCTCTGGAGACCAAGAATTCAAACGCAGGAGCCTACGAGCCGTTCCAGTTCAAGCCGTCACAAAGACCCGCCCTCCATCCGTGCCGGCCACCAGTGGGACGATAGACACACTACTCTTCCTGGCTGGCGGTCTCTGCTCTGCGTTTCGGATTTCAGCACGGCTTCTGCCCGCGTCATCTTGGCAACCTGTTTGGCTCTTGCTGTGGTTTCTGAGCTCAGCTCCATCTGAGTCTTGGCTCAGCAGTTTTCCTGGTTATCTGCTTACTCACAGACTCGCTCGACAGACACCTCTCCAGCCGTTCTGGGCTCCCAGCCTATTTCTCAGGGAAGAAAATTCTGTCTGAAGTTGGCTAATCACCACGTGCGAGAGGTCTTCTTCAACCACCAAGCTCCAGTTATTTCCATAGAAAAAGAAACTCAGGTCACCCCAAGGGAAGATTCCTCTTTGATAAGGTCCTACATGCCAGATAGCCAAAAACTACTGGGCTATCTAGAAAGTTCAATTGGGGGGCCGGAGGATGGGAGCTGGAAAAATGGCTCAGCAGTTAAGAATGCTTGTTATTGTTGCAGATAAGGAAGGTTCCCAGTATTCATGTGGCCATTAAAAAGCCTGTGTAACTTCAGTTCTTGTGGTTTTAGTGCCCTCTTCTGGCTTCCTCAGGTACTGCATGCCAAGATGCACTTGGTGTACAAGCATACACTCATATAATTTTTACCTTAAAATACATTTATGTATTTATTTGCTCTTATATACACATGAAAATGTGTACCATGATGCATGTGTAGCGGTCAGAAGATACCATGTGTATTCAATTCTTTATTGAATTCGGGTCATCTGGCTAGGTGAAAGTGCTCTTTCCCGATCTTGCTGGCCTCCTGAGCATTTGTTAAGAAGTGTTTATGTAGCCGGGCGTGGTGGCGCACGCCTGTAATCCCAGCACTTGGGAGGTAGAGGCAGGTGGATCTCTGAGTTCGAGGCCAGCCTGGTCTACAGAGTGAGTTCCAGGACAGCCAGGGCTACACAGAGAAACTCTGTCTTGGAAAAAAAACAAAAAACAAAAAACAAAACAAAACAAACAAACAAACAAAAACCACACACACAGAGGAGGACAAGGAGAGGAAAATAACAGTACACAGAAGTGCAGAAGTGAATCCTTGGAGAATATGAGGGCACATGGGGTCTGGAACACAGGGCCTGCCTTCCACTTCATCACGAAGGCAGGGGATGTGCACGCTTGGCATTTTTTGTCAGTTGTGAGAGTCCCCAAGTCCTTGGGACAGTGAAATTTTGGTGGCATTTACCCCTGAGGACAAGTCTGGCATTAGGGAGGGACCTCACGGTCAAGTCAGATGCAGACCGGCATGAGGTGAACCAGAGGGAAACCTATGAACTGAATCCCAGTCTTCCTCTCCAACTGTAAAGGAGGGTAAGCCGGGCTTGTGAGGGGGTTTCTGCCTTCTCTGCCAGTGGAGCATGGGTGGGGGTGGGGTGGGGTGGGGTGGGGGTGGTGGAGGTGGTGGTGGTGGCGTGTGTGTATGTGTGTGTATTTTTTTTTTTCAGATTTCCAGATAGGTGCTGTTCAAACTGAATCTTGAGGGGACATGACTTGGGGCTGCTAAGATGAGAATTTTTTTTTCTACCATCACATTTTGTTTGGGTACAAATTGAGAGAAACAGGGGCTGGTGAGCTAGCTGAGTGGGTAAACAACCTTGATAACCCGAGTTCAATCCCTGGGACCCAGAGGGCCGTAGGAAAGAACCAACTCTGGTAAATTGTCTTCGGACCGCCGTACTCATACCCACGGGCAATTCCATCCCCCACCCAATTAAAAAATAGAAACAGCTTAGAGGGTTTTTATTTGTTTGTCTTTTTTTGTTTGTTTTTAAGAGAGGGTAGAGGAGAAGAATAAATTGAGACACATTTTGTGACTGGGCTGGTTATTTTAAAATGTAACAAAAGTAAAAAGACTCATAATAGCCACAACTAATGAAGTGTCTGCCCTGGGTGGGCGGTTTTCTAAATCTGTAAATGAGAGTGTTGACATGGAAATCTTTTCCTCCCTGCCATGCAATTAAAGGGATTTTGGTTCTGGATCCGAACCCTGCGGATCTTTGGATGTAATAGAGTTGCACAAACTTGACTTGCTTTCCTGTAAGCTGGGCACTGGCGTCACTGAGTTTCAGGTGCTGCAATGATTTAAATGGGGTTAAAGTTTGGATTTAGAATGTTCCCCCAAAGGCCCACAAGTTAAAGGCTCTCTCTTGGGCTCCATGCACTTGGATGGAGGATCTAAGTGGGCGGTTTTCTCCTCCTTGTGAGTGGGGGCCGGAGGGAGTGTGCCCTTGGAGGGTAGTGGGGTCCTGCCCCCCTCTGTCTCATCTGTGTTCCAGCCATGAGACAACTGCTCTGCTCCTCACCAGGCCCCATAGCAGCAGACTCACAAACACGGGCTGAAGCTTCCACAGTTCGGATCCAAAGCATATACACCTTTTCGCTTGTTAATTACGTTTGTCTCCGGTGCTGACAGATCCATGGAATCAGAATTTGAATGCAGGACCAACCAACTCCAAAAGTCACGGTGAAGCCGTTGAGCACAAATCACATGGACTCAGCTCTCTGATTAAGGATGTGGACTGCCGGGGCAAAGGAATTTGGAGTTGGAAGCACCCCGTTGATTAGTTATATTGTCTAGGGCTGTGTATTTAATGTCTACAAGTCTGCTTCTCCACGTGAATGTCAGGCATAATAATAGATGCTTAATCTAGGATTGCTCCGAGGGTCATGTGACATCATATCTGAGAGATCCAGCAAATGGAAGATCAGAGTTTGTTATGACAATGTGCCAGTCTAGTCTCTGAAAGGGGCACTTGGGCATCTGTCTGTGCTAGCCAGTCAGTGCGAGCGCTAGAAACATATATCCTGTCTTGGAAATGTCTCACATAATGGATTGTGTCCGCTTAACTCCCTCTGCGCTGTGCTTCCAACTGGGCGTCTGAAATGCCTGGGATGATGCTATTACCCAACTGCATGAGTGGATTTGATAGCTTTTCCAAAGGGCTGGTATTTCAGTTGAGCAACTGTAACTGCTTCGTGGCAGTAGAAAAGATTTATTTTTGGACCCTAATCAACCCTCAGACCATTTCTCAAACTCCAGCTCCATCTCAAGATGTCAAAGTCACGCAGTATGAACGTTTGGTCAAAGGTGCTGGTGGCATTTTGTGGATGTAATGAAGAACACATTGTCTAAGATTGCTTTGTGAGGCCTTCTGCCCCGAGCCCAGCTCACTCTTTAGGCCCCGGGCTGGCCGGAGGCGTCCGCTGCAGGCTCACCTGGGAGAGAAGGGAGAGGCTGCTCAGCTTCGTGGGAGCTTGGGTTAGGGGACCAGCTGGTGGCTGTCCCAGCGGCTGACTGTCCTGGCGGCTGTCCTGGTGGCTGGTGTGGTGGGGGAAGGCCAGGAGGCCAGAGAAAAAGATCTCCCGTAATTAAAGAATTAAGCATAATGAAGTCATCTTCCAATGTGGAGAATTGCTCAACTTCCTAATGAGGAAACAGAAATGGGGGGTGGGGTGAGAGGGCAGAGAAACAGGAGGAATTTTCTACTGCTGTCAGAGAGGTGACTAGATGAAGCAGTCATCTCCCTCCCTCTCTCCTCCCTCCCTCCTCCCTTCCCCCCTTCTCTCTTCCCTCCCTTCCCTTTTTCTTTTTTCTTTTCCCTTCCTCTGGCTTTATTGTTATTAGTTTTAGTCAGGATCTTATTATATAACCCTAGCTGGCTTGAAACTCACTGTATTGATCAGGCTGGCTTATCTCTCACAGGGGTCCATCTGCCTCTGCATCCCTACCGAAAGGTGGGAGCCACTGTCCACATGACACACCAGTCTCCTCATCTGTCCAGTGGAATTAGTGGAGGGATCAATGGCTATAAAGAGCGTGAAATGAAAACTGAAGTCCGATTCCAAACCAAAGCGACCACAGCCACCCTAGCCTTTTAGCTGTCAGCGAAGAAATACTTTCCTCCTCCTCCTCCTCCTCCTCCTCCTCCTCCTCCTCCTCTGTGCTTCGGACCAAGGGCAGCTGTTTAATAGAGCACATTTATGGTGTTTAGCTACAGCAGGTAGGGAATGGAGTTGAATACACGTGGAGAAGCAAGAAGTGCAGAATTATCTGCCTGGCCAGATGGAAGGAAAATAACTTGAGGGATTTCTAGTGGTCAGTGAGAGAGAGCAAGAGAGAGATGATCCTATCTATCTATCTATCTATCTATCTATCTATCTATCTATCTATCTATCACAGAGGTAGGGTCTTAACATCACAGGATGGCCAGTTGTTATCAGTTTGTATTTATTACATATGTCAACATGCAGAATAATTCTTGGCACATGTGATAGTTAACATGGACCATCAATGCGATGGGATCTAGACGCACTGGGAAGATAAACTTCTGGTGTCGACTGTAAGGGACTAAGGAGATGAAGGTAGTCTCTGGGTGTGTCTGTGAGAGACGATCTAGAGGGTAACTGATGGTGCAGCCCCATCCTAAATGTGAGTGGCACCATCCCATGAGACACGGTTCCCAACTGAAAAGGAAGGACACGGTAGGCCGGCCGGGCACAGCGTTCCTCTCTCTGTTTCTTTTTCTTTCCTCTTCTTCTTCTTCTTCTTCTTCTTCTTCTTCTTCTTCTTCTTCTTCTTCTTCTTCTTCTTCTTTTTAATATTCTTTGTTTACATTCCAAAGGCTTTCCCCTTTCCCAGTTACCCCCTCACCATATGTCCCATAATCCTCTTCCCTCTGCCCATTCCCCAATCACCCCCCCCACACACACACACACCATTTCTCTGTTCTGGTACTCTCCTACAAAACTGGATCCAGTCTTTTCAGGACCAGGGTCCTCTCCTTCCTTCTTGGGAATCTTTTGATTTGCTAATTGTGCCTTGAGTATTCAGAGCTTCTGGGCTCATTCATATCCACTTATCAGTGATTGCATTTCATGTGTATTCTTTTGTGATTGGGATAGCTCACTTAGGATGATATTTTCCAGATCCAACCATTTGCCTACAAATTGCATGAATTCATTATTTTTAATTGCTGAGTAGTATTCCATTGTATAAATATACCACATTTTCTGTATCCATTCCTCCTTTGAGGGACATCTGGGCTCTTTCCAACTTCTGGCTATTATAAATAAGGCTGCTATGAACATAGTGGAGCATGTGTCTTTATTGCATGCAGGGGAATCCTCTGGGTATATGCCCAGGAGTGGTATGACAGGGTCCTTTGGAAGTGTCATGCCCAATTTTCTGAGGAACCGCCAGACTGATTTCCAGAGTGGTTGTACCATCTTGCTCCAAGTGGATCAAGGACCTCCACATAAAACTAGACACACTGAAACTAATAGAAAAGAAACTGGGGAAGACCCTGGAGGACATGGGCACAGGGGGAAAGTTCCTGAACAGAACACCAATAGCTTATGCTCTAAGATCAAGAATTGACAAATGGGACCTCATAAAATTACAAAGTTTCTGTAAGGCAAAGGACACCATCAGAAGGACAAAATGGCAACCAACAAATTGGGAAAAGATCTTCACCAACAGCCAGGCGGTGGTGGTACACACCTGTAATCCCAGCACTTGGGAGGCAGAGGCAGGCAGATTTCTGAGTTCAAGGCCAGTCTGGTCTACAGAGTGAGTTCCAGGACAGCCAGGGCTATACAGAGAAACCCTGTCTCAAAAAAAAAAAAAAAAAATCTTCACCAACTCCACATCCGACAGAGGGCTAATAACCAATATATACAAAAAACTCAAGAAGTTAGACCCCAAAGAACCAAATAACCCTATTAAAAATAGGGTACAGAGCTAAACAAAGAATTTTCACCTGAGGAAATTCGGATGGCTGAGAAGCACCTTAAGAGATGTTCAACATCATTAGTCATCAGGGAAATGCAAATCAAAACAACCCTGAGATTCCACCTCACACCAGTCAGAATGGCTAAAATTAAAAACTCAGGAGGCCGGGGCGGTGGTTGCACACGCCTTTAATCCCAGCACTTGGGAGGCAGAGGCAGGCGGATTTCTGAGTTCGAGGCCAGCCTGGTCTACAGAGTGAGTTCCAGGACAGCCAGGGCTACACAGAGAAACCCTGTCTTGAAAAAAACAAAACAAAACAAACAAAAAAACAAAAAACAAAAAAACAAAACAAAAAACAAAAAACCCACAAAAAAACCAACAAAACAACAACAACAACAACAACAACAACAACAACAACAAAACAAAAAACAAACAAAAAAAACCCCTCAGGAGACAGCAGATGCTGGGTGAGGATGTGGAGAAAGAGGAACACTCCTCCACTTGGTGGGATTGCAAGCTGGTACAACCTCTCTCTGTTTCTTGATTGCAGGCACTGTGTGCCTGCACCCTCCAACCCTTGCAGCCATGCGTGCCCTGGTGTTAAGGACTGTACCTCTAAACTATGAGCCAGAATAAACCCTTCCTCCTTTAAAGTTTCTTTGGTTGGGCATTTTGACACGGGGACAAGACGAATCAGGTGAGCATTTAATACATGACACCGAATGGTCTACAGTGAGGTCATCTTTTCCATGTTTACCTCTCTGGTGGCCGCAGTGATGGTGGGGGAGGGAGTGGTTTGTGTCTATTGCCAATGAGGGTAGATGGCGAAAGAGATGTAATGGTCCAAATTCTGACTCTAGACAGTTTATTTTTCTGTTTATTCTCCTTTATCCAAGTTTAAATCGGGACAAAAGACACTACCTTACGTCATCTGATTTATGTGTCATTTCAATGAGATAATCTCCATGATTCACTGTCTAGACATTTAGTTACCCTCCCTAAGTGTTAGCATGGATTACAAATTTATAATAGTCTTATGAATACAGCACACTCTCCTACAATGTGTGCTCTATGGTTTTATTTAAAATATTTATTTATTTATGACTTTTTGAGGCAGGGTTTCTCTGTGTAGCCCTGGCTGTCCTGGAACTCACTCTGTAGACCAGGCTGGTAAATAGTTATCCCTTTTATTTTTTTTGTGTTTGATTATTTTGCCTGCATGTATGTTTGTATGTACACTGTATGCATGTTCGGTGCATGAGAGGTGAGGAGAGGCATCAGATCTTCTGGAAGTAGATTTAGGAATGGCCGTGAGCCACAGCAAGGCTGCTCAGAACTGAACCCAGTAACTCATCTCTCCTACCCCGTGGTTATTATTGTTGTTGTCATTACAATTACTACTATTACTATTACTTTGTTTTTGACATGGGGTGACTTTTTAGTCCTGGATGCCTTGGGACTTCGTACACAGACCAGGCTGGTCTCAAACGTCAGCCTGCCTCTGCCCTCCGAGTTCTGAGATTCAAACTGTGAACGTGGAGCCTCTTGCCATATCTTTATTTTCTGTGTATGGGTGTTTGGCCTACGTGTATCTCTATGCACCACATGCATTCCTGGTGTCTTCAGAGGCCAGAAGAGGGTGGCGAGTCCCCTGGAGCAGGAGTCACAGACAGTTGAGCTGTCACATGGGTGCTGGGCATTGACCTCCGCAGGAGCCACCGTTCCAGCCGCATTGATTGAACCTTTGTCTATATGCTCATGGGGGGACACCTGAACAGCACAGACCATAGAGATGTAACAGCCACTCCAACAGGTCAACACTATTAATATTCTGACGCCCTTTTGAGTGTTTTTTTTTTCTTCCCAAGTGTTCTATCTTTTAATAGAACATTGTGTTATAATCTACTTTTAAAAAGTAATCTTGGCCGGGTGGTGGTGGTGCACGCCTGTAATCCCAGCATTCTGGGAGGCAGAGGCAGGCAGATTTCTGAGTTCGAGGCCAGCCTGGTCTACAGAGGGAGTTCCAGGACAGCCAGGGCTACACAGAGAAACCCTGTCTCAAAAAACTAAAACCAAAACAAAAACCAAAACAAAAAAAAACCCAAAACAACAACAAAACAAAACAAAAAACAAAAACCCCCCAAAAACAACAAAAAAAAGTAATCTTGGCAATAGACTGTGATCCTTTCTCTGTGAACAAACTGTCTCTTAAAATACATATTCTTGTAGAAGTAGCCACACCCTGGGCCAGATCATTTATTACCTAAAATTACTTCAAACCTTTTTTTGTTTATGGGAGGGTGGAGTGGGAAGAGGGGATTGCCCATGGCTGTCTAGACTTGGGAAGCTCACTACACCACATCTCAGAAAATTAACAGCCCTCATCAGCATGCAGATGAGGAGGAGCTCTCCTGTAAAGAATCCTCTCAGGTTGATTAGATCGATGTTCTCTGAGCTAATTTGACTCTGTGGAACCATTTATCCTCACAGCTCCTGCTAGTGTCCCGGGCTAGTCTGACGAAACATTGTTGCAGGCTCACGGCTCTTAGGAGTAGGGGACAGCTGTTCACACTGCTTTACAACTGCGCTTATTAGAAATTATGAAAAGTAAGTTTAGATCGATGAAGCCACTTCCTGACCAACAGCCACACAAATGCGACTTGGGGGCCAAGGGTAACGACCGAGGCTGTGCTCCAAAGGGCGCCTCTCGGTGTCAAGCTAATTGGTCCCTCTGGGGATGAGCCTGTGAACTTGGTCTCATTAGCTCAGCACAAGTGCACAGAACAGCTGAGTTAGCTTATCGGAGCCTCTGACCGTCTTTTCTTACCCTGATTCTCGAGCTGTCCTCCAGGTGGCGATGCTGCTTTGTTAACTCTGGAGATCCCAAAGCCTGAACTGCGAGCCTGAAAATATTGGGGGGGGGGGGGAGCCCGAGGGGGGGGGAGCGGCACAGACCAGGTGTGGGCATGAGTAGGGACACACGCAGCTGCTAGGTGTGTAGTGCACGGCCTCAGGCACTGGGTGTCCAGACAGGCAGAATTTTGATAAATCAGTAAGCCAAGAAAAAAGGCTATTAGCCTTTACCATAGCTATGGGGCCAGCAATATTCCAGGTGTGTGTGTGTGTGTGTGTGTGTGTGTGAGAGAGAGAGAGAGAGAGAGAGAGAGAGAGAATGTGTGTGTGTGTGTGCAGGTGTGTGCATGACTGTGTCACTGTACATGTAGAAGGCCAGAGGACATTTGAGGGAGTTGGTTCCTCTCCTTGCATCAACTTGGTTCCAGGGATTGCACTCGCATCCTCAGGCTTGGTGACAGAGGTGCCATCTTGCTAGTCCGGCTTCCCATGTCTTTAGCTGGGCCTGACAGAATACCAGGGTTCTCTTCATTGTTAGCCACCTGCTAGATAAATTATACGCCCTTGTGTCTCCATGGGTGTTGGTTCTAGTTCTTGCTGGATGTACTAAAATTCATGTATTACTCAGGTCTTTGTGTAGAGAGGCATAGTGTTTCTATACAACCAGTGCATGTCCTCTGTGGACTTTGTACTTCACCTCGACTACAGAATACAATTGTAAATAATGTATAAATAGCTATTCTTTATTTTTTTTTTAAATTTCACCATTTTGTTTTGATATTTTTGTTGTTTTTTGCTTGTTTGTTTTGTTTTTCTTATTTTGTCTTGTCTTTTGTTTGTTTGTTTGTTTGTTTGTTTGCTTTTTCTGAGACAGGGTTTCTCTGTATAGTCCTGGCTGTCCTGGAACTCACTCTGTAGATCAGGCTGGCCTCGAACTCAGAAATCCACCTGCCTCTGCCTCCCAAGTGCTGGGATTACAGGTGTGTGCCACCACTGCCCGCCCTTTTTTTTTTGTTTGTTTGTTTTTGTTTTTGTTTTTGTTTTTGTTTTTTGTTTTTCAAGACAGGGTTTCTCTGTGTAGCCTTGGTTGTCCTGGAACTCATGCTGTAGACCAGGCTGGCCTTGAACCCAGAAATCCACCTGCTCTGCCTCTCAAGTGCTGGGATTACAGGCATGTGCCATTTGTTTTTGAGACACATTTCTCTATGTAGATCTGGCTGTCCTGGAACTCACTCTGTAGACCAGGTTGGCCTGGAATTCAGAGATTCACCTGCTTCTGCCTCCTTCTATTGGGACTAAAGGTGTACGCCCCCACTGCCAGGCTTGATTTAATTTTTATATATATCTTTTAAACATAAAATTTCACATACCTCAGACTGGCTTCAAACTAACCACGTAGATGAAGAAGATGTTGAACTTTTTATTTTCTTATGTCTCCCTCCTGAGTGCTGGGGTCACAGGTTGGCACCACCTATGTGGTCCATGTGATGGGGGAGGAACTCAGCGCCTTCCTCCCTGATACACTACACATGCTACACTCTCCTGGTCCCTTGTAGCATTCATTTTTTTCCAATTTTTTTTTGATAGGCTGGAACTGAGGTTGTGGGACACACAGATATAGGGCTGACTATAATTAATTATAGCCCTGGGCTATAGGTGTTAACAACCTGGGTGGTACAGGTTTTTGTTTTTGTTTTTGTTTTGTTTTGTTTTTTTTTTTTTTTTTTTTTGTTTTTTTTTTTTTTTTTTTTTTTGAGACAGGGTTTTTCTGTGTAGCCCTGGCTGGCCTGGAACTCACTCCGTAGATCAGGCTGGCCTCAAACTCAGAAATCCACCTGCCTCTGCCTCCCAAGTACTGGGATTACAGGCGTGCACCACCACCGCCGCCTGGCAGGTACAGGGTTTTAATGCCTCTTCTCTTTCTATGCCTGGTGGACATTGTGCAGTATTGGCATAGCTGAGCCTGAATGGTTCTGAAGCCATGAGACTGAGAGACTTGAGAACTAATATTCTGTTACAGCATATTCTGTTACCTAGAAACACGTGGGCGTTCTTTTTAAAAAGCCCACTTCCCCTAGTGAATGACACATTTCTTTGTTTAAAAAAAAAATCATTTTTTAAGTGTGTGAGTGCTGGTACCCACAGAGACCAGAGGCGTTGGATCTCCCCGGAGCTGGGGTTAAGGTAGTTATGAGTCACTTGACAGATGCTAGTACTCAGGGCTTCTGCAAGTTCATATTCGTAACTGCTGAGCCGCCTCTCCAGTACCAGAACCAGTCATTTCTTGAGAGAAAGATTTCTTCCCTTCATTTCTTTATTCATGGGGCTAGTAATGTGCCCATTACTTGAGAAAACTTAAGCAACTGAGTGAATAAGAGATGCTTCTGACAGAGAGGGGGCTGTCCTACAGTTCAGACAGACAGCGGCCCCTGCGGGTAGACGTCTCAAGGAGGCTGGTCTCTTGAATGCAAAGGATCACCCCTAACCAAGAAGGAAACGAGTTCCTTTCACAGGCACTAACCCTATCTCCTGAAACACAGGTGGGGGTGCAGGAGAAGGGGTTCCTTTGTCATGTGAGAGGCTGAATATCTGTATCACGCCAGCTTTGTGTCCAGAATAGTGCTGAGCACACAGAGGGTCCTTAAATATTTGCTAAACAAACGAACAACCATCTTCTACCAGCCAAAGACTCATTCTGCAAATATTTATCAAAAGCATCTATGTGTTAGGCTTGCGAGAACGCCATAGCTCGGCTCTCACCGAGGAGTAGATCATCCTGGTTGGGAGCACAGGGTGGAGCCCAGCCCATGTATATCTGCCACCCACTTACCTCAGTTTCCAAGCCTGCAGAATGGTGGAGGAGGCACAACGTCACCTACCTAAAGGAATTATTTTGACGGCTAACACTCGCTATCTTCTGCGCTAACTCTGATTGCTACGATACCATGTGGATCTTAGGGATGGAGCTCACGCTGTAGGGTTTGGCAGCAAGCACCTTCTAAGCCATCTTGCAGGCCCCGTCTTGTCCTCTTTTGAGGGGATTTTAAGAGGCAGATTTCTTTATAATCTTTTCCTATTGCTTAGGACTCTTTTCCTTCCCTCTGCCCTGGTTGACCAGCGGGCCGTGGTTTCATCCTTCTCTGCTGATGGGTGCTCTTCAGGACGCCATGAGGATCCTGCTGATGGGTGCCCTTTAAAGGCTGCCTTGGCCTGACCTGGAGTGTCGGAGAGGACATGGAGGTTACCCACGCGCAGCCATGGCAGGGTTGGCACATCATATGTAAAGGCTTGGAACCAGGGAGACCCTGGGGCGGAGAGGGCATGATGGCTGTTGTGTGGCTGGCACATAGGACACGGGAGGTGTGCATAGGGAGGGAAGAAGAGGCTGGAGGGGTGCACAGGGCAGAGATAATGTGAACTTCAGATGAAGGGCGTTGGAACTTGCATTAAGTAGACTTTACATGTGATTCTGAGCACAGCAAGTTCTCATGAACTCTCTCCCTCCTTCCCTTCTCCCTTCCCTCCCTCCCTCCCTCCTTTGCTTCCTCTCTCTCTCTCTCTCTCTCTCTCTCTCTCTCTCTCTCTCCCTCTCCCTCTCCCTCTCCCTCTCCCTCTCCCTCTCCCTCTCCCTCTCCCTCTCTCTCTCTCTCTCTCTCTCTCTCTCTCTCTCTCTCTCCCTCTCCCACCCCCCTCTCCTCTCCTCCCTTCTCCAGAGTCTCACTATGCGGCCTTGACTGGCTGGAACTTGCTATATAGATCAGGCTGGTCTTGAAGTCACCGGACGCCCCTTCTTCTGTTGGCATTAAAGCTGACATGCTTGCAGCAGCCTTTTAATTGGTCAGTTAGCACTTCTTTCCCTTGAGGATCTTTTCCCATTTTTTTTTTTTTTTTCTATTCAGTAGTCAAGTTTTCTTTGTTCTTGTGGTTGGGTGTTTATTGACCTATAATATAAAATAGAGCCATTTAGAATGCATCTTAGTATGTATTCACTGTACATACTAAGTACAGGATAACCACTCTGTGTGTGTGTATGTGAGTGTGTGTGTGAGTGTGTGTGTGTGTGTGTGTGTGTGTATGTGAGTGTGTGTATGTGAGTGTGTGTGTGTGTGAGTGTGTGTGTGTGAGTGTGTGTGTATGTGTGTGTGTGTATGTATATGTGTGTATGTATATGTGTGTGTGTCTATTGAGACAAGGGCTCACTGTGTAGCACAATGTGACCTGGATCTCATGGTGCTCCTTCTGTGTGAGAGTCCTGGCGTGCTGGGATTATATGTGTGAGCTACACTAACTGGCTCACGTCTCGTTTTACAGTATCTTAATCACCTTCAGGCAAACGTGCACACCGTAGCAATCTCTCCTGTTGCTTCTTGCCTCCCAGCCCCTGGAAGCCGCGGATCTTCTTCTTTGTCTCTATGGATTTAGTTATTCTAAGTATTTCATGAAAATGGAATAGGCCACAAGGTCTGGTGTGCTTCCAGTATTCACTGAGCATACTGTGTTTTTCATAGTTAACTATGTGATAGCTTACTCTAGCTATGTGACGTTTTTAATTTGTGAGGTCATTACAATTAAGTGATTTTTTATACTAAATACCCACACTATAGAGTGTACCAGTATTTATTTTCAGGTTCATATATTAATTTTTATAGATTTCCTTTTGTTTATGGATTGACAAATAAAAGCTTTTTTAAAATGTTTATTCTCATCTAAATTTGTGGATCTTTTGGTAGCGTGTACATATTTCCTATTCCTATTGCTTGTATACTTAGGAATGGGATTGCTGGGTCCTGTGAAAGTGCTGTGTTTTTTATGTGCATTTGTATCTATTTTGGAGACTGGCTCTTGGTATGTTGCCCAGGTTGGTTTTGAACTTGTGATTCTCTGGCAAACTTCCTCACTAGAACTGAGACTATTGGTGTGTGCTACCATGTCCAGCTATATTTAATAGTTTTGAAGAGCTTAATATCATTCAAGGTGACCACACCTTTTACACCCCTCTAATCTCTCCACATCCTTGCCAGCACTAGGTTCTGCTTGTCTGTTTTACGCGGCCATCCTGGTGGGTATAGTCCTGTCCCACTGTGGCTTTGACTTGCATTGCCCTCGTGATAAGTAACATGGGTACTTTCTGGTGTGCTTACTGGCTACTTATGTGCCTTATATCCTTTGCACAATTTAAAATGAGAACAGCCCAAATAACAAGACTGGGCATATATACCTGTGTCCGTATGTATCCTGTGTACACGCACCTAATCTGATACACAACTGGCAGGTGTCATCTCCCATTCTATGGGTTCTGGTTCTTCCTTCCCTATGATTTTGCTAGTTCCTTTCCTTGCTGCCATGAGAAGAAAACAAACCTTAAGTGTTCACTTTGCCTTGCATTTTGAGGATACATTTGGAGGAACGTCTGTTTTGTTGGTGAGAACAAGAGGTGGATGGTCACGCTGCACGGGCAGTCGAACACAGAGAGGTGGATGGTCACACTGCAGGGCAGTCGAACACAGAGAGGTGGATGGTCACACTGCATGGGTAGTCGAACGCAGAGATGGATGGTCACACTGCATGGGCTGTCGAACACAGAGAGGTGGATGGTCACACTGCATGGGTAGTCGAAAGCAGAGATGGATGGTCACACTGCATGGGCTGTCGAACACAGAGAGGTGGATGGTCACACTGCATGGGTAGTCGAAAGCAGAGATGGATGGTCACACTGCATGGGCTGTCGAACACAGAGAGGTGGATGGTCACACTGCATGGGTAGTCGAACGCAGAGAGATGGATGGTCACACTGCATGGGCTATCGAACGCAGAGAGATGGATGGTCACACTGCATGGGCTATCGAACGCAGAGAGATGAACGCTGCCACCCAGCTCACTTTCCACTTTCTTGTGGTGTGGGGCACCAGGCTAGTGCTGTCCGCATTCTGGGACAGTCTTCCATCACCAGTGAAACCTCTCTGGGAACTCCCCCAGATGTGTCTGGAAGTGTGTCTCCTACTCAGTTCCAAATCCAATTAATATCCAGTTGATCATGAAGCTTGACAATTATGGCACTGCACTATGAACATAAATTCTTTTTTTCTTTAAAGATTTATTTTTTTATGATATATGTAAGTACACTATAGCTATCTTCAGATACCCCAGAAGAGGGCATCAGATCTCATTATGGATGGTTGTGAGTCACCATGTGGTTGCTGGAATTTGAACTCTGGACCTTTGGAAGAACAGTCAGTGCTCTTAACTACTGAGCCATTTCTCCAGCCCCAAACATAAATTCTTTAATTTTGAAAACTCAAATCTGTCTCCTCTTCCTCCTCCTCCTCCTCCTCCTCCTCCTCCTCCTCTTCCTCCTTCTCCTTCTCTTCCTTCTCTCCTCTTCCTTCTTCCCCCTCCTCTCTCCCTCTTCCCCCTCCTCTCTCCCTCTTCCTCTTCCTCTTCTCTTCTTCTCCTTCTTCGGGAGTTATAATTGATAAACCATTTCCTACGCCAAAGGCCGCAAAGATTCTTTATTTTCTTCTGAGTTCCTTATATTGGGCCCTTCCGATTAGGTTATAGCCAGTGCTGAGTGAACTATTACCTATGATGTGTGGAACGGCCAAGGCAATCTGTCAAAGCACAGCTCCAGACACCCTTGATTAAGATTTTTTTTTAAAAAGCTGCTTACTGTTGATTTTAGAACAAAATCCACGTCCCTCAGCACAGGTTCCTTTCCTCTCCTTTTCTCTTGAGGACACACACGCAGCCACCTTCTCACGGTGCTTAGTCGTGGGGACCCTCTTCCCGCCTCACAGCTCCCTAAGCCCACACAGAGCACCAGGGGGCTATTCATGTCCTTCAGCTTCAGGTTCTTTTTCCTTGCTGACTGTCTTACCTGCAGTCGGTTCCCTGATGTCTGGGTACTGCATTCATGCAAGACCTGTAGAGGCCAGAAGAGGGCGTCAGATTTCCCTCTGGAACTGAAGTTAGAAATGGTTGTAAACTGGAATTCAAACCTAAGTCCTCTGGAGGAGCAGGCAGTGCTCCTTGCTGCTGAACGATTCCTCTAGCCTGTGCTTATTTTAATGACCACGACGACGACGATGACGACGAAGGTTATTTTGCTCCCAGCATCCTTTCACACTTTTGGTTATTTCTATTATTCTCTAACCTCCCTTTGTTTATTTTCATGGGGGCAGAGCATTCATTCTGGCTTTTTAATATCTGCTTTCTTTTCATTCTTTTTCTTATTGCTTTTTACTACAAATATATATGTCGAGGGCCGGCAAGGTGGCTCAGCAGGTAGAGGTACCCGCTGCCAAGCCTGCCAACTTGAATTTGAACTCTGGGATTCACATGACAGAAGAGAGAATTGACTGCCTCAAACTGTCTCCTCACAGCCACATGCACCTCTCTCTCTCTCTCTCTCTCTCTCTCTCTCTCTCTCTCCCTCACTCACTCCTTCCTTCCCATTCTCTCTCTGTCTGTCTGTATCTGTCCCTCACTCTCTCACTCTCTCTTTCATTCTTTTTTTATTTTTTAAAAAGATTTATTTATTATGTTTAGACAGTAGCTGTCTTCAGACACACCAGAAGATGGCATCAGATCTCATTACAGATAGTTGTGAGCCACCATGTGGTTGCTGGGATTTGATCTCAGGACCTTCAGAAGAACAGTCAGTGCTCTTAACCACTGAGCCATCTCTCCATCTCTCTCTCTCTTTCCCATTCTTTCTCTCTGTCTCTGTCACTCTCTCAGTTTCTGTCTCTGTGTCTCTCTGACTCTCTGATTCTCTCTCTCTCTCTCTCTCTCTCTCTCTCTCTCTCTCACACACACACACACACACACACACACACACGTTAGGATTCAATTCCTTAGCTCACATCAATTTTTTTCCCCCTGAAACTTTCTCAACAGAAGCTCACCACATTTTCAAACAAGTAAGACAAGTAATTAAAGAGGAATACTCTAAGAACAGAATTTCTTTTCTAACTCGGGAAATTATTGGCTGATTTCTTGGCAAGCAAATCTCAATAAACACAAGAAGGTTCATCATCAGCACTTAAAAAAGGCTCACTGACCTTTAATCCCAGCACTTGGGAGGCAGAGGCAGGCAGATTTCTGAGTTCGAGGCCAGCCTGGTCTACAGAGTGAGTTCCAGGACAGCCAGGGCTATACAGAGAAACCCTGTCTCAAAAAAACAAACAAACAAAACAAAAACCAAAACAAAAAACAAAAAAAACAAAATAGGCTCACTGAGACTCAGATAGGCTTTTTTTTTTTTTTTTTCCTTTTTTGTTTTTTCGAGACAGGGTTTCTCTGTGTAGTCCTGGCTGTCCTGGAACTCACTCTGTAGACCAGGCTGGCCTCGAACTCAGAAATCCGCCTGCCTCTGCCTCCCAAGTGCTGGGATTACAGACGTGCGCCACCACGCCCGGCTCAGATAGGCTTTTAAGTCATAAATTCCAAACCAATAAGTTCAGAAATGGTTGCATCCGTACAGTATGCAAGATTTACTTAAACAAGTGTGTGTGTGTGTGTGTGAACGAATTGTAAGATAAATACTCACATAATTATACCTTCTTTAAAATTCTACAAAACCAGTTGGAGAGGTGACTGAGCAGCTGAGAGCACTTGCTGCTCTTCCAGAGGACACGAGGTCGGTTCCCATCACCGAGTCAGGTCCAGCCACCTGTAACTCCAGCTCTAGGGGGATCTGATGCCCTCTTCTGGATTCTGTGAGCACCTGGACTCACACTTGCCCATCCCGAATGCATACATAACTGAAATAGAAGTCCTGCAAAATAATTTCTCACAGGAGACTTTGTTGTCATGGAAGAGCCGAGGCCCTTGGCTCAGTGACATATCTCTGCACACATTTCTGCCCCATATCAGTTCGGTAGGATTACCATCATAAGGAAGGAACGCGCCTTCATCTTAATGCTAAGCTCCCCTCCTTCCCACTGATAGGGATTCTTTTGATGAAGACCTTGGCGAGGAGCGCAGTGAAAGACCGTCTCGCTCACAAGCATCTCATCTGGACTCCCCCGCCCTCCCCCACCCCTGCCCAACGTGCCATCTTGCTTATCATTTACAGCTATCCAAATATCTAAGAAGCAAACCCAGAAGATGATTGAAACTTTTGATCCGAGAAATAACTCACATTTGTTTTGCTTCCCTCTAACCTTCAGAGCTGTGCATCACGCTGACAAGCTCTCGATTTTTTAAAAAACAGATTTTTCCTTTGGGGTTTCTGCTTCTTTCATTGTGGTAATATTTTCTTCTATCTTCCATTTTCAAAAAAAAAAAAAAAAAAAGTAGGTGTAACAGTCTAATCAGCTCTTACCAACTTTCCCGCAAGAACCAGGCCAAAAAAAATAGAGAGATATAAATCAAGAATTGTTATTCTTGTTTATGCAGGGGTGATGTACGGCTCCCCTGGGCTCTGAGTTTTACACGGCCACTTTGAAAACACTGAACACTGCTCAGGCACGAGCGATTTGTCTCTGAGCCCTGCCTGGATATTTCTAATAAATATTACCTGCCTCTGATTTTATGGTATCTACAAGAGAGTCATGCACTAAAATATTTTCAGATACTTATATTAAGTTTACATTGTCAGCAAAGAGATAATGACCCCAAATTTTAAGATAGGATGTAGAGAAAACATTAGTTTTAATATCGTTGGTTTTGTTGATTGCCACTACAGTGATAATTTCGTGCCTAGAACACAGTCTCAAAGGATAACTGTAGACTGGTTAAGCTGGGTTGCTTCTGGATGGGAAACTTACGGGTGACTTGAATCATCTTTTACTTTTTTGACATATCTATACTAATTCTTTTCATTGCGAGTATGTTACTCTTGAAATGAAAAGATTCTTTTCAAAGATTAGTCCATAGGGAGAGCCGATAAAACTAAGCCTAAAAATAGAAAGAGTGGCATTAATGGGCGGCGGGCGGGGGTTGGGTTCTGGGAAAGTGAGCCCCTGATTAGCTTCTCGCTGTTCCTGAGCTTGGAGGGTGCCTGCTTTCTGTTAGCCTGGAGGAGGTGCTGTGCCTAAGCCAGGTTGGAGTGCCCACGGCCAGGAGGAGCAGGGGCAGGCTGCATCCCCAGTGTGGGATGGACTTCTCGTTCCTTCTTAGCCTGCGCCCACACCAGGCCCCCTTCTGCCTGACTTCTTCTGACTGGAACCCCGTGGTTCCCTCAGATCATCCTTGAGGCTGACGCGCGGTCTCAACCTCAAGCTCTGGGGAGGGCTGAATCTGCTCCTCTCACAGAGCGCTCTCAACCTCCCACTTTCCCTCCTGCGCTCCTTCAGTCCGCGCTGGTTTAAAGGTCATCAAGGGAGACAATTCTGAAAGGCCCCCTTTAGAGTACTGTGCTGCTGCTTCCAGTCTCATCTTGTACTTAGTGCTGTAGGGGAGATGGTCCAAAAGCTCAGACTGAAAGACATACTGTACTATTTCAGGGTGTAGAGACACACGGTCTCAGGCAGCGTATCTGGGAGACAGTCAGGTACAAGAACCAGAATGGTCACAGCCATCGAGGATGACCCTGCTTGTCCACGCCTTATCAGTTGTTAAATATTTTAATAGTCTCGGAGTAGAGTTTTAATGCTGTACATGGAGAGCTGAGCTACGGTGGGAGACTTGCCCTTCCCGTCCTTTAAGGCCCGGCTCACACCCTGGGATGCTAATTCTGCCTTTCTCACTCCAGAGAGCTGACCGTCAGGACCGCACTGCGGTGGCAGATGAAGCCGGTCTCTCCAAGCGGTGGGGAAGGAACGGGGATAAACGTGATGGATGATGATAACCGTACTGATGGTGAAGGTCAAGGTGGTGGGGGATAATAAAGAATAAAAAGAAGACAAACTTGGGAACGCCGTGGACTGGCCTCTTCCAGTTCAATACGCTCCTGATGCTGCTCCCTGGCTCGCAATTCACAGTAACGGCTAGACAGAAACATAAACCGACCGTATCGGCCCTCTCTGCTCTACGCCATTGTGGCTCCCACGTTGTTGTTTACTGGCCGAGGCCTGATAGGCGCCTCTCTTTGTCTTTGGACATTCATTCCACGATTTATTTCACGTCCTGGCTGGGAACAACGTCTGTCCCGTAATTTCCAACACCTGGGACTGCTCTTGCTGTTCCTTTAATGATCTGCTAGTACTCCGAGCCAGCAGGATGATCCCACTGGGTTCTCGCACCCTTGGCAAGCTGTGGTTTGAGCAGGATTCCTACCGGCCTCTTTCTGAGTCGCGCTGCAAGGTCCCCGAGCATGCTCTACGGAGTGTCTCGGATGAGCAGACACCGTGTGATGGCGCACACCTCAAGCGGGGTTTGGCCAGTTGGGGTGGGTCTTTGTCTCCCTTGCTCCCGCCTTCTCTTTCTTTCTTTTTGACACCCACCCCCTCTATGAAGACTTTAGGACTTCACTGAGTCTTCTAAGATAGCCTGAGCAGGACCCCTTACCCCCCAGTAGGAGGGCACCGAACATCACAAAGTCTGTTCCAACAGAGGAAGCACACACACACTCCCAGAATTCCTTCCGAGAAATGACTTTAATCTCCGGGCAGCAGAGTCTGAGGGCACTGAGGAACAAACCCGCTCTGGAAAGGAGCATGTTTGCTTATGTGGAATAAAAGCCCTTCCTGGAGAGGGGTCTCTCTCCTGGTGAGACTTCGTTATTCCTCCATGAACCTCAGAGGAGCCTGTGGGATTCTCCTCTCCTTTCACCCATGCTTCAGGGTCTTTGCAAGTTCCACCGAACAGGCCGGGACTCAGGCTCAGCTGTTCGGAGTGCTTGCCAGCATGTGCGTGGACCTAGGCTGGTCCACGCCAGCCACAACACGTAACACCGTGTGATGGCGCACACCTCAAGTCCCAGGACTTGGGTGGCAGAGGCGGGGGTAAAAAGTTCAAGGTCTGCACTGGAGAGATGGCTCAGCGGGTAAGAACACCAACTGCTCTTCCAAAGGTCCTGAGTTCAAATCCCAGCACCCACAACCATCCCTAACGCCCTCTTCTGGTGTGTCTGAAGACAGCTACAGTGTATTTACATATAATAAATAAATAAATCTTTTTAAAAAAAGAACAAAAAAGTTCAAGGTTATTTTTGGCTACATAGCAAATTTGAGGCCAGCCTGGGAAGGGAGTCGTTCCCAGCAGTGTCACATAGCTCAACTTCACACACTACCTCCAAATGAGGATTCTGATACAGCCACAAAAGCACACGAAGCAGGGATAGGGAGATGGCTCAGTTGTTGGGAGCACTGCCTGCTCTTCCCGAAGACCCAGGTCCTAGCACCCACTTGGCAGCTGACAACTCTGTGAATTCAGCTCCACAGAGTTCGACAACCTCACACACACACACACACACACACACACACACACAAAACAAACAAACAAACAAAAACCCAACCCTCCCAGAACAACAACAACAAAAAACCCACAAACAGAATATAGTTATCAAATATCATGCTTCTCTTAGATCCTCCCTTTTGTGTGTGTGCATGTGCATGTGCATGTGCATGTGCATGTGCATGTGCATGTGTGTGTGTGTGTTGAGACAGGGCTTCTCTGGATAACCCTGGCTGTCTTAGAGCTCATTCTGTAGATCAGGCTGGCCTTGAACTCAGAGATCTGCCTCTGCTTCCTGAGCACTGTGATTGAAGGCTTGTGCCACCACCACCCAGCATATAGCACCCAGTACCCAGCACCAGCACCAGCACCAGCACCTAGCATCCAGCATCCGTGTGTTATTTTTCCTTTCTTCTTTTCTTCATTTCCTCCATCCATCCTTTCTCCTTCCTTCCTCCCTCCCTCCCTCCCTCTCTTTCTTCCTCTTTCTTTCTTTCTTTCTTTCTTTCTTTCTTTCTTTCTTTCTTTCTTTCTTTCTTTCTTTCTTGTATGTGTATGTGTGCCATTGTGTGTGTGTGTGTGTGTGTGTGTGTGTAAGTGTAGCATATACATGTGTGTGTGTGCACATACATGTATGGGTGTATGGAGGTGTATGTGCGTGCATATACATGTATGGTGTATGGGTGTGTGTGTGCATATACATGTATGGTATATGGGTGTGAGTGTGTGTGCACATATGGCATCTGTGTGTACGTGGATGGGCACATGTGGAGGTTGTTGGGTATCCTATTTTCTTATTCTCTGCTTTATTCTCTTCAGACAGAGTTTCTGACTGACCCTGGATCTGACCCCCCATGATCCTCTCTCCACCCACTTGTCTGGAGCAGGGCTACGAGCCTGCTGACACATGCAGTTCCTTTACATGTGCCAGGATCTAAACTCAGGTCACCATGCATGAGCAAACAGTACCTTTACCCACAGAGCTGCCTTTCCACCCCCACTGCGAGGTTTCCTCAACCGGCTTCCTGCTTATTACGGTGCATCGGAGCCTTGGCATCCTCTTCTGGTGGCCCCACTTCTCCTGCTGCCCCTTCCAGGGTTGCTACAGGTGATGTCAAGAGCTTGGGTTCATGTCTGAGAGAAAATCATCTGAAGTTCTCTCCTGAGTGCGAGAGCACAGGGCACCGGCTGCCTTTGATGACCAGGCCAGGGGCGGACAACCATGTGTTGAAGTCGGTCTGATCTCCCAGAGCGCACATCTTTGTTCTGATGACCCCTGCTTCCATAAAAAAATAACAGGTTGCTGATAAGCTGGCCCTCTGTTCTCCTGCTCAAATGTCAGCCTGGGATCTGCACTCAGAGCAGGCCTCTCAAGTCTAAAAAGCCCTTGTGCTCTGTAGTTTGACAGGTTGAGAAATCCAATCCATTTATTTTGAAAACCCATTAAGCCCAGTCAATGTGGGATATTTAGAAAGGCCAGAATTTTGCTTTTTGGTCAGAAGGTCACTGCTGTCATAAAGGAAGTAAAACAAAACATATTTTATCGTAGGGCTATAATTCCCAAACATTCTTTAAAAATACACTTTCAGTAAAATGAGACGCAACAAAAGCACAGCGGACTGAATTGCCGGAAATCGCTGCCACGGTAAGCCCTCTTTGTTCAGGAGACTTATTCAATTTTGCATCCCCGGTTCTCAGACCCCGGGAGAGGCACATAGTCGGTGCTCAATAAAGGCCTGCTGGGTGAGTCCCAAAGTGGCTAGCAATGCCCCTTAAACGTTGTCCTAGGTATTAGCAGCACTCCTTCCTGGTGGCAGTTAAGAATGGAGCCGTTCACTTCAGGGCTCAGGGTTTTTTTTTTTTGAAAGTGAGTCCAGGAGTGTGTGATTTGACGCACTCCAGCCATCTTGCCCATGCTATTGACAAGCAGGTAACCTGCTTTTGTTAACCGGATTCTCCAAAGATAACTCGATTGATCCTTTCGACCTTGTGAAGGGGGTAGAGGAGATGTTATTCTTTTTGTGTTTCCTTCAGGAAGGGTGCCTAGGTACAGATCGCTACTTGAAATAAAATAACCTTATTACAGGCGATCCCGAGTGTGTAATGTTCAGGACATGATATAAAACCTCCTTTGATCTTCCCACAGCACTCCATTGTCCCTCCCCCCTTAATGAGCGTCTAGATGTCTCTCTTTTGGTTCTCTTCTTTCTCTCTTCCCTCATCTCCCGGATCTCTTCTCCCCTATTCGTTCAGACCCCACCCTGGAGAATTACTAGATATCTGCAAGGCTCAGAGCATGACTCCTCCTCCAGCACGACAGGGTGGTAGTGAGCCCTGAACAAGTATCCCATATTTGCTTGTTGTGACAAAGAAGAAATTTACTTTTATTTTTTATTTTTTTGAAACAAGGTCTGACGATGTGGCCCCAGTTGGCTTTGGAATTTACTACACAGCCCAAGCTGGTCACAAGCTTGTGGGTGTTCGCCCCACCTCTGTCTCCCAACAGCTGGGATTACAGGCCTGAGCCACCGCACCTACAAGAAGAAAACTTAAGACCTGAGACCAGAGCTGACGTTTAGAGTCGATAGAGTTTCCTTTCTTTGCCCGAGTCGTGAACCAACTCAGAAATAAGACTAACAAGCAAGCTAATAGAGACGTGGAGAATGTGGTGTAGCTTGAGTCAAATAACATTCTTATTTTTTGTTTTTTGTTTTTTGTTTTGTTTTGTTTTGGTTTGTTTTGGTTTTTCGAGACAGGGTTTCTCTGTGTGGCCCTGGCTGTCCTGGAACTCACTCTGTAGACCAGGTTGGCCTCAAACTCAGAAATCCTCCTGCCTCTGCCTCCCAAGTGCTGGGATTACAGGCGTGCGCCACCATGCCCGGCTATAACATTCTTTTTGTTTTAATTTAAGTTTATTTTCATGTTATGTGTATGGGTGTTTTGCCTGTGTGGATGTGTGTGCACCGCTTATGTGCTTCGTGCCTATAGAAGCCAGAAGAGCCTGTCAGATCCCCTAGGACAGGGATTACAGACAGCTGGGAGGCAGAGGCAGGCAGATTTCTGAGTTCGAGGACAGCCTGGTCTACAGAGTGAGTTCCAGGACAGCCAGGACTACACAGAGAAACCCTGTCGCGGGGAAAAAAAAAAAAAGAATTACAGACAGTTGTGAGCCACCATGTGGGTGCTGGTAATCAAACCCGGGTGCCCTGGAATAGAGATAGATGATGCTTACCCATCTCTCCAGTCCCCAGCAAATAACTTTCCTAATACGGACTCTTGGAGCTAGGCAGGCCTCCCAATACTTGACTGGGTTAGGTTGCCCTAACCCAGGGCAGACAGTCCTCACATGGTGCTGTTTAGCTTCTCCATCCAAACCCACCAAAACGATGCTTTCCCCCATGACAGGAGGGCTGAGTGGAGAGTTGAGGAAGTCGGTAATGCTACCTTTATTGGTATCTGTTCTCGGGAAGCATCATCAAACAGAATAACTGCTTCCTTGTACTGTACCACATTTTATTGCCCCATTTTGTGTTCCACACGGAGGGGCCACTAAGATGACTCTGTGGCTTAAGGAGCTTGCCAGTAAGCCCAGCTACCTGAGTTCAATTCTCAGGATCCCCGTAATGAAAGGAGGAGAGAAACAACTCTTGCAAGATATCCTCTAACCTCCACATCATGGTGAACACACACACACACACACACACACACACACACACTCAAAATTTCTGGACTTTCTTGAAAAGCTATAATGGTCTATGGACCAGCACCAAGCCTAGTTTCTCCACAGCATTGAAGTCTGGGACTTGAATAGACAGTGTGTGCACCCTCAGGGAGAAAGATGGCTACTTGGACAGATGGTGGTTGGATAATGGCTGCCTGTCTGGACACTCAGATCAATGGGTTAATCTTGGGAGTGAACATGTGTCACATGTTTCCCTGTGACACAGCTCTCCTCACTTCATACCCTCATGTCCTTTGTAGGCATTTCAACTTAATTCCTTTACTCTTTTCTGTTCAAATGTAGAGTGGAGTTTCTTACTGAACCAACAATGCTATCTTTGTCAGTAGTGCCCATCTCTATTGATTATTGTCAGCCTTTGATGCATGGATTAGGTTATCAAAGTCCCCATCCTTTTTTTATCCTACTTATAACAAGTCCTCTTGACTAGCTGAGGCGAGGCGAGCTTTTGTTTTGAGAAGACAGAGGAGATGAGGTACAGGGATTCTTGACCTCCTGACCCACTAAACACATGAAGAAACCAAAGCTGGGTGTTACAGAGGAGGACACGGTGGCTTGCAGGAGGAAGGTATCCATATGTGATTTTCCTACTGCACACATGAGTGTGAGTTTCTGAACTGTACTTTGCCTCCCTGTGATAACACACTGGGTAGAGGCTCCAGATTGACCATACAGATGAAAAGGAGAAATCACAGAGTCACATGAGGAAGCAGTCAAGAGTCATGGTCGTTAGCATGCCGACATTCTGGTTCTTGCAGAAATGCAAAGGCAGCAGCAATTCAGGGAGGAGGAGGCCACGCAGAGCAAGTGAGAGCTCACTCATGCGCTCTTGCTACCCTTCCTCCCATTCGTAGAGCGCACGCATGCTCTCCTTAGAAGTGCGCTGTAGAAATCTCAGGGTTGTTTTGATTTGCATTTCCCTAATGACTAATGATGTTGAACATTTCTTAAGGTGCTTCTCAGCCATTCGAAGTTCTTCAGGTGAAAAGTCTTTGTTTAGCTCTGTACCTCATTTTTAATAGGGTTATTTGGTTTTCTGGGGTCTAATTTCTTGAGTTCTTTGTATATATTGGATATTAGCCCTCTGTCAGATGTAGGGTTGGTGAAGATCTTTTCCCAATTTGTTGGTTGCTGATTTGTCTTTTTGATGGTGTCCTTTGCCTTACAGAAACTTTGTAATTTTATGAGGTCCCATTTGTCAATTCTTGATCTTAGAGCATAAGCTATTGGTGTTCTGTTCAGGAACTTTCCCCCTGTGCCGATGTCCTCAAGGATCTTCCCCAGTTTCTTTTCTATTAGTTTCAGTGTGTCTGGTTTTATGTGGAGGTCCTTGATCCACTTGGAGTTGAGCTTAGTACAAGGAGATAAGAATGGATCAATTCTCATTCTTCTGCATGCTGACCTCCAGTTGAACCAGCACCATTTGTTGAAAAGGCTACCTTTTTTCCACTGGATGTTTTTAGCTCCTTTTTGAAGATCAAGTGGCCATAGCTGTGTGGGTTCAGTTCTGGGTCTTCAATTCTATTTCATTGATCCACCTGCCTGTCACTGTACCAATACCATGCAGTTTTTAACACTATTGCTCTGTAGTATTGCTTGAGGTCCAGGATACTTATTCCCCCAGAAGTTCTTTTACTGTTGAGAATAGTTTTAGCTATCCTGGGTTTTTTGTTATTCCAGATGAATTTGAGAATTGCTCTTTCTAGCTCTATGAAGAACTGAGTTGGGATTTTGATGGGGATTGCATTGAATCTGTATATATTGCTTTTGGCAAGATGGCCATTTTAACTATTTCAATCCTGCCAATCCACGAGCATGGAAGATTTTTCCATTTTCTGAGGTCTTCTTCCATTTCCTTCTTCAGAGACCTGAAGATCTTGTCATACAGATCTTTCACTTGTTTGGTTAGAATCACACCAAGATACTTTATATTGTTTGTGGCTATTGTGAAAGATTCCATTTCCCTAATTTCTTTCTCAGCCTGCTTATCCTTTGAGTATAGGAAGGCTACTGATTTGCTTGAGTTGATTTTATAGCCAACCACTTTGCTGAAGTTGTTTATCAGCTATAGGACTCAGGAGACAGTAGGTGTTGGTGAGAATGTGGAGAAGGAGGAACACTCCTCCACTGCTGGTGGGATTGCAAGCTGGTACAATCACTCTGGAAATCAGTCTGGTGGTTCCTCAGAAAACTGGGCAGGACACTTCCGGAGGACCCTGCTATACCACTCCTGGGTATATACCCAGAGGATTCCCCAGCATGTAATAAGGATACATGCTCCACTATGTTCATAGCAGCCCTATTTATAATAGCCAGAAGCTGGAAAGAACTCAGATGTCCCTCAATGGAGGAATGGATACAAAAAATGTGGTACATATACACAGTGGAGTACTATTCAGCCATTAGAAACAATAAATTCATGAAATTCTTAGACACATGGATGGAGCTGGAGAACATCATCCTAAGTGAGGTAACCCAGTCTCAAAAGAACACTCATGGTATGCACTCATTGATAAGCGGATATTAGCCTAGAAGCTTGGAATACCCAAGACACAATCCACATATCAAATGATGTCCAAAAAGAAGGAAGGAATGGCCCTTGGTTCTGGAAAGGCTCAGTGCATCAGTGTAGGGGAATACCAGAACAGGGAAGTGGGAAGGGGTGGATGGGGGAACAGGGGGAGGGAAAAGGGCTTATGGGACTTTTGGGGAGGGGGGAGCCAGGAAAGGGGAAATCATTTGAAAAGTAAATAAAGAATATATCGAATAAAAAAAAATGTGCTGTAGAGCTGAGCATGGTGGCTTAGGCACGTGATCCCAGAACTTGGGAGGGAGGGGTAAAAGGATCACGATTTCAGGACCAGCTTGGGCTACATGAGACCCTATATCAAACACAAAACAACTCTTTCAGCTGGAAACGTTATCTTCTAGTAATTTGCCAAGAGGACAGACACACAAAGAGAGACAGACATCCGATGCATGTTCTGTTGGCTTCTGAGAGATCACAGAGTTATTCCATTGTCCACATACCTGCAAATCTACAAGAAGGGTGATATTGTAGACTTCTGTGGAGTGGAATGCTACCCTGGGAATGTTACCATGGCAAAGCTGAAAGAGTCTACAGTGTCCCCCAGCATGACATTGTGGTAAACAAGAAATTTAAGGGCATGGTTTTTGCCAGAAGACTAAATATGCACCCTGGGTGTATGGTGTGCTCTAGGAGACCTTAATCAGAGAAGAAGGAAAAGGAAAGGACACCCATACTCAACCGAAGCACCAGCCCAGGAAAACAGCTCTGTGAGAGCAAATGGGGAAGGCCTGAGCAGCTGGAGCCTCCTCTTGCAGCCCCTAGATAAAACAAGTAAATAAAGCCCAAAGACATCCAGACTGCAAACAAAACAAAAAGACAGCATAAAGCGGGATAAATGGCTGCTAGGATGAGCAGGTGGGTGGATGGACGAGTAGACGAACGGGTGGGTAGATGGGCTTGGAGATCAATGGACTCCTCTGGAGGGGGTATCATGATGCTTTTCTCTGTCACACAGGGAAACACGTATGTTAGTTTTAGACACCTTCTTATAACACTTGAAGTTCAAATGCCAAGACTGAACAAACACAGATACTCCAACTCTAAGGAAGTGTGGCAGATTAACTCCTGGGCGCTGTGGTCACCTGCCCCTGGTGAGTGCCTTTGGGCTTCTACTTCTTCACATCTAAAGCTGCGATACCATAACACCTTCCTCAAAAAGCCTCCTTAGAGTTCATTGAAATTCTTTCTTTGGAAAATACCAATAATACCAGGCAGACAGGAAGAAGGCAGGAGGTAGCAAGAGAGTCAGTGACTAGGTTCCTGTTTTCTACTGAGCACCTACTAACTGCTTAGCATTATCACAGGAGTTTGCTTACATTCGAGGTTACTAACAAGCTTTGTCGGGGGGGGGGGGTAGGGGATTCTCTGTCGAGGGTGGCTGTGCTGTGAAGCACAAGGACACAGACCTGTAACCGTGACTAAGCATCCTGAGTGGGCGCTGTGAAAGGAGAGTTCGATCCCCACAACCCACAGTTAAAAAAAGAAAAATAAGCTGGGCCCAGGGGGACAAACTTTTAAGTCCGGGGACAATGGTGCAAAGACCAGTGGATATCCAAAGCTCGCTGGTTGTCCCCAGTCTCCACGTGCTCACATACACACATGCTCACATGTGCACATAGACAACATTTAAAATTTTACAAAAGAAGATCTTTGTAAAACAATAAAGCCCTGACAACTGTAAGGGCTGGTCTCTGACAACTTCTCACTTAGCAACCACAGGAGATTGCATTGAGCAAACCAGTTCCCTGCTAAGGAGCCCCAGGGGTTCTCGGCTACATTTGATAGCCATGGTGGCTGTGGTAGCTTATGCCCATAGAGCCTGCTACTTGGAGGTTGAGGCAGTAGGATTGCCGGGGCCCAGGAGTTCAAGCCTAGCCTGGCAACACCGCAAAGCTTCTGCCTCAAAATCTAACCGCCTGATGCTCTTGTCTTCATCCTCTAGACCCACCGCAGCGGGCTCAGGGCACCTGCACCAGCGCCACCTTCCATAGTTTCCTTTCTCCTTAACGAGAGTCCCGACACGCCAGCTCTGCTGTCCACCCGAGGCTAGACCCTTCCTTCCCCGGTACCTGTGCACTTCCTGTTCCTCAGGAGGAGAGGCTTGACCATGGCTGGCTCTGTTTTGACTCAGGTCTTCTGTTGAACACTGTGCTTTGTCTAAGGTTCTGTCCACTCTCATCCCACCCTCACTCGCCCAGCTACGATCTCCCACCTTCTCCCATTTTTACCATGGAGTTTGCCACTATCAAAATCTACTGTGTTTCTTTATCATTTGTTCACTGACTGTCTCCCTCTCTCTCCTAACAGAAATCCCTTCAGGGAGAACTGGGAATGTGTCAGTCACTGATCTGCCAGTGACTTGGGCGAGCCTGGCATCCTCGTGCTCTATAGATCCTATGGCCGGGTTCACCTGTGTCCTCCCCCACCTGAGCATCCTTCAGACAAAGCGGAACGTTTTTTCCAGCTATGGGGAAAATACCCACCAGTTACCACAGACTCCCTTCAGACCAGGAGCTTTTTCCTTTAACTCTGGCTACATTTCAAATATGAGTTGAGAAGTCTGAATATGATCAGGAAGGAGCCCAAATCACAAATTTGGCCTGTCCGCTGTAAGGCCAGTCAAGGCAAAAACACGCCCAGTGCATGGGACCTGGAGAGGTGGCTCAGTGCACATGAATTAGGACTGCCCTCCAAATCCCCAGAGGCCCCACAAAGAGGGTCACGGTCGCGTGTACTTCCAATGCTCCTACAGCAAGATGGAGCAGATGGGGCTGAGACAGGAGAATCCCTGGAAACTCTGGGGCCGGCCAGCCTGGCATTTGCAGCAGTCAACAAGAAGGAAACCCTGTCTCAGGAAGGGGAAGGTGAGTCTGACACCTGAGGTTGTCCTCTGAGTAGCAGAAATGTGGCGTGACACATGTGTCCCTGCACTTACACACATACGTGTAAACACATCATAAATACCTACACCTCTCTGTTGCACATAGAAAAACCAAGTTCACAGCTGTGGGACCAAGGATGAGGATAATCGCCATTCTCGAGGAAACTGGGGGAGGAGTCAAGTGGCACTCTGTCGACCCAGCTGGGAGTGGGTGTGGCAAGAGAAGCTTGTGTGACCTTTGCTAGAACTGGCAGGTGGTATTGTTTACTGAGGTAATTTGTGCCTGGCCGGTCCTGCCCGTGGAGATGCATGTTGTAGGGAGATGGTGGCGGATCCACGACCCCATGCTTCTGCAAACTGCTGCTGCTGCTGCTGCTTAATGAGCCAGTCAGCCATTCAAGCGCCTCCTACGTCGCGCGGCTCTTGCAAATTGAGCAGCTGAAGGAACGTACTGGAGAGCAGGGGAGCTGATCCTTGACCAAAGTCTCCGCCCGCTTCCTGCTCACGCCACACTGGCCTTTTGACCTTCAAGTCTAACACCTGTCATTGCAGCTGTGCTGACATCTATTCCACTCTCCCGTGTGTGCACCTACTTCAGGGTCTTAGCACAGGCGGTTCCCTCTGCCCGAGACCCTTCCCCGCCAGATTCTTTGTCTGGCTGTTTTCAGGATCAACTACACTGTGCTACATCTTTGCACAGTGTGGCTTCTGGGAGGGGCCTTTGCTAGCTACACCGTTCACAAAGAGCGCCTGCCCTCAGTCTCCAGCCCACCAGTCACTCGGCCTACGTGAACCAAGTTCACGTGAGGTTCTGAAGAGGGGAAGTTTATCTGGCTTACTATCTACCTCTCAGAACTACAACTACCTAAGAAAGAGGGCATGGCAGGGTGTGTGCCCTGATGCCATGGAAGGCTCGTGTGGGCACAGAGTGAAGGAGAGAGGGTGTAGCAGGAAGGGCACAGGGGGGCATTTTAGGAGCTCTACAGGACACAGGCACAAATACATATGTATATGTATATTTTTTTCTTTAGATGAAAGCGGACTAGGAGCAGAGTGGCGTACACCTGTAATCCCAGCACTTGGGAGGCAGAGGCAGGAGGATTTCTGAGTTTGAGGCCAGCCTGGTCTACAGAGTGAGGTCCAGGACAGGGCTACACAGATAAACCCCATCTTGAAAAACAAAACAAAACAACAACAAAAAAAGAAAAAAAAGAAAAGAAAGAAAGAGAGAAAGAAAGAGAGAAAGAAAAGATCAGAGCGTAATTGTAATAACTGTTGTTCTTGAAATTATTTGATTCCAAAAACATTTCTTTTCCAGTTAGCCACGACGGTTCAGCAGCCACCACGTACGCACAGACATTCTAAGTGACAGGGAACTAATTTAAAAGTATTTTTCACGGAGGTTAAAATTTACAGATACATAATTAGTAAATGAGCTTTTTATAATTTTTATATTTATTTTTGTGTGTGTCCATGTGGCTATGTACACACCACAGAGAATGTCTGGAGGTCAAGTGAAAGTCTCAGGGGCTGCTCCTGGCCTCACACCTTCTTTGGAGCAGGGTCTCCTGTTTGCCGCTGCACTGGATAACCTACACTAGCTGGCCCACGAACTTGGGTGGCATTCTCTCATGCCTGCCTCCCATCTCGCAATAAGGAGTCTGGGATTACAGACCCGAGTCTCTGTGCCTGGATTTATGCAGGGATCCTGTGACCTGAACTCAGGTTATCAGGGTTTGTTTTGTTTAATTTTTTTTTTTTTCCGAGATAGGATTTCTCTGTGTAGCCTTGGATGTCCTGGGACTCGATCTGTAGACCAGGGCCCACACTGTTTTCTCGGGGCTTTCTTGGGCCCCTCCAGAACTTTCCTCTCTTTTATTTTTATTAGTCCTGATTTGCCTTTTGTTTTCGCTTTGCGTACACTCTGAACGTTTCACACAGAAGGGACTCACAAATAAGTTACCAATAGTTATCTATTCATGGCTGGATAGATGAATGAATGAATGAATGAATGAATGAAGAGTATTTTATAAGTGGTCAAGGATGCAAAACACCAAAGTAACATGCTTAAAGGTGCACCATAGCAATGCTGGTTCGCTATGACGACGACCAAGCAAAGGATGTATTATTTATTATATTAAATAGAACTCAAAGCCAAAGTCAGCCATTCCTGTTAACTCAATGTGACAGAGTAGAGTTGGACCATTATCTTCTGAGGCAGCTAACTGCTACAGGAGAAGGAAGGCTGGGGGAGGGGCTTCAGGCCCAATTCAAGTGCCTCAGGGGCTGTAGTATCCTCTCCCAGATCCCAGACGCCCACACAACCTGACCTGAGAGATTAGAGCAGGCCTTCCTGTGGCTCCCTGCTGTTATCTGACCCAACCTGCTGCCAGACCTTGTAGGAGGCTGAGCCTAGGCCCCACCTCAAAGGGGCCCTACATCTTTGCAGTAAAACTACCCCCAGCTTATCCGTGGGGTTGGAGTGAAAGTGTCCCACTGACTATGGAGGAGGAGAGGATTGGTCTCTAGAATGATCTCCTGCTCATCACCTGACCCCGATGGCTTAGATGCTGTGGGAGTGGAGACTTACCATTATAACTAAAGATATGAAGTGTGCAATGTATTCCCTGCTAACTGGGTGAGACTTCTGATGCCTCAGATCTCAGCCTCGCGTGAAATTGAGTGGGGGATAACTTCCACAGCCTATGGCACACCTCAGGAACGCGCTCTCAACTATTCCAAGTGAACAGCTAAAGGGCGTGCCAATTCTTTTAAGGGATTTGAAGGATTTCCGTGTAGAACAAAAGCCAGACGAGCTGTCTGTGATTCTGGGGCGCTCAGCAAGCCGTAAGTGATGATTACACAGTGTTTGCCTTTGACTCAAGTGAAAAGAAGAAATGTCTGTTAGCCATAGCTGTCTGAAAAAAAAAAAAATGAGCTGACACCCCGCCGGGGACTGAGCTGCCTCGCCCCATCTCTGCTGGAGTCTGAGCCTGGCCTGAGCTGGGTGTTCTATTCTAGGATATACATAATGGGTGCGGTGTGGGTCTGCTCTTCCTAAGGAAGACCTTGACACGGGAACAGGGAAGGATGTTTAGCACAACTTAAAAACCATTTAATAGCTCAATACGTTGGCTCTGAGCATCTACGCCCTTTGAACACCATAGCTCTGTCGAATACGCCTGATAGTTATCACCGTGCTCTAGACGAGGATTATACAGGTAACCAACTCATCCAAGGTCACACAGCCAGGAAGCACAGAGCCAGGACTCAGCTCCTCATAGCTAAACTGCCATCCACAGTCCTCCCCTCGGCTTTCAGGCACTGCCTCCCGCTTCCTTCTATTCAAGCGTAGAAACCAGAGCTTTAAAAAGTGACTTCTACCAAGAACGTTCAGCAGAATGAGCCCAACATAGAATGACAACTCACTGTGGCACACAAAAGGCCCGAACCAGAGGAAATTACCCTGCACAATTTGCAAATCACCTCGACAGAGTCTTCTGGGCAAAATGAAGGCTAATTTTAAAACATCCGCATCCTCTGGGCCTCGCCCTCACCCGCTCCCCCAGTGGTTCTTGGGGCCATTCAAGCAAAAATCCCTCCGCTCTCATTTGCATTGTTCTTGGGAGGGGAAAGTGAGCCAGCTCTGAGGTGTCACTCCCCTGAGAGGGGCAGCAGGATCACACTTCATTTGGCACCGCCAGATCAGGCGTGAATCTGTGCAAAGTTGGCCTGCAGTCCAAACGAGTTAATTAGCGTTGCCCCCAGAGAAGGTAGGCGATTGACCTTTCACAAGAAAATGAACATGCCCCACCCAGCGACAAGAAATGAGGGCACTGGTCACTTGGTAAAAACACAGGCCCGAGAGAGTTATATAGTAAGCGCTCCTGCCGTGTTGGACCCTATGCTGCTGGGGGGTGCTGGGCACCGTCATGACCGACGGACATGCCCGTGGAGATTCAGGGAGGCCCTGGACGGGGCGGCTGACAGCATTTGGGAAACACGGAGAATTTCCCCAGGTTTATACAGCGGTTCACTCATCTATTTTAAAATTGTGTTTATTTATTTGTGGGGTGTGTGTGTGTGTACAGCTGTGCTGCAGGGTATGTATGTGTGTGGAGGTCAGAGGACAACTTTTGGGAGTCAGCTCCCTCCTTCCACCATCTGCTCCCTGGGGATTAGACTCTTCATCAGGCTAGGCTGCAAGTATGTAACCACTGGGCCACCTCACCGGCCACAGAGCAGTTTATTATAATGATCACGAAATGTCCCAGATACGACCCCGAGGTCACTGTATTAGTATTTCCCAACTCCTTCCCTTGAATCATTTTAGGACTTGTCTACTGGTCTGTGGGTCTGTCCTAGGCCAGTCCCCAAACATTCCTTGTCCCTGGAGTCCTGGGGATGGTCAGATAATCGTGACTCGTTTTTTGTTTTTGTTTTTTTTTTTAATCATGAGAATGAAAATAACTTTCACCTTCAGGAACTTTCCAAGTCAGACAGAATGTCCTTGGCTTTCCGTGGCCTCCTGGGGCCAGGCTTTGTGTCCCCGAGCCCTAGGGAGGAGAGCATGCCTGTGTGCCATGGGGTTATTTGTCATTAGAACAACAAGGCAGGCAGCAGCGGTGTGGCTCTCGCCTTATCAGAGTGCTGGGCCTGGCTGGATTCTATTAATTGCTGAATGCTGTTGGAGTTGGCAGATACAGGAAACAGTTTACATGGCGACGTAGTGCCTCAGCTCGCAGCCTCTCAGGAACGGTATTATTGTAGGGGCATAATTGTGATTAGGGACAGTTCCCTGAGGAAGAGCAGACCTTTGATGATGGAGTCACTTCCTCTCCTCTCCACTTCAGTGTGATGATAGTGTGGCTGGCCCCACGGCCGTACTCACCCTCGGCTGCCCAGGGACTCTAGAGTCCCACAGCAAAGCTCTCCAACAGGGACAGCCCAACCCCTTCCCCAAACTGGGATCCTGGAGAGAGGGAAGCAGGACAGAGACTCCCCGATTGGACCTGGGGAGACCGGGCTTTGTGGCTTTGGCAGGTTGATCCTTGAGTTTCAGTTTCCCCATCTATAAAATGGGAGATGATAAAAGATTATTGAAATGTTTGCCAGGAGGATTAAATGGAATTAATTTATTGTTTGTAAACACTTAATTAGCTATTAGTATCACTATTGTAGTTTTTGTTTCCTTTCCCCTCTAAAATCAACTGAACTTGGAACACAGCAACCTGAAGTAGAGCCCATCTCTCTCACCCTGGCCCCGCATGCACCTCTGGTACCACCCAGGCCGCCCAGGCTACTGCAAGCTTTTACCCAGAACAGCCCCACAAAGACTCCCCTGAATCATGCTTATCTCAGCCTGGGTCAGGCTTCAGAGAGAAAAACACCCTCTGTGCACAGGGTGGGAACAAAGTTTGTTAAACAAAGGCCTCTGCCCTTTTTACTGGAACTGGTGTGAGTGCCCCCCCCCATAACTACTTTTTGAGGGGCCTGGGGCAGTGTGTGCGGTGCCCGCTTGGGCTGCCTCAGGCAGACCCCAGCAGAGGATGTAACAGGTGGGCTCGAGTTGGATGTCTTGGGTTCACGTCTGTCACGTAGTGGTCCCATGCTCTTAAGAAAGTCACTTTTCTTATCAGAGCCTCTATTTCTTCATCTGGTAAATGGGGGTAAAAATAGCCTTCTCAGAGTGCTGTGGCCAGGATGAAATTAGATACCTATGCAAAACACTTGGTCTAGTTATACATACAGCAAATAGACAATAAATGTTAGCTGCTTATTGAAGGAAGTAAAGGAGGCCCATAGAGCGGCTTTTAATCCCACAAAAAAACAGCTCTCCCACCGCCCCAGAAAGGCTTGTGAGACAATACAGTTCAGGTGCTACTTACTAGAATCCATTACCCATACATTGGGATTTCTAGCAAACTGTTTTCATTTACCTTTCCTCCCCTCCGTTCCCCTCCTCTCCCCTCCCCCGCCCTCCCCTCTCCTCTCCTTTCCTCTCCTCTCCCTTTCCTGTCTCAGTTAGGTCTATTGCTTTGGTAAAACACTAACCAAAAGTAACCTGGGGAGGGATGAGTTTATTTCGTTTACCTATCCTGTCATAGTCCATTGAGGAAGGTCAAGGCAGGAACTTGTCAGGAACCCAGAGGCGGGGCTGATACAGAAGCCACGAAGGGGTGCTGCTTCCTGGCTGGCTCCCCAGACCTTGTTCAGCCTGCTTTCTTGTAGCACCCAGGACCATCTGCAGCGAGCCGGGACTTCCCACATCCATCATTATTCCAGAGAATGCACTTCAGACTTTATAGGTATAGGTAAGTATTATAGACGCATTTTCTCTGTTGAAGTTCCCTCTTCCAGATGATTCTAGCTTGTGTCAAGTTGACATAAAACTGACCAGTAAGTTAGCTGTGTGTGTGTGTATGTATGAGTGCACATGAGCCACGTTGTACATGTGAAGGTCAGAGGTCAAATTGCAGGAGTCAGTTTTCCCCTTCAACCCTGTGGGTCCTGGGCATCAAACTCAGGTTGTCAGGTGTGTCAACAGGTGCCCTCTACCCACTGAGGCCTCGAGTTAGCCCCTAGTTAACTCTTCGAAGACAGAGACCTTATATATTTTATTTACCACTGTGTATCTAGTATTAGTATAGCCATTTAAAACTATTTTATGTGTATGAGTGCTATACCTGCACATATGCCTGTGTACCACATTTATGTGTGGTTTTTCCTGGACATCAGAAGAAGTCTGATCCCCTGGAACTAGGGTTTCAGACAGTTGTAAGTTGTCTTTTTTGTTGTTGTTGTTGTTTTGTTTTGTTTTTGTTTTTCGAGACAGGGTTTCTCTGTGTAGCCCTGGGTGTCCTGGAACTCACTCTGTAGACCAGGCTGGCCTCGAACTCAGAAATCCGCCTGCCTCTGCCTCCCAAGTGCTGGGATTACAGGCATGCGCCACCACGCCCGGCTCAGACAGTTGTAAGTTGTCTTGTGGGTGCTGTGAGTTGAACCTGGGTCCTCTGAAAGAGCAGCCAGTATTAACTGCTAAGACATCTCTCTAGTCCCTAGTGTATTCATAGCAACAACAACAAAAATGGCTGCCCTAATAGGTGACCACAAACTTAATAGTTTAAAACAATGCAAACTTACTACCTTGCAGGTCTGAGCTTAGACACCTGAATGGGTCTCTGCAGGACAGTGTCAGGGTGCCAGAGAGCTGCACACCTCTGAAGTCTTGGGGGACAGTCTCAAGGTCACTTGGGTCCCTTCCTCCACTTTCTAAACTAGCCCGGCAGGCAACATCAGGTTAGAAGTTTGCTTTGAAGGACCCCTGTGATTATACTGGGCCCATGAAGGTAATCCTGGTTACCCATCTCACCGGCAACTGAACAACACAGTAATCCCATCTGTAAATGCCACACCCTACCCCTGTCACAGTACACAGCATATCCGTGATCTCTGGGGATAAGGCGTCTTTGAGGGTTTGAGCTGCAGTTTTGCCCACCACCCCCAGGATGAGACAGAGTGGACAAACGTCAGGTGCAAGCAGCAATGCACGCTTTAGAGGGAGCCTCCTGCTGAGGAAAGCTATCGATGTGACAGGCTCCCCAAGGGGAAAAACAGTCACCTGTGAGTTGGGCCTGGGGACTTATGACTGTATTCACAGCATTTAGGAAGTGGAGGCAGGAGGATCAGGAATTCAACGTCATTGTTGGTTACATAGTGAGTCCAAACCCTGGCTGGGCCACTTGAGACCTTATCTCTAAGACAAATAAACAAGCAAACAAAGTCAGTTTCCAGATTGGTCAGAGGGCGTGTGATTGCAAGGTGGGTTGGAGAGCATGTCAGTGGAGGAGATGTGGAGTCTCCCAAATACATGGGATTATATACAGTAACTACTCTGAGGACCAATTAGGCGCTAAGTATCGAGGAGGGAGAGATAGGAAGATGACAATTGCTGCCTTCTAGGAACTGGCAGACTGAGGAAGATCTCCAGAAGAGTTACAGATAGCACCAGGGGTTGGCACAGAGGAAGGCTACGGATAGGGGAAAGCATGATTTTTAGAGGCAGTTCCATAGTTGTTACAAGTCAAAGTCTGTAGCCTGGACTGTCTGGATTTGGAGTCTGGCTGTTCCATGTACTGGTTGTGTGACATGTGACAAGAAGTAGAAATAATAGCAGGGCCTGTGTTGTTGGGAGAATGCCATGAGTTAGCATCGGCACAGTGCTGGAAAGAGTATCTGGCATTGCAAAAGCCACGCGCTGGCTGGCATCATCTTAATCTTTTCTCAACCTTAGCATAGCAGGCAAGGCATGCGGGATATTCCAGCAGCTTGCGGAAGGTCACAGTTTTGATGGCTGATGGTGTAGGATCAAAGTGCTCATTTGGATGTGGGTTTTCCATTTCCTAGGGTGGGGTAAAAGTGGAGCATACACTCTGAAGCATCCCGAGTACCTACTTCTTCCTGCAGGCCAATTGATGAGCACTGAGTCTGACCTGAGGCAGCTCAGACTTTCCACAGGAGACCGACCAAACCTTTCAAGTGTTCTTCACAGGACTCTGGTGCCAGATTCTAGGGCTGGAGATCTGAGGATCAACAGCTCAGGAGCCATTCTGAAGCTTGGGGGGGGGGGGCTAGATTCCCTAGGGGAAATTTTTATTTAGTCCCTGTTGTCTTTCAGAACAAATTTGGAGACTCCATTTGGGATAGCAGCACCCTCAGATCTCACCCCTTCTTTAACCCGGTACTAGTGGCTGATGGGTAAGCAAACACATCTGCTATCAGAGGCTAAAACAGGATTGTTTGAGGCATTTTCTCCGTGGAGGTGCCAAAATTGCACTCTGATCAGACAGGAAGTCCTATTGCTTGAAAGGAGCCAATGCTATCAAGAGAAAACACATCAGGGCCCGTCCTCTTGGAAAGGGAGCTGTGACTAATCAACAAGGCTCCTGTCCAGCTGGCCTTGGGGCCTTTGTCCAGCCCCGACAGGTCAGGGAAAGTTTGAGCAGGCCACAGTTGTAAGAGGGGCAGTTCCAGAACTTTCTCTTCATTTTTCCAACGAAGGGATCCGTGCAGGAGGTTAACCCTGGCAAACTAAGTCAAATCTACCAGAAAGATTTAATCATGTTAGTCTCCTACTTGAAGAACATGGAGGATACACTAATATGGTCTGCCAAGGCCCCTTGACCTGAGTTTGGTGGCCCAACTGTCTTGTCTGTCATCCTCCCATCTTTCTTCAGTTTCTTCAATGGGTCTGGGCAGTGCCAGTGGGCCTAGGACATCAGAACTGCAGACCTGAGAAGAAGGTCCTGTGGAACTCAGAAATGAATGAGACAGACAGACCCCAGTGTGAGAGATATCTCCAGCCAGCCCCCAACTTCAAGCAAAAACTGTCAGAGTGGCTTCCTGTGTGCCTCAGTTCAAGTCTGTACACTTCCTAAGGACAGGAGCCCTAAGACCTCAGACTTTCAGATAACACCGATGGCAGTAACCTTGAGAGTGCCGAGGCCTGGAGGAAGACCCATCACCAGTAGGGTCATTTGATGAGTGTGTGCCACATGCCACACTCTGCTAAAGGCTTCCTGGGCCTCCCTACAGTGACTGTGAGATAGGATTTTTGCCCTCACATTATAGATAAGAAAGTTAAGGTCATTTACTTGTTAGGAAGTGGTAAGATAGAAACCAGAGCCCAGGTTTCTAAGAGCCTAGGTCTGTCCATAAGTCAAAGGTGTGTTACCTCCTACATATAGACACGTATGTGGAGCTGCTACTGACTGATCTGGCTGGTCTGTTGCCAGGCTTGGGGGGGGGGAGGGTAAGGGGGAAGGTGGGGGGGCCCTCCAGGAAGGGCAAGAAGATGTGATCAGGGTGGGACCTCTGTTGTTTGGCCTCACTTCAAACAAAGATGACAGCAGGGAACTAAAGCCCCTGACTTTCCTCCTCCGAAGACCAAAGAGGGCCAAAAATAGGAGAGACAGGAAGCATTTGATCCCTAAGTGTCACAAGAAGACAAACATCCTGCTAACTCTCTGCCATGAAGGAGTGGCTGACAGCAGCTGCCACACAGGGGACAGCTCGGAGGTCAGCTTGCTGGGTGGCACGCAGATAGAGCCTCTGGGACTGACATGGGCCTGGGGCATGCGGACAGGTTGAGCACCCGAGCATTTGGGTTGTGGAGAAATACAACAGACAATGTCCACCCCCCTGTTGTCCTTACCCCTAGCCACATCCCACTGCGGAACCAGGGCTGACTTTGGCTTACGGACTTTCTGAGGCCCTCCCTGGACCTTTCTTTGACTTCTTTCCTCCTACCCTTCCTTCTCTCTGACTAACTCACGTCCGACTGTCACGTTCTGACACTTTCTTAGCTTCCCGTGTATTTTTCCTCCGTTCAGCTTTGCATACTCAATCTGCTCTTGGCCTATGGTTTTGGGAGAGCCTGGGCTAACTGTGAAACCATCTAGTGATTGCTCATTTTTATAGCTCAGAAAAAAAACAAGTTCAGAGAAACAAGGGACTCTTCCTTTAAAATACATTTTCAAAAGATATGTTTTACTTCATGTGCATGTGTGCTTTGCCTCTGCACGCATATATGTATACCAAAGGCATGTCTGGTACTAGCAGAGGTCAGAAGAGGGCATTGGATCTCCCGGAACTGGAGGTATGAGTGGTTGTGAGCCACCATGTGGTTGCTGGGAACTGACGCTAGGTCCTCTGCAAGGACAACAAGTGTTCCTAACCACTGAGCCTTCCTTCTCCCTAGACTCAGTAAAGAACTTTATGAGGTAATACAGAGAACTCGTGGACAGCAGGAAATGGGTTTTCCAGCTAGCAGGTCACATCTTTGACATCATGTGTGTTTGAGATGGGAGAAGGGATAAAACCTGTGTGAGAATTTCTTCAAAATAGGCCCCTAGGCCCCTCCCACTTTTACCCAACATTCACCAGCTTGAAGGCTTCAAGGGTATGTGTGTGTGTATAGAGATAGAGATAGAGATAGAGATAGAGATAGAGATAGAGATAGAGATAGAGATAGAGATAGAGATAGAGATAGAGATAGAGATAGAGATAGAGATAGAGAGAGAGAGAGAGAGAGATAGTACCTGTCTTATTTACATCACTCCTAGACACTCCAGTCCCCAAAGCTTGGACCCCCGACTGCAATGGTGAGAGCACCATTCAAACGAGAGGGGTTGCTATTGCTTTTCAGCTGGGGCAGAGGCAATGTGAACAGATAGACACCAGCAAATGCATGCGCATGCAGCAAAGCAGAATTTAGCAAGAATCAAGGGAGAGCTCTCCCCAGCTAGAGGGAACAGCACCAGCACGGGTCCAGGCCCTCGCCCGCCCGCCCGAGAGACTGTCTGCTAATGCCTTTTGCACCTGGAAGGGAACAGCACTGCCTCATGGCTTCCATCCTACTAATTACCATAGTGCGTCTCCCCGTGACATTGAGCTCGGTGTCCTGATAAGGTGCTCCCTAATCGTCTCCCATTTCCCTGCTGACACCAGAAAACAGGTCTGATGTGGTGAGCGTACTGCGCTGAGCGAGGCATAGCTGTCACCCTGGTCCCCCCAGCCTGAGTCATTAGTGGGTCTGAATCAATAGCGCTCAGGCGGCCCCTGCTTCTTGGAAGCATTCATTTGGCACACGCGCTATTTGTCAAGTGGTTCCCTTCTCCAACATTGCACGGTCTATGGCCCTGGCGCCCGAGTCTTTCCTTCTTCCACAAAGTGCTGAGGGGAGTTTGCAAGCTCCACATAGCATCAGCGTTCTCTCTCTGGAACAAAAGAAGAAAGGGGAGGGGGGCTGTTATTTTTGTAAGCACCGGGTTGTAGGCCTTCATGGTGGCTCATTGGTGGCAAGCAACAGTGTTCAGCTATGGGGCACATAAGCAGGGAGAGGCATAAGGTGACGTCTATTTGGAATTCAGCCGTGGGGCAAGGTCATCACTAGCCGAGCTGCGAGAGGCCATGCTCAAGAGTGGGGGCGTTAGTTGGGTCTAGGTTAGGTTACTTGCTTTCCACTCAGCTAACAGAATGAACCAGTTAGAGAGACTGCGTCTAAAATACCCGGATCTCCACTTCAGAAGGGGAAAAGAAGCAGTGGGCCAGGAGCAGAAGCGTCCACTGGGCAGGCAAATATCTAGGGAAAGCAGCTGAAGGGCTCATGCCCAGTGTGTGGCAAGTCAGGTCCCCCCAGCCCTTTAGACTTTCCTATTAGGACTGTGCAGGAAATAAGGACTAGCAGCTGTGGAAAGAGCCTGACGCTGGACACAGACCAGAGCACTGAGTGACAGCGAGTGCTTGAAACAGAGTTGGAAACCTTAGACAGTCCAAGCACCCGGAGGGAGGTGTGACCTCAGGGATACCTCGGAACCTTTGCGAAATGCTTCTGAGTATTACTGTCCTCAGAACGTTTTTTTGTTTATCTGTCTTAAGTGAAGGCTGCCAATTTTACCAGCTAATGGGAGCGACGCGCACCTTCTGCTGAGTTGGAGACACACACAGATGGCTCTTGAGATGCCGAGACGAACATTGTGAGTCTTGCTTCTAGACAGACACTGGGAAACAGAGAGAATGGCGTCCATGGAAGATACCTTAGTCTTTTTAGACTTCCAACTCCTTTTTTCGAGACAGGGTTTCTCTGAGTAGTTCCGGCTGTCCTAGAACTCACTCTGTAGACCAGGCTGGCCTTGAACTCAGAAATCCGCCTGCCTCTGCCTCCCAAGTGCTGGGATTAAAGGCGTGCACCATCACGCCCGGCTCCAACTCCTTTTAGAAGAAGGCCAGAAGCTGTGGTCTGTTCTCTGCTGGCTTCTTAGGGACTAGCACTGAACCTGCATTTGAATTGGTCCAGAAAACACTTTATGAATGAATGAATGAATGAATGAATGCATGCATGCATGCTAGGAGGCTGGACCAACAGTTGGCTAATTGTAAGGGGTTACACTTGCTGTCCACATCTCCTTATAGAACCAAAATGGAGTCTCTTGGTGTGGATTTTGGGACTACCGAGCTGAAATCAGCCTCATTAGGTTTTCTTATCTGAAGCTGTAATGTTTGTTGGAGTGGAGGGGAGAAAGAATGGAGGAGCCAGTGGGGAATTCATGATTCAAAGGTGGGGCTGGGAGGAGAGGAAATTGGGGGTGGTCAGGAAATGCCTGTAGAGACCCAGGGGTGGGACAATGGCCAGGAGCTTCTTTTAGTTCTGACTTTGTTCTGACGAGGGTTTTCCTTTTCATTTAAATGCCCGTGGCTGGCAAGGGAGGCCTGCTCTGTGCTACTTCTCTCCAAAAGAACTTGCTCAACCGGAAGAGCCGTCTGTGTGGCTGAAGAATCTGCCTTTGGAGTGCAGATGACTAGGAGACCACGATGGCCCTCAGGAGGACCAGAGATACCCTCCTGGGGGAAGAGTGCGGTTGATGGTATTCTTATAGGATTGGAGAGGTGTGGATCATACAGACAAAGGGACACTGGCAGGGACGGGGTCAGTGCAAAGCAGAAAGGTTGGACAGTACAGAATGTGCTGTTCAGCAGAGAAGTGGGCTGTCGAGGAGCAGCTGCTTGAGGGCAGGGAGGCTTTGATCAAGCCAACAGATTATTTCTGATTCATATATTCCCTTTTCTGTATGAACAAATGACTGACTGTCTGGATGAATGTAAAAAGGAACAGTGGGTGAGCAAGAAGGGAGTGTGACTAAAGCTGTCCAATCTAGTGATGGCGCAGGCTGGGAAGAGTCACCCTCCCAGGTAGGTAAGCCCTTTGCCTCCATGCCACAGAGCCGAGACCCGTCTGGGAGCTGCAGCCAGGATGCCGGTAGAGGCATGCCAGAGTTTCTGGGAGAATGTCTACAGCCATGTGAAGATCTCCACAGATCTCTCTCACTATCCAACAGAAAGTTGGGCTGCTTAGGCTAATAAGGTAGGTTAAGTAAAACAAAGTGATTCCCCTGTATAAGATTTTAGGCGTGCCAAGATCTGTTTCCAAACGGTTCATTTTACTCCTTGACTCCCTTGGATAATGTCTGAAGTTCCATAGTGAAAGCCTCCTCTCTTAGCCAGAAGCCTGACATCCAGTGCTGTGTCCTAAGGTGGGCAGGACATCCAGTGCTGGGCCCTGTGATTGACAGGACATCACTGCTGGGCCCTGTGATTGACAGGACATCCAGTGCCAGGCCCTGTGATTGACAGGACATCCAGTGCTGTGCCCTATGGCAAGTGGAGGATGGGAAGGCTCATTTTTTGACAGAAAAGATGTAACTTGAGCCCTGAAAATGGAAGTTTTTTAAGGACTTGGTGGTGGGGAGAGCACTGACTGGAAGAGCCAGAGTTAAACCAAGTTGGTGAAGGGCAGTTTTGCAGCGTTCGAGCAACTAATCCTAGCACGTTATTAGGTGTCCAGTTATTAACGGAAAGGTCTCACTCGCTCAGTCTGATCACAGTATCAGGGAGGTGATTGAAATGGCTGCATTAGGCAGCTAAATCCATAATCACTGGCCTCTCCACCGTAGGGGGGCTGGGCTAATCCTAACATTAGCAGGTTGCAGGACCTCATCAGCAGAGCCTTCTGCAGAGTGAGGGATGCTGTTCTCAGGATCCCAAGGAGACCTGCGGAGCTCGGGAGGATGGGAGTGCGCATTCTTGCTATAAAAATCCCCTGAGAACAGCAGGCTGTTAAAGGATCAGTGTGGGGGCCATTTTTCTTCAGTGGAACTCGCCCTACAGTCTTCTTACAGGCTGCATATTTCCTGGTTATAATAGTTTGGAGAAAAATATTGCTAAATGGCTGCATAAACAATTTTAATTGGCCCGAGCTCCCAAAATGTGCTATTTTTGTGCTGTTGCCAAGCATGTTTTTTTACTAGCTAATTATGCCCAGCATTTAACTTTTGGAAGAAAAAAAAAAAAGAAGAAGAAAGAAAGAAGAAACAGGAAATAAGGCATTCATTACTGGAGTGACAACTTTAGACAAGCCCACATTTCAACATCCATTGTGTAATTTCCTCTCCCTAGCTTACTGTTAGTTGTTCCATGAGGCCACTGGAAACAAACACCTCCTTCAGTGGGGGCTGGGAGGTCGTTTGTTCAATTCAAAATGCCTGTCTATTTTCACCTCAGGCAGAGGGACAGGTTCCCTCAGGCCACTGGAGCCCACTTCAAGAGTCTCCTCCTTGTTGGGAAATTCTCCAATGAAGGTTTCTGGTAAGCGGTTTGTCTAGGCCTTGCTGTCAGGGGCTGTGGCGTGCCTGCTGTTTATGCAATACTTCAAGGCCCCTGGGGATTTAGCTAACTCTCAGAGTGACATTGCCCCCACCCCCCTGTGAAAGTATAAAACACAGTGAATCCCAGTTTGTTAGACATCGATTCTCAGAAAGTGAATTAGGCCCTACTTGTTATATTAAAATTATCACAGTGTCTATTATATATGCATAGAAACAGCACAGATGCTGAAGTGTGTAGTTCAAACACCATGTGGCTCCCACATCATCAAGGATATATTGTTGCCAGTGCCCTGGGATCCTCCCTTTTACCCCTATCCAATCACCATTTCCCCTTCCCCCTCAAAGGTTCTGATGTTATTTAAACTTCATATAAGTAGAACCATATAATATGTGATGTGTGTGCTTTTGTTTTAATGTATGGCATCCGTTGTTCTACTTGGCCGTATGCCTCATGGCTGTATCTCATTCAATACCATTACTATATAGATCCCACATATCAATATAATGTGGGTTATCCATCTAACTATAAAGGACATATAGCCTATTTCCAGTTCGTAGCTATTCTGATTGATGCGTCTTTGAATTGGTGCACATGGTCACAGATTCTGGCTAAGCATCAATAAGGAACTGGTAGGCGGGTCATGGGTATAGTTGGGGGGGAGTCCATGTTCACATTTTATGGCTTAGAGGCCAGTTTGAAAGGTGGTGGTGCATGTGCATGGCTCTGCTCCCTCTCCACATCAGTACTTGGCACCGCCCATCGTTTTAACGGCAGTGGGTTTTGTCATACTCAATGTGTTTTAATTTGCTTGCCACGCCTAGATCTTAATATGAAGGAACACATCTTTACGTGTGTATTTATATTGCAGCTAGAAAAGCAGTTGAAGATGGTTACAAGTAATTGGAATCAGGAAAACGTTACTGTAAAAGGAGAGGAAATTGCCCTGAAGTACTCTGTTGTATTACAGAACTTTAGAACCCCCCATGGCAGATGAGAGCTGTGCTAGGTAATGTGTGTGTGTGTGTGTGTGTGTGTGTGTGTGTGTGTGGTGGGGGGGAATCACAAAAGTTCACCACTGTCAATACCTTTTAAAGCAATAAGTCATTGATATTTTCCTATGTCATTGAGGATAAATATCTTTATCTTTGGGTACTGGGGATCAAAACAGGATTTTGTTCAAGCGTCCTACCACTGAGCTACATCCCAGCCTACACATCTTTTCAAGTTTATTTTTCTTTTATTACATTTGGTGTGTGTTTTATGTGCATGCCATGGTGCATGTGTATGTGTGTCTCAGAGAATCTCCTAAGGTTTATACAATTTATTAATCCAAACTTACATAATTTCCAATCTTTTCATTGCTATTAATAATAATAATAATATATTGAAAACTCTTGCTTGTGATTACTTGTTTGGGTCCATCCGCAAAGATCAGGCTATTTCAAAATTACAGTACCTTAAGGGCAAACTAGAGGACAAATCAGGACATATGATTAATAAGCTAATTAATTAATTGGAAGACTGATTCTTCATTTTTCTTTATCCTGCTGTGGTTTGTCCTTGATGCGAGCTCACCGATGGATCTGGGGAGGAATCCTCATCCCTCTCTCCAGGAATCATCCCACCACTGACGGTGAGCGAATGCTTTGAAGTGGCAATGGTCCCAGAGTGGATCCAAGTCCTCCATATGGTGCCTCGCTCTATATTACAGAACTAGTAATAATAGCTATTATTATTTATTGAGCTTATTATACAGCAAGCTATATGTCTCTCCTGTTGTTGCGATGAAATGTCCTCTACCAAAGCAAGTTGAAGGAGAAAGATGTCACAATCTCACATTACAGGCCATCAAGGAATGGAAGTCTCAGCAGCAGGAGCTTGAAGGAGTCGCTCACGTCACATCCACAGCTAAGAGCAGAGAGCAATGACTGCATTCATGCTAGCTCTGAGATCACATTATCTTATATAGTCCGGGAATGATCCTCCCCACAATTAAGAGGAGTCTTCTCACATCGATTAATGTAATCAAGAGAGTCCTCCATTTGCATAGGCACAGGCATCCCTGTCCAGATACTGTCTCATTGAGACTCCCTTCCAAGGAGACTGTAGATTCTATTGACAATTAATGCTAACCATCATAACAACCTTACAACATGGACAGTGTCATTGTCCCTGTTCCTTGGTAAGGGACCTGAGGTTTGGAAAGGTTGACAATCTCACAAACAGAGAGCAAGGGAGGGATAGAGGAGGAGGGATCCAGCTGTCTGGCTCTGGAGTCTCAACTCTTGACCATCGTGTCTGTGGCTCTTTGTGATTCTGGCCACGCTTTTGGATTTTGTATATAAATGCATTTTACTGCTCAGAGCAATGTTGTGTGGTGGGAGGACTTCTGGAGAGAGGGCTGAAGATTCCTCGCCACATCCATTCTTTTGGAGTTTGCTTTGTGGCTCCTCCCATTGAGAGCTGAGGATTATTTCCCATCCCTTATGATCTGACTTTGTGACTTGCCTGGCCAAATAGAAAGTGCTAAGAATGACAATATGCCAGTCCTGAGCCTAGATCTCCTGAGATTGCTTTGGATCTCTCTTGATCCTCTGAGGGAAGATGAGACATCAGGAGTAAGGCTAGGACGAGTTCCTAGATACATGAGGATGCCCAAGCCAGCTGAGGTCAGTCAAGCCTCCTCAAGACATTAACTGTAGATGCCCAAGTCTGCACTCCTAAGCCCAGTAAAACCTCTGGGCTGACTCGGAGACCCATAAGCAGAGCATTACTTGTTGTGTGTCACTGAAGTTTATGATGGTTTGCATCATGATTGCGTTGCTAGATAACATGTACCGTGGAGGCTACATACTAAGGATTTATGTTCAACTACATACTAAGGTTATGTTCAACATATAGGATAATGTTTACTGCAGTGCCTATGCCTAATGGGTGAGGTACTGACAATTAGATCATGAAATGCTTGATAGACATCAGTTCGACAGTCAAATATCAAGCTGTCACTTAGGAAAGTGTCTCCTTCCTGAAGCATGTAAGATCTATGCTCCTGGAGTATTATGAAAACATGGTTTCATGCAAACAGCAGTCATGTGCCATTAAAACCACTTGGAAGTACGGTGCTGACCATTAATCTCTTACTATACAAAGATATCACAAGCTATGTACCACTGTGTGTGTGTGTGTGTGTATGTGTGTGTGTATTTGTGTGTATGTGTGTGTGTATGTGTGTGTATGTGTGTGTGTATGTGTGTGTATGTGTGTGTATGTATGTGTGTGTGTGTGTGTGTGTGTGTGTGCGCGCGCGCGCGTGCGTGTGCACACGTGCACGCATGTGTGGATGTGTACGGACCGGTCATACAGTTGAAGTTGGATTTCTGTCCTTCACCCCTCAAGGAGCCCATCTTCTGTGAATGGGAGTGTTTGAAAGACTACCACCCCTCCCGAGTCATCTGAAGACGGCATGGTCCTTCTGTGACATGTTGTTCTCTAAGTCAGCCTCGTTGTCTTACCTGGAAGATCTCCTCCCGCTGGTGACACATGTGTCCTTCAGAGGAGGCATAGTCTTCCTTCAACAAGCCAGCTCTGCCAATGTGCCAAGGCTTCCAGCCTCTGACATGCCCAGATTGCTACCAGCACTCCAGTTTCCCCTGCTGCCCAGTCCAGCTGAACAGTCTATATACTCTTGACCCTCTTCTCAGTCCTTTCCACTCTCCTGTAAGTTGTCCTGTAACTAATTACTCACAAGTTAGCAACACGATAATGTTCATGCAGCGTATAGATCTGGGCATCTGAGAGGACATGGCATATGCTTGTCGTTGCTCTCAAGTTTGGGGCTTTGATGGAAATGACTTGAATGGAAGGCATTGAAGTCATAGGGACACATACCTGGCCTGTGGACTGGGTCAGCCCCAGATGGGACAGAATGTTTGCAGCGTGAAAGCTTTCAGATGGTTATGTTTATGGCTAGTCCTAGCAGTATCTGCTGCAAGATCTTTTGGGATTTCTGTTTGGAACTCAATGTATGACTTGATATCTCCCTTACTCTGTTAGTTTCAATAGTCCCAATCTTGCCCAGAGTCTTGGAGAAGTGCAGCATAGACATCATTTCTTTCTTTCTTTCTTTCTTTCTTTCTTTCTTTCTTTCTTTCTTCCTTCCTTCCTTCCTTCCTTCCTTCCTTCCTTCCTTTCCTTTCCTTCTTTTTTTCTTTCTTTTTTCTTTCTTTCTTTCTTTCTTTCTTTCTTTCTTTCTTTCTCTTCTTCTTCTTCTTCTTCTTCTTCTTCTTCTTCTTCTTCTTCTTCTTCTTCTTCTTTTTTTTTGGTTTTTCGAGACAGGGTTTCTCTGTGTAGTTCTGGCTGTCCTTGAACTCACTCTGTAGACCAGGCTAGCCTCGAACTCAGAAATCCACCTGCCTCTGCCTCCCAAGTGCTGGGATTAAAGGCATGCGCCACCATGCCCGGCGACATCATTTCTTGATGGGACAATTGCTAGAGACTTTTAGAGCCATGTTTTAAAGCTGTCCCATTTTAAATTTGTCTATTCAATTCATTTTTTCCTAGTTGCTTAGATCATTTCCTATGTGTGAGAATATTTCCACTGAGCAATAGAGAACCAACACACCCATAAAAACTTTCAACCAAAATTTATCCTGTCAACAAGAAATGCAGGTACGGGCGTGTGTGTGTGTGTGTGTGTGTGTGTGTGTGTGTGCACGGGGTGGGGGACAGAGTAGAGACTGAGGGAATGGCCAACCAATAACCAGCTCAACCTAAGACCTATTCCATGGACAAGCACCAATCCCTAACAGTATTAATGATATTCTGTTATGTTTGCAGATAGGAGCATGTTGTCCTCTGAGAGGCTCCACCCAGCACCTGACTCAGACAGATACAGACACCCACAGCCAAACAGAGAATGGAGATTGGGGACTTTTATGGAAGAAGAAGAAGGATTAGGAGGAAGGCTTGTGGCCCCTAAGGGGATAGGAAATCCACAGAAAGACCAGTAGAGTCAACTAACCTGGACCCTCAGAGCTCTCAGAGACTGAACCACCAATCAAAGAACATCCACAGCCTGGACCTAGGCCTCCCCAAACATATGTAGCAGTTGTGCAGCTTGGTCTTCATGTGGGTCCTGAACAACTAGAGCTGAGGCTATCCGAAAAGCTGTTGCCTGTCTGTGGGATATGTTCTTCTAGCTGGGCTGCCTTGTCTGGCCTCAGTGGGAGAGGAAGCACCTAGCCTCATAGAGACTTGAAGTGCTGGGGTGGGGGTGGGGGTGAGAGGGAGATACCTAGAGGGGCCCCACCCCCTCAGAGGAGAAGGGAAAGGAGGATGGGGAAAGGATTGTGTGAGGGGGTGACCAGGAGGGGGCAGTGGGTGGGATGTAAAGTGAATAAATACAAGTTTAAATTAAATAAATGTAAAAAGAATATTTCCACCGTGGGGAAAATGTCTCAGCAGTTAGAAGGCCTTGTTACTCTTACAGAGGACCTGGATTCAGTTCTCAGCATCCCCATGGGGGTCCACTATCACCCACAACTCCAATCCTAGGGGGATTTAGTATTTTGTTCTCACCATGATAGGCACCAGGTATATAATCATACACACATATACAGGCAAAACATTCCTACACATGAAATAAAATGAATAAATACTTAAGAATGTTCTCATTGAAAAAACAACAACAACAACAACAACAACAACAACAACAACAACAAAAACCTTCAAGCTAATACAGCAAGAGGAAAGGCCATAGATAATTACAAGGATTCCTAGGTCCAGTCACGGTATCCCTGTCGTGTGCTCCGGAGGTATGCACTGAGATTTTGTGAGGAAAACCCGTCCTTGCTGGGGTCTCTCTAAGGCTGGGCAGTGGACAAAGCCTTGCGAACCCTCCTGGAGGGTCTCGGACGGAGGCAGCAGAACACCATTGCAGGCCTGCCACAGAGTAAGAGGGGAGAACGCAGTGTGAATCCCCCTGGCTGGGGGTTGCGGAGCTGAGACCCAGGAGAGGGGAAGGGGGCTGCTTAGAGCATAACCCTCTGTTCCTAAACATGTTGAAATTGACTCTAGAGCTTTCTTCCTGGCTCTGGCTTCCCTCAGATCCGCAGGCTGACTCTAGCTGCCCCTGTTGAATAGGCTCAGACTCCAACAGTTTCTTGGGGTGTGTTCCACACTGTGGTAGTGAACAAGGCACTCGGGGGACCTATGTGACAAAAGAGGAAAACGCCCAGAAGACACCGCCCCCGCCCCCCTGGAATCCAGGAGCTCTGATTCTGTGAAGTGACTTTGGACAGGGAGTCAATCCACTAGAACTCTGTTTCCTCATCAGCCAGCCAAACCAGGACCTTGACCTTGAAGGACCTCTAAAATCCCCTTCAGAACTCCCCGAAGAGAGATGATTCCAACACACCAGGCACTCCTAAAATTTCACTCTCTAAGCTCAGGTTTATTTTCTCTCTTTTGCCTTACTGCTGGCTGGCTTGCTCTTGGTGTAATTTATTTAAACTGAGCCATGCTGAGCAGTTTGGAACTGAGTTTGCATGAATCACTGTCCATAAAATCAAGTTAAGTGGATTTCGTTGCACACGGCGCACCTGTGTACATACGCTGCAAGAAGAAGCCGGATTTTCTCGGCTCTTCCAGACCCCTGTTAGAATTGCTTCTCCACTGCTACAGCATTCACCTGTATTTATTGTCCATTGTTATAACAGCCTCCCTCCGAGAGCTGAAAGTAAGCATTCGGAGCAGTTTCTCCCGCAGATCATTTTATATAGCTGTCTGCGTTCCCCATCTAGCCGGGAAAACTGACATTGATTTTCCCTATTTTATCAGAGTCGACAAATATCAGATCCACCTCCATCTCAGTCACCCCACAAATTTTTATTGAGTGTTATATGAAGTCATCTTGAGGTAGGCACAGGGCTGAGGTTCAGTGTTCTAAGACCTTACACACTGGGTCAAGTGTCGAGCGACAGCTTGGGGTTAAACAATGTACGCAGCGGCTGCTGGGCGGCAAACAGCACATTCGATACGTTCCGAGTGAGAAGCAGCCGAACACAAGGCGGGTGACACAGGGAAGGATTATGGGGAATTTGGGAAGGAGGTTGAACCTGTGAGGGTGACTTCAATTTGGACCACTGCCCACATTCGTCCCCTGCTGTCCCTCTGACAGCCTGGACAGCCATCACCGGAGTTCATCATGTTCTGTAAAAGGATGTGATGGGGTGGGGGTGGAGATGACATTTATGGGAAGAAATGCCCAAAGGGTCTGCTCTGGTGCTCGTGAAAATATATTTCAGAGCCAGTGTGAAGGATTATAAAGGGATTTATTTCATTTTGTAGCACAGCCAAAAGTACAGGTAGGCTATGGACTAAAATGGTGGCTCCGGAGACTGGCTGGCTGTATCTTTGTTCTTCTTCTTTTCTGTCATGATGTAGGAAGTGTGTGGCCTCTGCTCTGCCACAGAATAAACATTTGGGTTTTCCAGGCTGATTTCGAATGTTTCTGAAAATTGAATTTCATTTGCCCTCGCTGAGAGTCAGAGAGACAGGTTGGGATATTGCAGAAGGGCATGGTGGGGTCTCTGCTGACAGTTTATTTATATAATCCCTTTGAGAAAATCGAGTTGATTAAAGCCACTAAGTTTTGGATATACCTGCTTGGATACATTGACCTAAGCAACATTTGGCTTGCTTCGTTGGGTCTGTTGGTGGTGCTGTTTTGGGATAAGCCATGCCCACAGGTCCCCAGTAACCATTTGGGAAGCTAAAATGCTGAGAGAGCAGCATTACATGGGGGAGTAATGCTATGCTCTGGTGAGCAGTGCTGTCCCATGGAAATATACCGTGAGGCACACATGTAACTTAGAAACGTCTTCTAAAACTCCAAGACCGTTAAACATTTTTATTGCAAGGCTAGAGAATTGGCACTGGCTGCTCTTCCGGAAGACCAGGATTTGACTCGCAGCATCCACATAGTAGGTCGGAAACATCTGTAACTCCAGGTTCAGATCTGACACCTTCTTCCAATCTTGGAGGGCACCAGGCATGACATGATACACATATATACATTAATGCAAGAAAAATATGCATACAGATAAAATAAGTAAAAATAAAGTTCATTTTTTTATTTATTGTGTGTATAGGAGGCTATACATGAGTCACTGTGTGTGTGTGTATGTGTTTGGGGGGGTGTCTGTGTGTGCACACATGTGTGTGAAGTCAGAGGACAAGTTATGAGAGTTAGTTTTCTCTTTCTACCATGTGGGATCCAGAAGTTAAATTCAGTTTGTCAGGCTTGGTAGCACCTGCCGTTATTATCTGCAGGCTCAGTAAATTTTTTTAAAATTTATTTTAATTTTATGTGCATTGGTGATTTGACTGCATATATGTTGGTTTGATGTCAGATCCCCTGGAGTAGGAGTTACAGGCAGGTTTGAGCTGCCATGTGGGTACTGGGAACTGAACCCAGGTCCTCTGGAAGAACAGCCAGTGCTCTTAACTGCTGAGTCATCTTTCCAGTCCCTGTAAAAATCTTTTAAAATCAGTTGTCAGTGGGTGTATCCTAACACTCTAGAAGACTACCTTGGTTTATTCTCACCAGCAAGCCTTTTTAAATGTAATTTCCCCCTCGAATCTGGTCTATGAGGGACAAGTAACCCTGGAAATACAAACAAGCACACAGAAAGGTCCAGCGCACAAAATCAGTAATGTGTATATGTGGTATAAACAGAGGTGATGATTCAAAGGTGCAAGAAATGTACCAGATGCCGTCTCTGGAAAGGAAGCATAAAACTATATAGCTGAGCGTTAGGTAATAACCTAGTCCTAATCAAAGCCAAAGGCTCTTCACTGCCTACGAGTGCTAAAACAAGGGGACTGGAGAGATGCTTGGTGGTTAAAGTACTTGCTACTCTCGTAGGGAGCCAGGTTCCCTTATCAGCACCTACGTGATGGCACCCAACCATTCCTAACTCCAACTCCATAGGACCGGATGCCTTCTGAACGCTGAGGGCACAGAGTATGCTCGTGGTGCACAGGCTTGTGGGTACACACTGCAAACACCCAGGCATATAAAATAAAATAAATCTTCTAAAAAACCCATTGTAAATGAACCACCACCAACAACAACCAATGACAAAAGAACAAAACAGCCCCCAGGGATTCAGGCCTAGAGAAAGACTGATAGAGAACACAAGGCTCGTGCGTCTAATGTACTCATCAGAATTCAGGTGTAGCTACTAAGCACTTCTAATATGCCATGTGGTCTAAAATGCATATCTGTCTTTGGAGACTAAGCAAAGAAAAAGAGACGTGGTGACGATGTGGTGATGCTCATTGTTTGGTTATTTGTGTGTTTTCTTTTGTAGCAGAACCTATCTTGTGTATTAACTATTTTATCTTCTTTTCATTCTTAATTTTTTTTATAGTCTATGGGTCTTTAGTCCACATGTACATCTGCGTAGCACTTGTATGCCTGGTACCTGATGACTATGGAGCCCAGAAGATGGAGTTGGATCCCATAGAGCTGAAGTAATATGGTGAGCCACCATGTGGCCGCTGGGAATCGAACCAAGGTTTCCTGGGAAAGCAGCAAGTGCTTTTAACCACCGAGCTACCTCTGCAGCCATTACCCGTCTTACAGTGTGCACACCAGCAGTTCTGTGCGGCCTCTCCTCTCTCTATAGATGCTCTAGTTCTTCAGCATCTTCATTATCTCAATGGAAACTCTTACCCATCCAGCAGGGACTCCCACCCCACTTCTCAGCCTCTCAAGTACCAACCTGCTTTCAGTGTCCACAGCTCTGGCTATGCCATTCAAATGGGATCACTCGTACAGAACCTCTTGTTCCAGGACTCTCCACTTTGCATAATTTTGAGGCTTGTCCATGGGGGTATAAAGAGGCTCTCCGTTATTTTTCATTGCTCATTAGTACTTCACTGTATTATTAATACACCAAATTCTGTGAGACGGATGTGTTCCTCCTGTACCTAAGGTAATAGCATGACATTTTAACTCACCAATCTCTTTTCTGATGGATTTTTAACTTATTTCTACTTTTGTTGCTGTTGTTTTTGAGAAAGGGTCCTACTAAATATCTCAGGCAGGCTTTGAACTCATAACTCTCCTTCCTCAGTTTCTTGAGAACTAGGTTACGAGTGTACATCAGTACACCTGGCTCCATCTTTGGATTATTTTCCATAGTGATACCATGAATATGAATGTTTATGCAGAAGTTTGCATTTCAATGTTTTTTTTTCATGTTTCTCTGTTTCTTTTAGTCAATCTGTTGGGTCAAGTGCTGATTTAACTTCTTGAGGCATGGCCGATCTGTTTCCAGAGCAGATGAACCATTTTATGTTTCCAAGAGCAGTGATCTTAGGTTCCAACCTGTTTTTCCACATTCTTGTCCACTCTTGTTATTTTACATTAAAAACATGTAATAGGGTCATAAAGATAGCTCAGTCATTTGCCATATATGTCTGCCAACCAAGTTTGATCCTTGGAATTCATTATGGAAGGGCAAAACCGACTCTTGAAAGCCAGAGAGTTGCCCTCGGACCTCTACCCACACGACATTGCAGGCACACGGTCAAACAGCATTCTTTCTCTCAACCTGAAAAAAATTACCTATAGATACTCTAATGGGTATAGAGATATTTCACTATAGATTTTAAAAATTAACAGTAAGCTATTTTGAGTTATTTTAGATTCATAGAAAGATTAATCAGAGTGAAGAGAGTTTCCACCCACCCTCTGTGTCCACTCATGCACAACCTATGCAGCGGTACATTTATTTCAGTCAATGAACCTACATGGATACACCATCCTGTCCCCAAGTCCACACTTCACCTTAGCATTTGCTTCCAGGGCCGCACAGTCCATGAGTCGTGGACGAATGCACAGTGGTGTGCATCCACTGCTACAGCATTGCCCTCCATACAAGCAATCTCATTGCCCTAAAAGCCCAGGTCCTGCTCAGTGTGGTTTTGATTTGCATTTCTTTAATGATTGATGGCACTCAGTATCAGTCTAGTGGTTTTCAAGCAGAGTCTTGAGAAGCCCCCTGAGGCCCACCGTGGTGAGAAAGAGGGAAGGCAGAACAGGTGGCAATGGTATTCAAGACCCTCAGACTCCATCTGTCACAAGTGTTTCACTTTCATATAATCAACATGTCACAAAATACTCTGCCAGCACCAACGGTGCTGAGGCCAAGCTAACTTTGACACCTGATCTTGTGTCCGTCTATATTGACTCTTAGCCTACGTCTTGAGGTAGTTAATATCCCAAACTGAGAGGAGAGGTGGGTTTTCTGACTACTGGTCCATTCTCTTTCCATCCTATCATCTGGTCAGTAACAACAGAAATAAAGACAATTACCCATGTCTTAAATGTTTACATGGTGGCAGGTCCTGATATAAGCACTGTCATGCAATTCTATCATGATACATTCTCTGTGTTTCACGCGTTGAAGAGGCATGTTCACATGTGATGACAATTAGCTTTAATTGTCAGCTTGACCCAACTTAGAATCATCAGGTCAGAAAGTCTCAGTGGGAAACTGTCTACATTGGATTGGTCTGTGGGCATGTCAATAGGGGATTGTCTAAGTTAAATGATGTGAAAAGACCCAGCCCACTGCTGGTGGCATCATTCCCTTGGAGATTGTTGTCCAGAGGTTTCTTCTGTTATTAAAGCATTCCATCCTGTAGGGAGGACAGAAGGTAAACAACTCAAAATAGCAACAGGAAGTCTCTGAATCTGACCAGCTTCACTTTGGCCCTCCTTCCGTCCCAGAAGAGGCAATAAAGATGACTGAGAGTCACTCTTAGACAAGCCAAGCTGCGATGGAGGCTTAGCCCAGACCAGATGCTTGGAAGAAGGGGATACCAGCTGAGCTGCTCGGAAGAGATTTAGACCAGTTGAGTCCCTTGGAAGGGACACTCTCCAACCTGTTGAGTTGCCTGCATGCTGTGCAGTGTGCTCCAGGTTCCCAGTTTTGTGAGCTGTCACTCATACCTGGGTGGGCTTTGCTGATGTAGCTATCTTCGATTCATTTCTGCTCCTGTAAGCAACCCCTCAGCCACATTTTTATATGTAACCCCAATAAAAACTCATTGGTTCACCAAGTTTGACTTTGGTGATACCTGTATTTTGGTGTGTTGTCGGCTCCCTGTGTGGGGTGGTGGGTAGACATGTGTGTTGAATCTCCCTAGGAAAAGTCTTGTCATACAACAGATCTAAGTAGTAAAACACAGCCAAGCACAGCAGGTAAGAAAGTGAGGATGGCTCTGTCTACTTCTCTCTGCTCTGGACTATGGATAGCATATGACTACATGTTTGAAGGTCCAGCCTTGACTTCCCTAGAATTAATTATGGTCTATAACCTGGAATTGTAAGTGGAAATAAAACCTTTTCTCACTAAGTTGTCTTTGATGGAGGTATTTTTCCACAACAAGAGAGATGAAACTGGGACACCTGTGAGATGGAGCCTTCTCCCTGGCCAGCAAGGCTCCCCTCCCACCTCACTCCATCCTTCTTCCACACACACAGAAGGCCTGCTGTTCTGGGTGGAGGCCAGCCCCCATCTCAGCTTCCTCTCATCACTGGCCGGTCATCCCTCTCTTGATAAACTCTTACACCATGTACCCTTTGATTCAGGGCTACTAGGTTTTCACAAAACCCCTGCAGAAGGCATTGATATTCTCTTTTCAAATGAAGGAAGTTAAGTCTTGGCTGAGTAAAATCAGTGGCCCAAGATCATGATGCTCAGATTCATATGCCAAACAAAGTCTTTATCTTCAAAGATCGCAGATGAGAGGGAGAGGGAGACAGGAACACAAGTGTCTATAACAGATGAGCCATGAACAATATGAAGGATCTGGTTCCAATCCCCATGCAGCGGGGTATCCATTTATGCCTCTGATTGTTTCCCAAACTGGAATTAAAAGCTTTATCAATAACACAAAACAGCTGGTTAACACACTGCCACTGTTATGAACATTACATGCAAATGTGCATGGATAAGGAGATCACTTTCTACTGTTCACGCACATGGAGTAGTAACCCCAGTGTTTTCAGTGGACACAGGCCGTGCCACAGTTCACTGCAGTATTAGTAGAAGGTGTCTACAAAGTCATGATAGTGGGACAGTATATGCTATAGTCAGTTTTCTACAGTTATGAATTAACCATGCATCTTCGTTGTGTATGTATTTCTCTAGTTTGCCAATAGCACTATGTGTAGTCTGTAAGAGTACATGTGCATAGTTTTGATAAGTTTTACCTTTTTATACATAATTTCACAGTAGGAAATGGTAAAATAGACTAATATCTACATATGTTTTATACATTCATGGGGTGGCTATTTTTTTTAATTTATAATCTACATAGTTTATCTCAAAAGCTATTCAAATTGTTAACTCCCTAAACTATGTCTACGTGGGTCCACACAATTTGATCCTGTGATTTGAAGGGTCAACTGCATAAGACAAGGATTGGAGGTATAGTCATGTACGTGTGCAAGGATGCCTTCTGAGTCTTGGAAAGGGTGCTGAGTCCCCTGGAGCCAGAGTCCAGGCCATTGTGAGCCTCCTGGTGTGGGTGCTGGGAACCGAACTTGGGTCCAGAAGAGCAGCAAGTGTTCTTAACCAGCAGACAGTCGCTCCACCCCCTGACATACTTTTGCTTTTACTGGTAAAAATTGGCAAAGACTGTAACCATCTAAAGCTTGTTTGTCTCAACAAATTCATTAATGCATCAATCACAGACTTCTTAAATATGGCATCTTAGGAGGGCATTCTGTGATGTGGAGTAACATAGGTGACATGGTAGACCCAGGGCTGCAATGCAAGCGAACCAGAACCAGGAGGGAAAAAAGAAAAGTTACCTGGTGATGTAGAAGAAGTATGGTCCTGTGGCTGTCTTTAAGAATTCTTAGTAATTCAGCCATGTATCCCAGATGGGAAGATATGGTGTGTGGTATTACATGCATTTGTGGGTGGAGCGGAGTGATGGATGGACGCTGCTCTGCAGCAGAAATGAAAGAACGAGGCGGCTTAGCATGGACCTGGCGAGGATGGCCAGGAGTGTGATCGCAGTTGAAGCTGGGAGTGATAAAGAGAGATCTGGGGTTATCTTTTAGGTATGTCTGGAAATTTCCACACTAAGAAGCTTTTAAAAATAGACTAACTATGAATCTTTTAACCTCTGACTCATTCTGCGAAAGAACTAATAATACCTACCTGTCTCACAAGGTGGAGTAGAATTCAATATAATCGTAGGGTCTATGAACAATGTTGAGGTGAATAAAAGAAGCAGCAGGGAAGCTCACTCCCAGCTGGAGGGGACTGGAATGAAGCGAAGGTTGGTCCTCTGACTCTGTCTCCCTGCTTCCATATCCCCAGAGGTGGAGGGGAGCATTGGGAAGTGTGCGGTGTGAATCCGGTGGCAGGGCTGACCTCCCAGCCCTCTAAGGGTACTAGCCTTGGACCACATCCATCCTGTCCACTGCAGCGGACTGGCTCACAGGCACCATGCTCTGGTAAGCGACTCCCCTCCCAAAGCCTCAGTCCTTCTGTCCAAGACGAGGCTGAACACAGGGTTCCAAAGACTCTTTTGATATGGACTTTTCTGGAGGAATTGATTCTGGGGCCCTCTTCTATTGACTTTTCAGGAGATAAATATTAATTGTATTAGTGACAAAAATGTCAGCATTTATTGAATGTCAACTATGGGCCAAGGATAAAGTTAAGCACCTTTTATGCCTCAACTCATTTAATTCTCCACAAGGCAGGTCTATTTTAATTACATAAAAAAGGGGGGGGTAGTACCCTCACTAAGGGTAGATGGTCAAAGTCATAGAGCTGAACTTTAAACCCAGGTGATATGATTGAGTCCAAACCTGCATGGGAAAGTAGTGGACCGTGTGGCATTTAACTGCAGCTCTGAGAGGGCTGAGAAACTCTGGGTCTGTGAAGCAGGAGGGGGCCAAGCACTTTCCCAAGGATGAAGAACCATCCCAGATGTCCATTGAGGGGATGAGAACCAATAGATTTTCAACATCTCACTAAGGTAAAGAAGATACCAGACTGAAGGTTACCAGGTACTATGGTCTAAATGTTGTCACTAAAATTCACATTGAAATTTTATCTTCATTATGAGATAATAAGAGGGTGGGAAATTAATGTGGGGCATCTGCAAGGGAAACTTAGGAAATAATTACATTTCAGTGAGATCATAAAGATCATTGGCTCGAAGCCAATGTAGCTTTATATGAAGGAGAGGAGAGACCTTAGCTGGGAAGCTCAGTCCTCCCCAGTCCCAACTTGGGACTCTGAAATATCTCCACCAACCAACCAACCAACCAACCAACCAACCAACCAACAAAAGAACATAGCCATATAGGGGCCCCTGACCTTGAACAACCTAGGTTCAAATAAACTTAATTTCTTTACAAATTATGCAGTCTGTGGTATTCAGCTATCACACACACACACACACACACACACACACTCACACACACTCACACTCACACTCACACAAAAGGCTGTCATGAAACCATTTGGTTTTATGATGATAGTTTCGTTGGCCCATGCCTGCTGAATACTATTTTGAATTGCTTTTTTTTAAATCTTGTGCCAGAGGCACATATGTGTACATGTGTACATGCCAGGGTTAGAGAACATTTGCAGGAAGAGTTGGTTCTCTTCATCATGTGGGGTCTAGGCATTGAACTTGGGTCACCAGGCTTGGCAGCAAGTGCTTTTACCTGCTAAGCCATTTGGCTGGCTCTATGATTTTTTTAATATCATCTTGACAGAGGGAGAGAATATCATTTGTATGAGAGGATAACCAGGCCATATGCTTGATAGCCCTTGAAAGCCCTGCACAGGGCCCAGCGTCTTGTCCATGGCATGAGTATGGATGGAGTCGCTAACTTCATTTGCATGAGCTATCTTAAAACAACCAGCAATATTCCACAGGAAAAGCATTTGTACCAGCCCAGATTCACTAGTAGAGAACTTCAGCAACTCTATATGTCGACATTGTTTGGGGGAACCAGCTCCCTCCCCACTTTCTGCTTATGTTCTTGGGGAAGGACCATGGCTGGGAATCTGGGGACTGCATCAATGTCTGCTTGGAGTATGATCCTTGAATGAAAAGACAGAGACAGAAAAGAACACAGATACATTCTTCAGCAACATCTATGTGACCATAGCCAGCTTGTTAACATGTCTGAGACCTGACCATTTAGAATTTTTTTCAATTATATCCTATCATGTGCTACTACTTTTGTTCATTAAAATATCACAGATAGTATTTCTGTTGTCTATTTTCAAAACCCACATAGGGTTCAATATTAAATGTCAAGTACTTTTTAAAAGGCATTTTTAATCCTAAAGACATACCTTGCCTTCCTCCCTAAAGGCCAGGACCTAAGTCCTTTTTCTTTCCTTTCCTTCCAGAGCTTCCTGGGTCAGGATGGGAAAGGGCTCTTGTCAATGTGCTAAGCCTTACCTTGAGGGATGAGTGAAGACACCCTTTAAATTACCCATAAAACCCTTTGATTCACTCAGGAGAGGTTGCCATGGGCAATTTGCTAAGCTTATTGATTATTTTCTGTTTAAATTAAAGTTTGATGTCCTGGAACAGGCTGTGCAGTGCATGGAGTTAATGGAAAAGGTTGAGATGGAGGGGAGAGACGCTCACTGGGGAAATGGAGGGTATTCAAGGAGAAAACAGGGAGTCTATGAGAGGAGATTGCCAGCACCAAGTTGTAGTAAATATGATAGCAATAAAAAAGATAGAGAATGGAATTCTTTTACGGAGAAGGGCAGCTCCCCAACATTTAAAGCCCCAGAGAGACCGGGGGAAACATGTTAATTATTCAAATGTTTGTGCAGGGTTCATTATATGTTAAGCATGATGCCAGGCACCAGGAGAAATGGAGAAGGCAGCACCAAGTTTAACTTAATGGTAGAAGTCTATAGCTCTTCAAAGGAGGGGCCCTGGGCCAACTGAATTCCTGATGCCTGGTGTATTTGTCAGTTTTCTGTTACCATAACAAAATACCAGATGTAGTCTACTTTGTAAAGAGAAGAAGTTTATTTGTCTCACATTTCTAGACGTTCAAGACATCACATTGACATTAGCTCCATGTTCTAGTTTCATTCTGTTCCTGTGATAAATCACTACAACCAAAGTAACTTGGGGAGGAAAGGGTTTATATATATTACATTTGCAGGTCCATCATTAAGGGAAGCCAGGGCAGTAGCTCAAGCTGGAATCTGAAGTAGAAATCGTGGAGGAAAGCCGGTTGTAGGCTTGCTCTTATGCTCACTTTCTTACCCATTCTGGGACCGCCTGCCTCGGGAATGGTCCCACCCACAGTGGGCTATGCTCTCCTATATTGAAATCAGGATGGTTCCCTTTAGACAAGCCCACAGGCCAGCTTAGCTACGCAGTTCTTCAGCTAGGCTTCCCTGTCATGTGACTCTATGCTGTGTCAGCTTGACAGTTATTGGTAACTATGACGCTCAGTCTATGTAGAAGAGATCACATGACCAGACAGGAACTGGAAGGTAGTTATTCAGGTTTCTGATTTTTATAAAGATTCACTCAGAGACCCAAGAGTATGACCTTAATCCGTTATGAGTGTGGTGCCCCAGTGACCTTCCACTGTACCTTCAAGGTCCTACCATCTACTGGGACACTAAAGACCAACGCTGTAATACATGCATCTTTATAGGCCAGACTACATCCGAACCCAGCTGAATCATCCATATGCCTTATCCCCAGACATCAGAAACTCTGGAGTGGGCCCTGCCCCTTGCAGGAAATTGAGATGTGGGTTACAATTTGAGGAACTGGATCAGTGGAGTGGACATCAGAGGAGGCCAGTCTGAGTTCATTATTGCCAACATCTGTTGCCACCTTATCCTGGCAGGTATGATGCTTGCTGTAGGATGAGAATTACTGCCTTTCATGCTTACGGCAGCTCTTCAAATAGAGGATTAAAAGGAAACTTTCTGCAAGTGAGGGTGGCAGAATTCAAATACAGAGCTCAACTGTCCTGCTCAAAACTGCCTTCTAACTTCCCACTCCCCGCAGTTCTGTGGTTCACTCTGTCCTGCTCTATGTGAGCTTCAGACACATGCGGTTTCCCCATACAAACTTTATCGTGAGATTTTAGATGCTTAAGGTCAAAGAGGAATGAGACAGAGAGAGGGCAGAGAGTGTGGGATCGGTTAGGGAAGAGGCCAGGGGCACAGAGCTGTGAGGAGAGGCCTGGGTAGTGCCCCATCCTACACAGGCACTGTTGGTGGCTCTGGGCTGCAGAACCTCAAGGAAGGACAGATCCTTCCAATAAAGCCGAGCGCCCTGGGGCTTGCCACCGATTTACGTAGGCCCGCGCACTCTGCTACTTACAGAGTTTGCTTTCAGCCGGGCGGTGGTGGCGCACGCCTGTAATCCCAGCACTCTGTGAGGCAGAGGCAGGAGGATTTCTGAGTTCGAGGCCAGCCTGGTCTACAGAGTGAGTTCCAGGATAGCCAGGGCTATACAGAGAAACCCTGTCTCGAAAAAACCAAAATCCAAAACAAAACAGAGCTTGCTTTCTAGAGTCACTGGAACAAATGAAGTGCCTAGGTCTCCTATTACAAATGGCCACTAAACAGGCCTGGCAAGGTGGATCAGTGGGGAAAAGCACTGGCTGCCAAGCCTGACAACTTGAGCTCAATCTCTTGAGACCCACAAAGCTCTCTTGGTAGAAGAAGAGAGTCACCTCCCACAAACTGTCCTTGGACTGCCACCTGTATGCCATCAAACAAACAAACAAAGGTGGGAAGAAGGAAGGAAGGAAAGAAAGAAAGAAAGAAAGAGAGAAAGAAAGAAAGAAAGAAAGAAAGAAAGTAAAAAATCGAAACACAGAGTACTGCTTACCTTACAGCTTAAGCCAATGTGAATTCATTCTCCTGTAATTCTGGAGAGTGGAAATCTAAAAAGTAGAGGCACAGTCCTTCAGGAGCACCAGTTCTCAACCTGTGGGTCACGACCCTTTGTGGGTCCCATATCAGATATCCGGCATATGAGATATTTGTATGATGATTCGTAAGAGTAGCAAAATTACAGTTATGAAGTAGAAACAAAATCTTTTTATGATGGGGGGGAGATCACCACAACATGACAAAATGTATTAAAAGGTCGCAAATTAGGAAGGTTGAGAACCACTGTGTTAGAGGTTTCAAAAAAAAATTAATTCCTGGGGTTTTCTAGCTTCCAGGGGCTTCTTGCTTTCTCTGGCTTGTGGCCTTCCCTCCATCTTCAAAGGCAACAGTTTAGCATCTGTTCTCCTGACTTCTGTTCTTGCATCTTTCTCCCTGGCTCCACCTCTTTTGCCTTCTTATAAGGACCATGTAATTACCCAGAGTAATTACATCTCCAGCTCCTAGTTTGATCACAGCACCAGGTCATTTGGCCAAATAATGTAACATAGTGACAGGTTCTGGTGAATAGGATCTGAACACTGGCGAGAAGCCCCCTCTTCTATCCTTAAGGAAGCCCATCTCTTCTCCCTGAATGGATGTGATAATACATCCTGGCTCTGGTCTTACACATATGCAGATCATTTCAATCATAAGCACAAACATTATCACGCTCCTTAGAGTAGTCAGGTAAGAGCTCTAATTCTTCAGTCCTGGCATACAGAAGACAGAAGTAGTAGGTCCCAGGTCAGCCCAAGATACATAGTAAGGCCTTGTCAAAAAAAAAAAAAAAAAAAAAAAGCAATGTTTATGCACCCTGTTGTGTCCTATTGTGTTGAAAAGGACTTGACCCAGGGTCTATCTACTACAATGTGTGTATATGGGGTGGTGCACTCAGTGAAAGGCAGTGTCATGGTTTGAATATGCTTGGCCCAGGGAGAGGCACTATTTGGAGGTGTGGCCTTGGAATAGGTGTGCCACTGTGGGTGTGGCCTTTAAGACCCTTGTCCTAGCTTCCCAGAAGTCAGAATTCTGCTAGCAGCCTTCAGATGAAGATGTAGAACTCTCAGCTCCTCCTGCACCATGACTGCCTGGATGCTGCCATGTTCTCACCTTGACAATATTGGACTGAACCTCTGACCCCGTGAGCCAGCCCCGATGAGGAAATGTTGGCCTTTTAAGAGTAGCCTTGGTCATGATGCCTGCTCAGCAGTAAAACCCCGAGGAAGGCAGTTACAACAGTTGGTTAGATTTCTGTTAGAGCCCTAACTACGGGTCAGCACAGACCGAGCTGAGGCCAGTTCTCTTGAGGAACCAGCCATCTGATGACTCAGATGACGCAATGCTTGGAAGAGAAGGAGTAATAAGCTCAGGCCCCACGATGCCCGGTGAGCATGAGCCTGTGGGCCTGTCCACTGCACTCGGTAAGGGTCAGAATGGGCCTCCAACCTCTGGAGGCAGCGGCCAGGACCAGGGCTACCCACACCCCCGGAGGCTGCTGTTTTCTCCCTTGGAACTGCATTAGCTCGTGATCAGGGGAACAGAGAGCAGCAGCCGCGTCCAACAGAAGAGAGACATTAAAGTTGATTAAGTGAGTGGGCCAATTAGTGTCTGGCTTCATGCAGTGTGGAGTTAATTAGCCTCTACAAAACAACAACAGCTGCCTTAATGGTGGGGCAGGAGGCCCAGCAGAAAGCAGCCATGGGAAGAGCGACAGGGCAGTGCTTAATAACTTGGCTGAAGTTGGCCCTGCCCCACTAAAAATGTAGAGCAGAGCCTGGGGCAAACTCCTTTACCCCTTCCAGACTGGGTATGGGGTAGGAGCCAGACCAATCTCGCCTCTTGCTCTGGGGAGATGCCGAATCCCACCTCTTTTTTTTTTTTAAATATACTATTTTAAATTTATTATTTGAGAGTTTTATACTTGCACCCAGTATATTTTGATCAATTTATCCTCTACCTCCTTTTTCTGGTCCCTTCAACATGTCTTCTTCCTTCTTGCTTTTTTTTAAAAAAATAACCCACTGAGTCCAATTATTGCTGCCCGTGTGCTTGTGGGTGGGGCATCCAGACGAGCAAGGGCAAGCCCCAGAGGCTCCTCTCCCAGTGAAAAATGGCTCTCCTTCCCCCAGCAGCCACTAACTGCCAATAGCTCCTGAGCTAGGAGTGCTGTGGCCTTCGAGGCTCTCCATCCATGCTGGAATTTTGACTGGCTTGATACTGTGCAGGCAGCCTCAGCTGCTGTGAATTAATACTAGCAAAGGGCACATCGTGACCAGAAGACAGCGCTTCTTAGGGCTTCTCCCCAGCCTCCAGCTCCGATGTTCTTTTGTTGTTGTTGTTGTTTGTTTGTTTGTTTGTTTGTTTTTGCTTTTTTGTTTGTTTGCTTGTTTGTTTGTTTCAGCATGCCTTTAATCCCAGCACTTGGGAGGCAGAGGCAGGCATATTTCTGAGTTGAAGGCCAGCCTGGTCTACAGAGTGAGTTCTGGGACAGCCAGGGCTACACAGAGAAACCCTGTCTCGAGAAAAAAAACCAAAAAACCAAAAAAACAAAAATCAAAAAGACTCTTCTCTGACCAGTGTTAATAGCAGCAGGAATCTATGGGTATATAACATAGACTAAGAAGGCAGTTTGACAACATGGCCATTTAGCAAATCAAAAATAACAGGATTCCTTCCCCCTAGGGCCCACGAGCACCCTAAGGCCCATGATCTCTGTGATCATGGTCTCTAAGTTTCAAGGACCAGGTATGATGTCCCTCTTGTGGAACAGGTCTGAAATCCGATCAGAATGCAGCTGGTTACCCCCCACCGCAGCCGCTGCTATTGCACCAGTGGGCACGCCTTGCCCCGCTGAGCTCCCGCTTCCTGCTTGAATTTATTTTTCAGACTTGACAGCACAACTTACTTTCCATTCTAACAAAATTAACTAATCCACACAGCTTTGCCTTGATCTTCTACTGTGTATTTCACCCTGTTGCACAATGATATTCCTTCTTTGTTATATAAATAATGACAGTTACTAGAGAATATTTAGAAAGTATAGAAAAAAAATAGCCCTACTGAGATAGAGTCACTCATTGACCATTAAATGCTGGCACTATGCAAGCTGTTCACACAAAGTATGTTATTTTTCATCCTGCAAACCAATGTGTGTGTGTGTGTGTGTGTGTGTGTGTTTCTGTCTTTCTGTGTGTGTTTCTGTCTCTCTGTGTATGTATGTGTGTATGAGAGAGTATGTGTATGTGAGAGTGTATGTAAGACTGTGTGTATATGAGCAAGTATGTATGTGTGTATGCACATATGTGTATGTCAGAGTGTGTGTGAGAGAGTGTGTATACATGTGTGTAGGTGCATTCATGTGCTCCTATGTGCATACTGTTTTACAAATTGGACTCACTGTATATGATCATTAATAACCCACTGTTTCAGCAACATGTCATCAACATTTTCTCTATCTCATTAAAATAGTCTTAAACCCTCTCAGCCTGTGTGGCTTCACTAATTACATGTCATAGGCGTCTGTCTATTTATGCCTCAGGAGTCCTCTGCCAACAGTTCTTGAGAATAGAGACAATTTTTGTCACAATATGCACAATAGATCAGAGCATATGTCAAGGCCAATCATGCAGTAGCCACTCTTTTAAAAATGTGATGAATTCATAAGCAAATGAGTAAATAAATGTAACCAGTCTTCCCTCTGGCCCACTGAGGTTCTTTACACTTCTTTACTTTTATAAAAGATTTTATAACCCGATCAGTTAAGATTGGGTTCAATTACAAATGACCCGGTGCTTCCCCAAGCACAGTTTAAACAAGCGAGTTTATTTCTCCTCTGCACACATTCAGGACGTTTGCCTGTCTACCCGCAGACACTCCATTCCCAAGGCTGCCTTGTTCAAAACAGATGCTAGAGCTCCTAGGAGGGAGGGAAAGGAGAGGGGGACATGGGCCCTTCCTTTGAGGACCTTCTGCAAGTTCCATATGCCATTTCTGCTTGCCTTCTTGTGTTAATCAGAATTTAGTCACAACTATATCTAACTTCAAGAGATTCTGGGAAATGTGGCCTTAATTATGTATTGTGTGTAACTGTTAATAAGCAAGAAAGGGATGACTTTGGACCCTGAATTGACCTAAAAGACCACGCCCTAGTGTGACCCTTAGTTTCTACACGTGGGTCTCTGGATAGCTGTTGGGTCGGCCTCGCTGCTTGGACAAATGCCTGGGACTTGTGCGTGGGGAGGGTTTCAGTGCGTCACCTCCCTGCTGGGAGCCTCATCCTGCCAGTTGACAAAGTAGTCATCGCCAAAGATTGACTCAATAAAGATGCCCCATTTCCCGGAGGATGTTTCTCCAATTAGTGGGAAGAGGAAGCTGCAGCTGTGAGGACAGGAATCAGGGTTCTGAAATGCAATGATTATTAGTAACAATCAATCAAACAGCCTCCTAGGACAATGGAGGAAAAGCCAGCTCAAGGATGCTGTATGGGACGAGGATGACAGGCCGCCTGAAACAAGAGACCGTGCGGCCCGACTGCAATGTGACTAAGCCCCGGAGATGGCGAGGGAGTCCGTAACAAGGTTTTACTGTCTGCAGTAAAAATCCTGCCAAAACGTATTCAGGAACGTGCGGGGAGACGCGCATTCATTATTATGCCCCTAGCAGCTATCACAGGAAACCATCTGGGCTCAGTTGGCCTATAAATTCGAACTTGCAGTTGGGTGGGCTACGGGGAATCGGCCAAGCAGGAAGTGAAGGTGTGAAGTGGATCTGGCCGGTTCCACAGGCAGGGTTCGAGCTGAACGTGGTTCCCCCTGGCAGATGTTTCTCTTTTAAAATATTTTATTGTGAAACACACACACACACACACACACACACACACACACACACACAGAGAGAGAGAGAGAGAGAGAGAGAGAGAGAGAGAGAGAGAGGGAAATGGAGAGGGAGAGGGAGAGGGAGAGGGAGAGAAACAGGAAACATAAGTGTACACTTTAATAACACTCACAAGATGAACACGTGCACAAGAGTCACAAGGGTCAGAAGCAGGCATTGTGAGCCCTCTAGACGTGCCAGTGTGCTGCCCCACAGCCAGTCTTTTTTGCCATCAAAGGTAGCGGGGAGTCCTAACTTAATGAAGGTAACTCTTAGTAAGTGACAAGGTTTAGTTCATCTGCTTTTGAGCTTTATATTGGGCAAAACCATGGAGTCCGAGGTTCCGTTTAGTACTGCCTTACCTTTAAAATATTCTTCCACGCTGCATCATGCTCCATTTTGTTCATCTGTTTTCAGATATTCTTCTGTTTATTTGTCTTACTGCTTTTGCACACTTTACTATATTCCTGGACTTAGAGGTATTTTCGGTTTGGGGTTTATTACAATAACACTCCTATGAACATCCAGGTGCGTGTACGTATGGGCTTTTCTATCACTGTGCTTCTTAGGCTTCGGTGTGCATGAAAATAGTCAGCTTGCTAAAAAGCAGACCCACGGCCTCTCTCTCTAGAAAGTCTGACATAGAAAGTCCAGACTGAAATCTAGAAGTTTCATTTCCAACAAATTATTTGGCCATAAAGCCTCTTCTGTTTCCTCAGATCAGGCAGCACTCCAAACTGTGGCCTGCAGGTAGTCTGTGTGTGTACCTGTGTGCGTCTGTGTGTGTGCCTGTGTGTGTCTCTGTGTGTGCCTGTGTGTGTCTCTGTGTGTGTCTGTGTGTGCCTGTGTGTGCCTCTGTGTGTGTGCCTGTGTGTGTGCCTGTGTGTGCCTGTGTGTGTCTGTGTGTGCCTGTGTGTATCTGTGTGTGCCTGTGTGCATGTCTGTGTGCGTGTCTGTGTGTGTGTCTGTGTGTGTGTGCCTGTGTGTGTGCCTGTGTGTGTCTGTGTGTGCCTGTGTATGTCTGTGTGTGTGTGTGTGTGTGCCTGTGTGCATGTCTGTGTGCGTGTCTGTGTGTGTGTGTGTGTGTGTGTGTGTGTGTGTGTGTGATACACCCATAGAGGTTCACAGAGGTATCACTCTGCCTCATTCCCCGTGTCACAGTCTCTCACTGACTGGAGTTAGGCAGGTGACCAGCAACCCCAGTGATTCTCCCGTCTCCATTCCCTGACCCCACAGTGCTAGGGTTAGCGATAGATATATTCATGATCACACCCAGAGTCTGAAGCTCTGGGGACTGGATCTCTGGTTCTCAGGCAAGCACAGTGAGGGCTCGTGTCTGCCAAGTCATTTCCTCAGTCCCAGCACTGGGCTTTGTTTTAAATGGTTGGGAAGAAACCCAAAGAACAATATTTCATGACACATGAAAATCAGATGAAATTCAAATTTCCGTGTCGATAAATAAAACTTAAGCGGCATAGTAAAAGCCACGTCAATTGTTTTTACGCATTGTCGGTGCATGATTTAATGCTAAGCAGTGCTGAGCAGAGACCCCTACATCCCTCCCCCCCCCAGACCCTAAAATTCTCTTCAATTTTTTACAGAGATTTTTTTCTCCGGGGCGGGACTTAGAACGTGCGTTTGGGAGTGGAACCGCACTGTTGGTTTCTCGAGGTGACGGTTCCGGCTTTTTATGTTCCCAGCAGCAGCAGCAGCAGCAGCAGCAGCAGCAGCAGCAGAACAGGCTGGCCCCTCCGCATTCTCAGCAACACTGCCAGGCTTCGAGCTTTGGCTGCTCTATCAGTGGAGTCCCATTCTGGTGTCTGTACTTTCCTGATTACTAATGGATGCTTAGCCCATACGAAGGGGTCCTTAACCTAATGCTATGAGCCCTCCAACCATAAAATTATCTTGTTGCTACTTCATAACTATTATTTCCCTTCTGTTATGCATTGCCATATACATAGCTGATATGCAAAATATCTGACATCTGACCCCCAGACTGAGAGCCACTGCTCTGTTTATCAGCCACTTGGATGTTTACTTTAGGAAGCACCTCTTTGACTCTTTGGCCCAGGTTGGTTTTGTTTGCTTTGTTTTGTTCATTTATCTGTGTGTGCATGTGTGTGCACATGGGTCCCGGCGCCCTTGGAGATCGGAGGCACTGGATCTCCCTGGGTGTGGCTACAGGTGGTTGCGAGTGACTCAGAGCGGGTGCCGGGGACAGAACTCTGTGAGCTTGCTACCACCTGGCTTCTCTCCAGCCTTTTAGCCCCTTTGCATTGGGTTACCCACTCCTCATGTACTCTGGGTACAATCTGTCTTTTCGTTCATATGCCAATATCGCGTGCATCTTCTCTCTGGTGCTTGGTTCTTCCTGATGTCTTTTGAAAAGGAGAAATTTTTAATTTTAATGTAGTCAACATAAAACTGCCTTAAAAATAAAGACTTACATTTATTTATTTGACTTCGTTTTATTTCATGGGTGGGCTGTGGAGGGAGGTGCACGCTGTCCCAGCACACGTGGCTGTCACAGGATGACTTGTCAGCTTTTTCTCTCAAGCATGTGGAGCCCAGCCTGGGACTGAACTCAGCTTCCAGGCTTGCCACTGCTACTCACAAAGTCACTTTGTCAGCTTAACAACATTAAGACTCTTAATGTGCTATTTAAGAACTCTTTCTTGGGGACTGGAAAGGTGTCTTAGCTGGTAAAGTTCTCGTGATGACCTGAGTTCAATTCCTAGCATTTATGTGCAAAAGCCCAGCTGGAAGTCAGAAACGGGACTTACTGCCAGCCTAACGGACAAACCCTAAGTCCCAGTGAGAGACCTTCTCTCAAAAAACATGATGCCCAAGGTTGACCTCTGGTCTATGCACACATTTGAACCCCCACAAGCACCAAACACACACACACACACACACACACACACACACACACTTTCCTCATGTAGAGATCATGTAAACATTGCCCTGCATTATCGTTTAAAAGTTCCATTACTGCCGGGCGTGGTGGCGCATGCCTGTAATCCCAGCACTTGGGAGGCAGAGGCAGGCGGATTTCTGAGTTCGAGGCCAGCCTGGTCTACAGAGTGAGTTCCAGGACAGCCAGGGCTACACAGAGAAACTCTGTCTCGAAAAAAAACCAAAAAAGAAAAAAAAAAAGTTCCATTACTATATTTTAAGGTCTTATTTATTTATTTATTTAATTTATTTTATTTTAGTTTTTTTTGAGACAAGGTTTCTCTGTGTAGCTCAGTCTGTCCTGGAACTTACTCTGTAGATCAGGCTGGCCTCGAACTCAGAAATCCACCTGCCTCTGCCTCACAAGTGCTGGGATTAAAGGTGTGCGCCAGCACTGCAAGGCTAATTTTAAGGTCTTAGATCACACAGAGATGAGTTTGTATATGGTATGAGTTAGGGCTCTGATTCTATTTGACCAATATTCACTCTTTCCAATATCATTTATTAGATGATCACTCTGTTCCTACGGCTGCTCCGGGATACTTTGATACAAAGTAGACCTGTGTGGGGGCCTGATTCTGGGCTCTCTGTCCTGTTTCATTGGTCTGTTTGTGCTAATAAGTCTGTTTGTGACAGTAAGTTACTATGATCTTTTATGTGTTGAAATTTTGTAAAACATGCCCTGCCATTTGGTTTCTCTCCCCCTCCCCACACACACAGTGTTTTATTACATTAATTTCTGGTCTTGGAAGATTTCCCCTCCTCTTAGTTTGTTTACAAATAACCTGCAGTTGATGGGTAGTAAAAGCCAGCCTCCACTGGCAGTAGGGCCAGTTACTACACACTCGTTGGAAAACAACTGACAGAACCTGGTTACTGACCTGCTCCTGGAAATGCTTCTGGATTTCCAGTCTGTAACGGGGAGACCAGAGGCAGGGAGACGTGCTCATGCCCCCAGCACCAGACTCTCTTGGATCTCTGTAAATGCCGAAGACACGGCAGTAGGGAGCCCACTCTTGACTTCCAGAAGCATCTAGCTCTTTAGGGTAAGCAGCCCTGGAAACACGTCACGTCAATCCAGCGTGAGACAGGGGTGCACGCAAATGCTAGGTGCGCAAAATCGTCCCCCCAAGCATAATGTTTAACAGGGTGAAACTGAAAACACGGTTTGACCAACGAGCTAATGATGGGGTGGATGGTGATGGCCCAACCCACTGTGAAAGATTGTTCATTTATTAAAGCAAAGAGGACTGAACACGAATAAGTGGTTTTCATTTAATTCAGAGTGAAAAGGAACAGGATGTAATGATACAGAAAATAAAATAAATGTGGAGCAAATACGTCTGTTGGTTAAAATAATGGAGGGAATATATTACTATGAGAATGATAGTTGGAGCAATGGGTGATTTTTTTTTTTTTTGTATTTTTCCAAGTGTTCAGTTATGTGGTTATATAAAATTATGGTAAAAAATGTTACTAGCAAAGCCACTTCCTATTACCAACGGCTCCCTGTTTTTCCCCTTCAAAGTGCCTGCTACATGCCAGTTAATATGTTGACTGCCTTCCTCTTCTTGTCGGATCTCACTCTATCCTCACAGCCTTTAGGAGATGGTGTTTGTTTTAGTTTGTTTTTAAGGATGTGTGTGAGGTACAAGTGTGCACACGTGTTTATGTGTACTCACATGTATGTGCATATGCGTGCTCACATGTATGTGCATTGATATGGAGACCAGAGGTAGGGTGCCAGGCACCTTTTACTTTAAGTGTAGCGTGCATGCGTGTGTGTGTGTGTGTGTGTGTGTGTGTGTGTGTGTGAGCATGGACACGCACATACACACACCACATGTCTACAGGTAGCTGTAGAGGCCGGAAGATGGCATCAGATCCTTTGGAACTGGAGTCATAGGCATTTGGGTGCCACATGACTTAAGTGCTGGCACCTGAGTCCAGCACGTGCTCTGAGCGGCTGACCCGCCTCTCCAGCCTTCTGTTTATTTTTGAGACAGGGTCTTTCACTGACCCTGCAGCTCACAGACTCAGCTGACATAGGTGGCCAATCCTGTTTCTACCTTTCCAAAGCTAGGCCTACAGTCCTGGCTGGCTCACAAGGACGCTGGGAACCTGACCTTAGGTCCTCATGTTTGCCCGGCCATCTTCCCAGCCCTGGAGTGAGGTTTTGACTTATTATCCCCCCCCCCCCCCCAGGAATAAGAAGAAAGAGGAAAGGAAGCGTGAGAGGTGAAGGGACTTGTTAGGAGTTGCCTAGCAAGAGGCCGAGGGTCCCTTAGGCACCCCATCTGTGGTCTCACCCACTGAATCAGTCAGCTTTCATGGGAAGCAAGTTCAAGGGTGGTAAAGGTATAGCTATGCCTGGAGGAAAGCGGGTCAGCAGCCTCTCCGCCCCTCAGCCCAGGGCACACATCTCCGTCTGACTGGTGTCTCCGAGAGTGTGGTCCAGTCTTGCTGAGCCCCAGCTTCTTGTGCTGTCAAACACAATAAATAGCTCCCACTGCGTAGACCGTTGCATTGATTAATGAGATAATATATATTCCCCTGTCCTACAAAAAGGAGACACTTGTGAATTTATTTCCTTCTACCCAAGGACACAGGAAACTTACAAACACCCCAGCCTTTTCCTGTCACTTGGCCTCTGGTTATTGTCCTGGGTGTAATGGAGTGGAAAACTCTCTACACAGCTCCCTCTGACAGGGAATTTCTAATCTCAGAAAACTTAATGGTTTTTGTCAACCTGATTGTCCAGCGAGAGCGGATTAGGAGAATGACTTCCCTTGTCACGGGAAAGTTGACTCGCTTCACGGCATTTTTCTTGGTGCCGGTGGGAGGCATGATCGATACAAGACAGACCCAAATACTTACCTGTGGTCTCGGGGCTGAGGACAAAGGTTGGGAGTCCCATTTAAGTGCCTTCAGCCATTTCCAAGTGGACGGGCGTGATGTGCATTTAGCGGTTCAGGCTGGTGACCCGAGCTTTGCAGTCTGGGAGCATACGAGCAATCGAGTGTCCCCTGAGCAGCGGAGCAGAGGCCTCCAGGCCGAGGCAGGATTTGTCTTCGCTCCTGTTTCTCCATCTGCACAAGGGAGGCCCATTAGTTACTGTCTACGGTGCTAGGGACTGGCAGCCTTGAGGTTTCAGGACTTTCCGGCAACAAAACCCTGAGGTCTCCAGAGTGGTCAGAGACTACTAATGGACACCTGGTCCCCAAGGGCCCCTCACACTGCCAGCCTCAAATCTGGGTGCCATATACCAACCAGACAGCACGCGCAGAGACTCTGCTGTGCACTGACTAGTCCTGCAGGAAGCATCCGCTGGGACCAAGTCAGGTCCGGTGCTTCTGTCACGTTCAGTCTTAATGGTATGACAAAGCCCCTGGGCCAGTGGCCAGTGCTGGGTCAGGGCAGCAGTAGTTTTCCCTCACAGCAACTAGAAATAAACACATTCACAGTCCATTCAAATGCAAATCTGGGCTTGCTCTGGGTGTTGCTGAGTCACGTTTCAGGCACGTAGTAGGATCTTAATAGACATTTATTGACTACATCAATGAACGGAGCTGGGGAGCTACTTGTCGGTGACTGACTTGTTTGCCCCGCTTGAGTAGAGTCCCTCAGAAGGAAGGAAACAAGCCCTCTTTGCTCCCTTCGGCCTTGCAGGGTGCAGAGCCATGCCTGCCGTACAGTACAGCAGCTGCTCAGCAAATACCACAGAGCTGATAAAATCCTGTGTGATGAACTCTAGATACTGAGGCAGCAAGAACATAAGACAGTAAGGAAAAGGAATTAAGTCAAAGACATTGCTTTCACTGAGATCAGTCTTCATGTACTGATATGTTTTTATGTACATTTTTTAAATTTTAAATTTTTACTTATTCATTTTACATCTCACTCAGTGCCCTCCTTCTGGTGACCCCTTCCCACAATCCTTCCCCATCTCCCTTCCCCTTCTCCTCTGAGGGGGTGGGGGCCCCCTTGGTATATCCCCCACCCCACCCCCCTGCCCGGCACTTCAAGTCTCTGTGAGGCTAGGTGCTTCCTCTCCCACTGAGGCCAGACAAGGCAGCCCAGCTAGAAGAGCATATCCCACAGACAGGCAACAGTTTTAGGGATAGCCACCGCTCCAGTTGTGTTCAGGACCCACATGAAGACCAAGCTGCACATCTGCTACATATGATACAGCACTGTCTTTGTTTTTTTCGAGACAGGGTTTCTCTGTGTAGCCCTGACTGTCCCGGAACTCACTTTGTAGACCAGGCTGGCCTCGAACTCAGAAATCCGCCTGCCTCTGCCTCCCAAATGCTGGGATTAAAGGCGTGCGCCACCACCGCCCGGCGATACAGCACTGTCTTAATTATTTTGATATTTTCTCCCCACAGAGTTTTTCTCGTGGGTATTTTTCACCAAGTTTTAATTAGGTCAAGTACGTACACACACTTCCACTCACTCTTGGAAACACGAGTGAGTTTCCAAGGTGAAATACCCAGGTGTCTGGGAGTTCTGTGGATTGAAGAACGGCCAGGGAGGCCTGGCTGGGTAGCATCTCCCTCACTGTTGGCATCAATTGCTGGTGCTACACTGGAATTGGTGGTGTCATGGGAAGAGCCGACGGGAGGCATTGTGCACTAAAGGTTCACCCTTGAGGTCACGGTAAATCAGGCAAAACATGCACAGGTTAGAAACAAGGCACAGAAGATGCTTCGTTTTGTGCACCTTGGGGTTGGTTAATGGGAAACAGTATCTGTACCTGCTGGTTGTAGCCCCCCCCCCCACCTTGTCCCTCTTCCTTTGGGGGGGGGCAAGGTCTTACTATGTTGCCTTGATAGCCTAATACTTGCTATGTAGCTCAGTCTGGGCTCAAGCTTGCAGTAATCCTCGTGGGTGCTGCATTTTGTGCTAAGCCGCTGTGTCCCCCCACCTTAAAGTTTGCATCATTATGTGGAAATCACCCAGTTTTTGTCTGTAAGGGTCTAGTGACAGTGCCAACAAGTGGCTTCTTACTAGAGACGTTGGGAAACCACTGTACCACTAAAAGGAGTTCTATCAAAACCTGTTCTGCTGTAGTCCAAATGCCAATGTCCCGGGAGAGACCCACTACAGTAGCGGGGAAGAGCCTCGCTTTCAGTGCCAAGGTGGTGGAAATTCCTTGTCATGGAAATAAGGCAGAAGGCTGAGGGCACAGATGTCTCACCTGTTGGTGCCGGTGACTGTGGGTGGGCACAGGTGCTGTGGTAAGTGGAGGAAACAAGATAATCCTTGATCTTCTGTCCTGGAAGAGACAGCAGGTCAGGGCTGAGGAGGGGACAGTCTGAGAATAATGAGGCAGCCCCTAATGTGACAGGCCAGGGGGCAGGCAGAAGCCTTGGGGGTTGGTTGATGGAAAAGGGCACCTGGACTTGCTGGTTCACACACCCCTTCCTCTTTCATCTTCTTCCCCCCTCCCTCCCGCCCTCCTTTCCTTCCTTCCTTCCTTCCTTCCTTCCTTCCTTCCTTCCTTCCTTCCTTCCTTCCTTCCTTTTTTTGACAGGGTCTTGTTATGTTGCCCTGATAGCCTAACACTTAGCACAGGCTAACCTCAAACACTCACGCAATCCTTTTACCTCACCCTTTCAAATGGTAAGGTTACAGGCAGGTGTTACCCCAGATGTTTCTACTTCTTTACATTTCCCCTCTATGGCATTCGTGTATCTGCAGAACTAAGATAAGTAGTCATGCAAAAGATCTTAAGAGAAGTAGATTTCTAGGGGTTATTATTATTTATTAAATTATTGCCATCTTCACTCCTCAGTTATAAGGAAAACTGTTTGATCTTATCAACAGTATATTCTGCAAACTCCACTGTTTCTCACCTCCTTGTGTCTACCTCTCTACTTACTGCCTTTTGGGGACCCACCCGAAGGCACAAGGCATAGACAGAGAACCCCTCCATAGCAAATTCACAGCCTCAAGCCTACTAGGCATCTCAATGCTCCCAAGAAGAAGCCAATATGTGGAAAGCTCAAAACACACTTGAAATTCAGAAAAGAAACATCATGTGATGTGACATGAGTGGCAGGTCAGTGCTCAGGGGACCCGTGCTGACTTCTTCTTCCCAGGTGCACAGCATGTTTCTCGGAGTCTCTTGTAGTTGGCAGTGTCTGTGGACCGATGACATTAGACGCTCTATGCATTACTCTCGGACCCACGACAGCCTCCCACCCGCCGTCCCTCATGGCCATGCTGAAGAGAGTCGGGCCTCCATTCTCCTGGATCCTTGGGAGACCCTGCAGAGGAAGTCTGGCTGCCCTCTGTCTGCCAGCTGAATGCCATTATAGGCACAAGAGGTAAACAACAATTGTGTTGAGTCATTGTTTGTTTGGGGGTGTGGTTTCAGAGATTATCGTTTTAACCAACATACATTGCAACTAAGCTTTCAACCTCTGTGCCTGAAAATGAAAGAAATGAGGAAGAGTGACAGACATTTAATAGACATGGGTATTTTTGCTACTTGTCATAGGAATAAAAATCCTCAAAAGGCTTTGGGGGTTTTCTTTGCAATTATCTTCAGGGTTTGTCTCTTCCAATAGGATCAGGATCAGTTTTGTGATTTTTTTTTTTTTCCTGTCTTGCCTTGGTTCTTCCGAGACAGGTAGTTAGAAAGAGAAAAATCTACATTTCTAGTGTGGTGGTGGTGGTGGTGGTGTGTGTGTGTGTGTGTGTGTGTGTGTGTGTGTGTGTTTGTGTGTGTGTTTGTGTGTATGTGTTTGTGTGTGTATGTGTGTGTGTATGTGTGTTTGTATGTGTGTATATGTGTGTGTTTGTGTGTATGTGTGTGTTTGTGTGTGTATGTGTGTGTTTGTGTGTGTATGTGTGTGTTTGTGTGTATGTGTGTGTGTGTGTTTGTGTGTATGTGTGTGTGTATGTGTATGTGTATGTGTGTGTGTGTGTGAGCTGCCCTATACAACAGTCTCCTGCGCCCTCCACTTCCGCTCTTCCATTATTGCCACCTACGCTGCATTTGGCTTTTTCTTAAACTCCTTCCCATTTAATCATGAGGTTCTTGAGAGAAGTGGTTCTGTCTGCCTGGTCTCACAATGCTGTTCCAAGCCTTTTCCCTCTCCCTACCCCAGCCTCTACTGCCCAGTCCTGCCCTGCTCTGTAGCTGAGTCCTGCCATGTCTTAACTGGCCCTGGAAACTCTTGGGGACTCAGCACTTTCTAAACTGATCTTAGAGAAGGCGTCATGTGTCAAGTGTTCCCTTACACTCGTGGGAGTTTTAACTTCAAACCCCTTGTTTGGTTTTGTGACATATGTTTAACAGGAATGTTTATATGTTTAATTTTCTTGAAACAGAGTCTCCTTATATAACTCTGCCTGGCCTGCAACTTGCAATATAGATGAGGCTGGCCTAGAACTCATAGAGGCCCATTTGCTTCAACCTGCAAAGTACTAGGATTAAAAGTATGCACCACTGTTCCTGGCTTTTCTTTTCTTTGTCTTTCTTTCTTTCTTTCTTTCTTTCTTTCTTTCTTTTTCTTTCTTCCTTCCTTTCTTCCTTCCTTTCTTTCTTTCTTTCTTTCTTTCTTTCTTCCTTTCTTTCTTTCTTTCTTTTTTTTCAAGCTTATAGATCTGAAAATGAGGTCTCTTTAATGGACATGTGGCTACAGGTTGATGAGGGAGTGGTCCTGACATCTTAGGGACAGAAAGCATCCTGAGTCCGCAGGAAGCAAGCAGGAATAGTGTGGACTCTTCAGAGGTCCATGGAAGGGGTCATGAACTTTTTCTCTCTAAGGTCATTTATCTGTGAGTGGTCCTTTGTCATCAGTCTTGGGGGAATTCACAACATATCGATGGTTAGCTTTTCCTGGAAAGCATTTTTGAAAAACTTCCCAGAGCTCAGGAAAAAGGAAGATACATATTTTTTTTTTTAAATCTGGGAAATAACAAAAGCACGTGTAGAAATAATAACAGGTAATATTTACTGAGTCATTTCTATGTTACAGGCACTGCTTACATATCTTCCTGCATGCAGTTCTTACATCAATGCCAAGAGATGGGGGTGTATTTTTAAGGACCTTTTCTAGATGACAGAGCAGAGTCTCAGAGAGATAAAATGTCCACAGAAGAAAAGCACATCACTAGCGGTCACTCACAGCCGGCCTGCCTCTGTGCTCACAGCTGCCCCGACTAAGGTTCATAGTTTCAGTAGAGGCCAGAGTCTCACATGGGCTCAAGGAGAGCCAGGGGGCAGTCCCATGTGGTCGTACCAACTCAAAGCAGAGACATCATAAGGTTGTCAGTACATCGCCAGGCTGGTCAGGACCTAGAGATGACACTTAGGCCAACATCACTAATGGGGAGAAAGTCAGGCCAGAAACACAAGGGTTCAGAATCAGGTTGTCAGAATCAGAAGAGCCTGAAGCTAGACAAAGCCAGAGAAGATGATGATGATGTTGATGATGATGATGATGGTGGTGGTGGTGGTGGTGGTGATGGTGATGGTGGTGTGTGTGTGTGTTGGTGATAGTCAGATGTGAGGTATATACAGGCCATGGTGCACACATGAAGGTCAAAGGACAACTTTGAGGAGTTGTTGGTTCTCTCCTTACACCATGTGGTGTGGAACGCCAACCTTTCCTGCCAAGCCTTCTTGTAGGCTAGCCTGGTTTCTCAACACATTTGTTCCACTCCTCAAGATCAGGTTTTGGCTCATGATTCTATCCCTGGGTACTTACTCAATAATATGGCCTCAAAACATCTAACAGAGAAGTTCCCTTTGGGTTAAGTGGGACACCAGTATGTGTGGTCAGTGAACATCAGGAACTACGTGAAAACATTTCCTGGGCTGAGTCCCCCGGGAACCACACAGTGCCAGAGAAATCATCATCATCATCATCATCATCATCATCATCATCATCATCATCGTCATCATCAAATAGGAGAGACAAGAACAGAAAGGGCAACTGAGTTGATTGGAAGGAAATCACAGACACTTTGGTAGACATTGCTGTTGCCCCTCAGTACTGACCCCAAATCCTGTGCAATAGCAAAACATAGAGGGTCAAGATATGCCTGGGAGGTTGGGCTTCCTTGGCCAAACATGCCCACTCCTTTTAACCAGGTTTAGAGTCTCTATTCTAGGAAGGAACTTGGAAACCAGACACCCAGAGTCAGCTCTGATTCTCAAGCTAAAAGCCTCTTGAGGAAAGGGTTTTTCTTTTGTTTTTGTTTTTGTAAATCTCATCATAAAATAGCTCACCCAACCCTAGTACAGGAACTTCTGGGTTAAGGACAAAAAAGAAAGATAGGAAGCATTTTATCTGACGCCAAGGCAAAGGGAGAATCGTGGGCTCCCAGCGGGGCTAGTGCCGCCCTTCTACAGCATCCAAGTCCTAAGAAGTGAGCGGTGTTGGCTGGGGAGGGAAAGGAAATACTGGGAAAGGGAGATGTGAAGGCTGTAGAGTCCGCCCACGGAAGAGCCCTCCCTAGGACAAGTCGTCACCAGCCTTGGTTGGCTTCCTCTTGAGGTGAAGGGGATGAACTCTGTCGATGTACTCAAGAGCCCGCTGCCCTGACCCACTGCCCGCCTGAGTTTCATGTCCTGCTTAAGGTAAGCAAAGGACTGCACTGCATGCCCACTGTCCACTTCCTGAAAGGGGGCGCACCCAGGGTCTGGGACCTGGGATTGGTATGTTCTCTGTCCAAATGCCACTCTGTTGTTCCCTACCTGAGCCACCTTCGACAACTGCTCATCCCTGACTCTATTTTCTTTTTTTTTTAATTTATTTATTATTGTATACTGTACACTATATGTTGTATTGTATTGAATATTGTACACTGTAGCTGTCTTCAGATACTCCAGAAGAGGGTGTCAGATCTCATTATGGATGGCTGTGAGCCACCATGTGGTTGCTGGGTTTTGAACTCAGGACCTTCGGAAGAGCAGTCAGTGCTCTTGACTGCTGAGCCATCTCACCAGTCCCCTGACTCTCTGTTTTCTTAGAGGAGATTTGGGAAAATTAGTGCCACCTACTAGGGTACAGAGAGGTCCCGGGCACATAGTGTCTAAGAGGTTGTAATGAAAAAATATTATATTTTTGAGTGACTAAAATGTAAATCATTAGGAATGACTCATGGTCTTAAAAGTAGCATCACACAGCTGGCCAGCAAGAGCCTGAGTAAGGTGCTTATGTGACTGGTGCAAGGCCCTGGGTCCCATCCCAGATTCCCAGGATGGGAGAGGTTGCTGGGAGGGACTTTTCCCCAGTCAAGGTATAAAGACCTTCTTTACACAGAGAGCAGTAAGACAGCTGCTGCCCACAGGCACCAGTGAGCAGCTCAGCCAGCACAGGCCCACAACCAACTTGACCTAATGCGAAAAGTGCTGTGACGGGTACAGCTTTGGGAACGCTCCAAGTCAAATGGCAGGGGACGTAGGAGCTGTCATCTGATCTGAACCTGGAGGGGTGAACAGGATTGGACTGAATGGATAGTTGTGGGCAGAGGAAAGACATCTTAGCAAGAGGGAACAGCGTCAACCTCCAGTATGATGGTGGGGTTTGACTCCAAATTATTGGGAATGCATGAGTGGTCTGGAGGGCTGGAGGGTGAGAGAGAGACAGAGAACCTGGAGACTGAGAGGGTGGGCTGGGCGGGACTCATGGGTGGTTAACCCAGCTGAACGGCAGGAAAGTTCTGCATCTGCCTTGCCTCATAGAACAGCCACAAGCCACAGGTGGGTATTGAAAAAGCTGCTTAACACGAAGCTAGTAAGACTAGAAGACAGCCTTTTGACTTTTATTTGTTTTCTGTGAAAATCTAAATGTCACGTGTGGCTAGTGTGTACCATATCAGACAACACAGTTACAAGACTTGTGACAATGATGTCAAGAATACCAAGGGAGCTGGGCGTTGGTGGCGCACGCCTTTAATCCCTGCACTTGGGAGGCAGAGGCAGGCAGACTTCTGAGTTCGAGGCCAGCCTGGTCTTCAGAGTGAGCTCCAGGATAGCCAGGACTACACAGAGAAACCCTGTCTCGGGGGGAATACCAAGGGAGCATTCTAGGCCCTCCTCCTCAGCCCACAAATGGGAGCTCCCGGCCAGCCACAGCTGTGCTGGAGCAGCAGAGCAGACAAACGGGATGAACCCCACTTATCTTCTGTTCACCAAATCCGCGTGCCCTGATGCTGCCACGCGGACCCAGAGGAGGGCCAGTTTCTGAATGCCTACAAAGGCATCACAGGGCTAACAGTGGCCCTGGGAGGCTTCTCTCTGCATCTGTGGCCTGTTTGCAGGTAGAGTCAGGTTTCCTCATTGTTTCAGCTTCCTAGAGCTGCTGGACCAGGTGAGTTACCCGGGGCACGCCCTCATGGGCTACACTGGGTGGCAGCTGTTCATTGGTGATGGGTCCATGAGAAGAGGTCCTTAGTCAGGCTGTGGCATGGGCCATTTTGCAGCTGGGTTCTCCCTTCAGCATGACCTTTGGCCGGCCTCTGGGAAGGCATAACAGAAGGCTGCTGCTCTGGCCATACGTGGACGGGGCAGTCGTTATTCCATTTTCCTAGCGGTAGGGCATATATTAGTTTAATGGGTACTTGGCTTCCTACTGTTTCTCCAAAGGAACGAAATTGAGTACTTAGTGCTCCTTCAGAGCTCCCCGCATCCCAACAAGAAGGACACGGGCAAATTTTCTAGCTTCGAATGCAAAAACAGAGGCAGAGTCATGAGCCAGCGTATCCAATCATGTCACACAGCTCTAAGACAGGCACACTGTCATGGGCAGGAGGAGTACTGAATCTTAAAATATTAACATACATTAAGGAGACTTCCCTTCCAGGGACGCTTGATGACGCGTTCAAGCTACAGAGGAGGTAGATGCGGCTGGATTCCAGTTCTGACGTCACACAGTCCTCTTTCTAAAACCAAAGCTGCAAACTGGAAGCTACCGGTGAAAAATGTACCTACCGGGCCGTGCATGGTTTAAAAAACGATCTTTCTTTCCTTAAAAAGCAGAAGAATTACTTTGAAAACCCACGTTAGCTATTGTTTTTCAACTTGTGAATCCGTGTGGTACTAGGGTTGAAGGTGAGGGCGTCTAATCGTGCCACAGAGGGGTCAAGGCAGGTGGTTAGAGTCCCGCATCATCGCAGAAGCTAAACATCACAAAGCGATATAAACAGCTCTTAAGATGTCCGGTTCATAATTCATCTTGCTTATTATAAGGACTCAGAGTTCTCATCTGTAGAAGTTTAAATAAAATGGGGGCTCTTGAAGCCAATGGAATTTGGCCTTTTTGCTTTACAGATGAGTAAAATGGGCTAGATCGTGCAAGCCACAAAAACAGAGAGGAACAGTGTATCAAGCGTGTGCACACATGGGTATCCACATACCCGCAAACATGCACACACACACACACACACACACACACACACACACACTATAGCACTGGAATAGTTATGCAGGAGCAGATTGGATCCATTGGCTCCTGCCTTGCAAGGAATTCCAGACCCCATGTCACGTTCTTCTCACCTCTGTGGTTGTACAAGCAAATCCCCAGGAATATTTCTGTACACTCCTGGGTATGGAGGTGCTGATTTTCTGCATAAAATGTACAGATGCACGTAACAGACATTCAATAAACATATTGAATAAGTGAGTGAGTGAATGAATGAATGAAGGAAGGAATGAGTCAGTAAAGGACCTCCAAATGGGAAGTTGTTTTCCAAAACCAAGGCAAGTAAAACCCCTTAGGCAGTATCTTCTGAAGCCTCTAGTGACATCATCTTTGTTCCCAGCTGAGCAACCTGCCCCAGTGGCTTGTGTCTCATTGTTCCTTGGACACTACAGTGAAAAGCCTTTGATTCAATTTTCACCCTTCTCCTGTTAGAGCTCACTTGCTCTCGGACTCCACTGGGCGCCTCAGAAATGCGTCTGCCTTCCCTCCCGCTGCCGCCGCTCTTACCTTTGTCCTCAAATGAGACATGCTCCCTTCGGTGTTGCTCCTTCTTGGGACAAGCTGTCCTCTGCAAAGCCCCTTGATCCTGTGGTAATTAGGTCCTGGGAAGGGAGGTCTCCTGTGGGTATCAGACTGGTTCCGACACGTCCAGACCCAGCCTAAGCCACCTCGCCTGTCAAGAAAGATGGAAGCGCCCTGGAAAGAAATGAGACAAAGACATTCCCGGGTCTGGTGGAGCAGTGTGGGGTCCTCGCTTCTCATTTTCGGGGTTACACCAGCTTGGAAGCCATCATAAACCTTGGTTACATCCTGACATGGGGTTGGCTACTTTGATAGCCTTTGCACACAGAAAGATTTCTCTTTCTGAACAACAGGCTAGAAATTGAGTGCAAACTCTTTTTTATTAAGAAAAAAGAAGTCTTTCAGTGAGTGGACGAGTCCACCCAGAGTCCTGCCAGCTTCTTGAGGCCTTCCGCTCGCACAAACAAGCGTAAGCAAGTGCACACTTAGCCTTATAGCTCCAGACCAACCTCAGCAGCATAGCAAAGAGACATAGTCAGAGCCTCTTACTTTCTTCAAAATTTGCTTAAATTGTCGTGTGTGTGTGTGTGTGTGTGTGTGTGTGTGTGTGAGTATACAAGGACAATTATGGGAATTGGTTTTGTTCTTCTATATGGCTCTGGGCACTGACCTCAGGTTGTTAATAGCTTTGACTACTGAGCCATTGCACTGGCCTGAAAAACCCATCTTTGAAATAAATTAAGTCTCAGCATTCGGTTTGGGACAAATGGGGGGAGAAAAAACCCTATAAGTTACCATATGCCATAAATTAAAATCACGGAATGTCATTTTATCTGTCTTTGAATATCTTATTAAAATATTTCAACAGCCTTGATGGAATTTTGTCGTTTTTCCTTACAAAACGTGGAGATGCAGACCATGAGAGGCAACAGTATGTATTCCAGATAGCCCAGAATGGCATGGGACTGTTCATTGTAATCCTCCTGATTCAGCCTCCTGAGTGTTGAGATTAAAGGTATGCATGATGATCATGCCTGAATTCAGTTCAGGCTTATCTAACTACATGTAGGCATGTCCAACTGTAATCCATAGGCCACGTGCTCCCCATGATAGCTATCTCACTTTTTTTTTATTGCCACAACAAAATACCAGGACCAAAAAGCAAGTTGAGGAGGAAAGGGTTAATTTGGTTTACGCGTCCATGTTGCTATTCATCACCAAAGGAAATCAGGATGGGAACTCAAGCAGGGCAGGAACCTGGGGGCAAGGCCAGAGGGGGAGGTCATAGAGGGGTTCTGTTTAACTGGCTTATTCCTCATGGCTTGCTCAGCCTGCTTTCTTATAGAACTCAGGACTACCAGCCTAGGGATGGCCCCGCCCACAGTGGGCTGGGCGCTCCCTCATTGATGGCTAAGAAAATGCCTTACAGCAGCATCTCAGGGAGGCATTTTCTCAGTTAAGGCTCCTTCCTCTCTGAGGACTCCAGCTTGTGTCCAGTGGACATAAAACCATCTAGTACACTAGCTATGGATGCATCTGAGCAGAGCATCGTGCACTGCTTAGGATCTCTATCGTCATGGATCTTGGGTGTGAACTTTGTAGGCGCACAGCAGCATGGGAGTCTTTCCTTGACACTGCTCCTCTGAAGAGACTGTGGTGCTTTTCTTTCTTTCAAGCTCCCCAGACCTGCCCTGGCCCGCTGGCCTCTGCTGCAGTAAAATACCACACTCTCATGAAATGCTATATTTGTACCGTAGCTGCACGCTACATACTGTACACCAAGTTAAACTGGAAAATAGCACCTGTGCATCCCTTGGAAGTGTTCAGAACCCCAAAGACATAGTCAGCCGATGGCAGATGCCATCTGATCCCCACCCTAAGGCTCAGCCTGGAACTCCTCCAGGGCCTCATTCTAAAGACACCCCAAGATCTTGCCGCTTTCTGGTTATTCAGATGTATACAGTAGCAGAACTTGAGACCTAAAGCTCAGGGTGGTGGAAATGAGGAAGGAAATGACGCGTTCCGTGACTAGTGTCCCCACTTGTCATGCTCTTTCTAGATACAGCGCAGACCTCACATGGCTATAGTGCACTTGTCTGGCCAAATGTGGAAAAGTTTCTTTCCACCTGTTTCAAGGCTGCTTAAATCGTATATGTTTTGAAGGCTGAGGTGCAATAGGATTCCCCCCAAAATCATACGTCTCCCTAAACTGGGCTGGGTTGGCATAGATCTCTCTTCCCAAAGACGCTGTATAAACCGTCCCAGGCCCAGCCATAAAGAAAGCATGTTCTTGAGGCCCTCTGCCCTGGAGGGCAGGTCTGAGCCTAATGCACTCCCAACGCCATCAGACCTGTCGTAACGATTTTCTCTCCCCAATTCTTCTCCTACGTCAAATCAAAGAGCTCATCCTTACTACTGGATTCACCCCCTTGAGGGCAAAGCGAGGGTCGGGCTTATTCCTGCCTCCCTGTGCAGGCACCAGGGCTCCTAGCTTACAAAATCTGCACCCTCATAGCTACCCACAGAGCTGCAGGCTCAAAGCGGTAAGAAAGAGAAAGGGGTTGGTTTGATGTGGTTAGCCTGCCATCCTGCCTTTCACGGTCCTGGCTCTAAACCACCCTCCTGCTCACCCCTCAGCCTGCCCTGGGCTCCATGGATGAGTGCACGATAGCCTTCACAGCCTCACTAGAGGCTGAAGCAGGGCCCAGGGGTGGGGCAGGGGCATTGCCTTTTTTTTTTTTTTTTTTCCTGAATTCTTGGCTGTTTAGGCCAGGATGGCCTCAGGATTGGGACCCAGAGAAAGAGAAAGTGAGAGCGAGCAGAGGAGCAAAGGCTGTTGTTACACAGTTTCCCTTCAGCCCCAGAAATAGAAAGCCAGACTTCCGACTTGCACGGCCCCTGTGCAAACCACTAGACCACACTGCCAGATAAGAAAAATGTTAGATTGTGTCATACTTCCTCCAGGGGCTGCAGCTTCTGCAAATGCCTCTGTGTGTCAGCGAGTCTAAGGGCCGAGGATTTAAGGGGACAGAAGGAGAAAGACGGCAGAGACTGTTGTCATCTCCCCTTTCTGGTTATAGGTTCATGTTTAACCCCTAAAGGAAGGGTAGGGCGCTCACAAAAGCGTGAGTGAGCTAACCTACTTATTTGCACGTACGAGAGAGGAAAACTAATTGGAGTCCGCTAGCTAGGCCTTGGCCTTTTCAGGATCCACACACCTGCTTTATCAAATACCAACTGGGTACCAGCTGCCCCATTAGAACTGTAGGTTTTTGGTGCAGAACAGGGAGGCTGGCCCAAAGTCAGAATCCCCTAGATTCCACCCCTGGGCTCAGTACCACTGCACCGTGGAAATAATTTCCCTTCATTCTTTCCCCAGAGCAGCCTCGGCAGGCTCCGGCGTTGTCAGCCACTATAGGAAGAGTGATGGTCTGGGTGTTGACAGGCTCCTAATTGGAAGGTAGGAGGTGCCGCCGGAGATCAGCTATAAAAGTTATCTGTGGATGGGGGTAGGCTGCTGGTGCTCGGAGGAGAGTTAGGGGTGAGGGGGGTGAGCTGGGGCCTGGCCCGGCAGACAGTTGATGCGTGCAGGAGGAGGCAGCTGAAAGATGGGGTCCTTTCAAGGAATGGTGACAATAGTATGCATGCCAGACTTGAGGACCCAAGAGTTCATAAGGGGGCGAGGTGCCGGGAAAGAGGGAGCACCTGGGGTGGCCCCAAAGACTCAGGCCACACATGCTGTGTGCAAAGACGAGGGGAAAGAGAGCCTCGAGTGTCCTTTTACTCAGTCAATAAAAAAAATCAGATGTTTCTGAGTGACTTTTATGCACTTCTAACTGTTCCAGGTCCCGAGGGGTTCAAAAGAACAGCCAGGTGAGATGAATGTAACATTTGCTTCTGCAATGATCAAATCCAGACACCAAAGTTATCTATCACGCGTTAGGATGATGCCTGTGCATTATGTAACATTGGTACTTGTGCAAGCCCCTTCCCTGCTGTTACCTCATTTAAGCCTCTCAAGGAGCCTGCAGCCCTGCAAAGCAGGTACTGTGCTCTCCGCTGTAGAAGGGACAGCCATGTAGGTTCTGAGAGCCGGAGAATTCTTGTAGGGTCTGTGGAGCTCACAAGTGGCCGAACCAAGGTTTTAACCCACGTTTGTCCTGGCGTTCCCGGAACAGCCCCTTTACTGAAATAAGCTGAGTGATTTATGGAGCCTGAAGGAAAGGTCCATTCTGGCTGATGGCGCAGAGGGGAAACCTTAGGAAAAAGTGAGCCAGAGACGCATAGGCTTTTCAGAGAGCCTGGAGCCGCGGAAAGAACTGTAGGAGGGAGAGGGAACAGTGCGAGACCAGGCCACTGCTGCTTTGTAGAATTGTGTGCTCTGTTGGAGAGCCTCGGAGCAGAGGCTCACTGCCTTCCTTGAAGGGCTGGGGAAGTTGGTTGGTGGTAGAGCACTTGCTTAGCATGTGCAAGACCCCCAGTATCACACACACACACACATACACACACATACCACACATACACATCACACACCACACACACATAAACAGCACACACACTCACACACACACTCACACACACTCACACACACACCACACACACACAAACTCACACACATACCACACTCACACCACATATACACAAACTCACACACATAACACACACATACCACACACACCACACATACACACATACACAGCACACACTCACACACTCACACACACACCATACACATACCACACACACACAAACTCACACACATACCACACACTCACCACATACACAACATACACAACACACACACACACACTCACACACACACACAAACTCACACACATACCACACATACCACACACACACCACACACACACCACACACATACACACCACACACCACACATACACACATACACAGCACACACTCACACACTCACACACACACCATACACATACCACACACACACAAACTCACACACATACCACACACTCACCACATACACAACATACACAACACACACACACACACACTCACACACACACACACCACATATACCACACATACACCATATACCACACACACACACACACACACCACACACACACACAACATCACAAAAAACTAACAGAACAAAGCTGACAATCCTGAGCCAGAGGGTGGAAAGTCCAAGTGACTTCCATGGCCCATGCAGAGCTTGCCCAAGCCTGGCCCAGCCCGGTGGAGTGTCTCTGCTGGCCTGGTGATCTCCACAGAGCACACACGCATGAGAGGGCGCGCTAGAAGGGAGAAGGTTTCAGAAGGCCTGGCAGAGTCTTGCCACAGGCAGGCTCAGCCTTCCAAAACACTGGACATGCAACCCTTGAAAGACCAGCAGCGGTTCAGAGGGAAAGGGCCCCTCAGGCTGTGGGGTAGGATTTGCTGCCTTCCACCAATGATCTGGGGTGTCCTGGCAGAGTGAGGAGGTGGCGGAGGCACAGGTGTTAGGGTCCCAGGGCCCCCTGAGAAGGAACAGGTGTGAAGCAGAGCAATTAGCCCAGAGGCATCCGTGGGACAGGCAGGTTGGATTTGCTCAGGAGTCACCCGGATTACTTCACCTGCTGGTGAGCAGGCGTCACGAAGTCTCCAGCACGTGCAGGACCTTGAGGAAACTTGCTTCTTCAAGGAGTCAGAGGTCACGGTAAATTAGAATAGTTTTTGCAAATCAAAACACTATGGAGGTGGCTGGAGCCTTCCAGCCTCTCTCCTGGTGTCCTGGGCATTCCAGAAGGGAGGAAGAATGGCAGGTGACTCAGATGCTGAGACGTGAACACGCCCAGAGTGAGGCAGGGGCTCACCGTGTGAGCCGGCAGCTGCTCGCGTCTTTGGGATCTGCTAATTTTCACTTCTGCACCAGCTGCAAAAGGGGGTGGGGGCATTCAACTGTCTCCCAAAGAGGCTGGTGTTTACGTCTCCCGCCTCAGGGTGTGTGTGTGTGTGTGTGTGTGTTTGTGTGTGTGTGTGTGTGATGAACAAGCGGGTTCACTGCCCTTATTCACATTTCCAAATACATTCCCACCCTAAGTGGAAGACAAGGGCCGTAAAGAAGGACTTGGAGTAACCTTGCTAGTGAGCTGGTCTGCAGGATTTGAAAGGTGTCCTTACAAAACCAAGACAGATAGGAAAGTGTTCCTGCCACCACACAGGACCAGTGAAAGGAAATGTGCACTTGGGAGACTCTACCTCTTGCCAGACAAGGCAGGTTTGCATTTTACACAGCCGGTCTTGCCCACGGGTCAGCTCCCCCATGAGCAGTCTTCATCATCCCAGAGTCTCCCTCCCCCTCCAGTGTTACTGCTTAGACTAACTCAACCTCCCTCAGACGCCATCCGAAAATCGGAATCTTGATGAGAAGGTTATTGGTAGATGATTGAAATTTACCACTGTCCTACCAGATAATCATTTTACACTCTCTGTCTCCTTGTCTCTAATACAGGGTGGGAACTCACTAGCTATGATGAGAATTAGTGAGAAAAACACCACAGAAGTGTCTGGACACATGCTGGCACTTACGAGTTAGTCATTCATGTTAATAATCCTCACAATAATAACATCACTTAATATTGTAATTACTTCACACTAGGCTGTGCATTAGTCATGGGTCTCTAGAGTGAGAGAATCAACAGATGGATATAGAGTGAAGGAGGGAAAGAGGATTTATTGGTTTGGCTCACATGGTCTGATCTGGGTAGTCCAGCCATGGTTGTCCCACACTAGAACAGCCAAGAACCTATAAGTTGCTCGGTCCACACGGCTGGATGTATCGGTGCCAGTCGGGCACTGGAGGCATGGAGGATTACTGGGAAGCCATTGTTCTTTAGTCCATGGTGGAAGTCCTGGTTGGGTCCTAAAGCCAGGGAAGGAAGGCAGTACATGCACCTGCCGGCGAGAGAGTGACGGCAGGCAGGGAGGAGGCTAAACTGTTCTCTTTTTCCATCTGTTGTCCAGGCTGCCAACAGAAGGTGCCGCCAACATCTAGGGTGGCTTCTCCTGCGTTAGGTAACTGGTCAGGAAACTCCTTCACAGGTACTGGAGAGATGGCTGGGCAGCAAGGAACAGAAACCATTCTTGCAGAGGACTTGAGTTCTGTTCAAAGTACCCACACCTGATGGCTCACAACTACCTGTAACTCCAGCTCCAGGGGAGTCCAATGCCTCTGGTCTGCCAAAGGCACCTGCGCTGGTGGACAAAACCCCACATTCACATACATCATTTAAAATACAATAAATATTTTTTTAATAAATGAAGAAGAAAAACCTCTCTACAGGAATGCCAGTAGCTTTTCTTGTAGTGGATTCCAGAGCTAGTAAAGTTGACAACCAAGACTGGCCATCCCAGGCAGTAACTTCCTTGGCTGTAGGCACAGTGTCTGTTTTGTTCATGGTCTTATATCCAGAGCCTAAGAGTGTTTGGTCCATGACAAGCATTTGGTTTTGATCTGACGAGTGACAGGATAAATGAAGAGCAGCCACGCATTGTTTGATTACACAGATATGGTCTGAGAAATGCACAGCTCTGTGATTTTGTTCCTCTGTAAACAATGAATGTACTCACATAAAACCAGGGTGACATAAGTCTAGTCTGGGGTCCCTAGGCTTCAAGCTTCTGTTTCATGATACTATGCTGAAAACTGCCTGAGTTTCCAACACAGTGGTGCCTGTATCTGAATATACAGATGCTAAGCCATGCAGTAATCGAAGATAAAACTCAGCGCACCTGTGTCAGGCAGGCTCTTGCTGTTGGCGAGTGAGGGATGCATGTGAGTGAGACCTAGGATGTGCTGTGTACCCCTCTAGATTTCCTAAAGCCAGTACCTTACGCTATGTTATTGTCGTCGTCGTCGTCGTCGTTGTTGTTGTTGTTGTTGTTATCTCTTAGGGCTGGAGAGATGGGTCAGCAGTTAAGAGAACTCGCTGCTCTTACAGAAGACCCTGGTTCGGTTTCCAGCACCCTTCTGGCAGCTTATAACTGTTCTCTAGCACTCCAGTCCTAAGGGATTTGATGCCTCCCTCTGATCTCTGATGGTACCAGGCATGTACTTGGTGCACAGAATATACACAGGCAAAACATTTATACACAATAAAAATGAGATGAAATTCTTTCCTGACAAAAAAGCTAGCCTTAGCTTCTTATAACATCTAACTTTGAATACCTGACATTTTAAACCTTATGGCTCTTTGGCCATAACACAGCTTAACGCAAACGCAGAGGCAATAAGGACTTTTCACCTTGCCAGGCATGGTACCACATGCCTTTAAAGCACTGAGAAGACAGAGGCAGGTAGATCTCTGAGTTTGAGCCCAGCCTGTTCTACACAGTGAGTTCCAGGCTAGCCAGAGCCACGTAAAAGTGAGACCCTGTCTCAAATCAAAACAAAACAACAAAACAAAACAAATAAGGCAGACCTTTCCATCTCCTCTATAATCTTAGGGTGCTGTATATGTTGACTAAAACACTAATGTAGCCCTCTGCCTGCATCGTTCTCACTCTATCTATGGGCTCTTGACTATAGGCCCTTGGTTGATCTGTATCTATTCTGGCACAGTGTCACTGCTCACAGACTGTTGATATAATGCACACAGTTAGATGCTGCTGTCTAGCCGGTATGGTCACGCTGGCCAGGATGGTCTGGCTATGAGCCCATCACCAGGGTCCAGGGTGGCGGTAGTCTGGTGGGTGTATCCTTGGCAATTAACCTGTAGACAATCTGAGTGCGTCAAAGGTGGGGACCATTCCTAATTCATTCTGAGTCCCTAGTGCCCAGCATTGTAGCTGACACGAAGTGCTCAGGTGGCTACGCTTGACCTCAAAGAGAAGCAGAGTCTTAAGCAAATTTGTCATCCATCCTCTGCATCAGCCAAACCAGTTCCCCGTCTCCATTTCTGTTTATGAATGACCCCCTTTCTCAGTCACAAATGTCTAAAATTACTTGGTAGCATGGAACACTGCCTGCCTTCGTGGTCAGAATTTTTTAAGATTGCATTTGGCTTGGTCCTATCCAGTCAAGTTGCTCGGCCTTCTCCAGCCTCGGTTTCTCCAATCAGCAAGTTAGGATGACACCAGAAGCTTTACTGATTCATTCAACCATCATTTACTGGGCATCTAATACATGATGGGAGTGTTCCTGGCAGAGGGAATACATAGATGTCAAAGAGGCAAACATTACTCTCACCTGACAGAGCTTACAAACCAGCACCAGGGAGAGACACTGAAAAGCAGCGTGGGGGCATTCCAGGTGGTCACTTACACCCCGTGGAGAAAACACGGATGGACTGAAGGAGAAGGGATGGTATAGTGAGGGTCAGGAGAGTCCAACTCACATGCTAAGAGAAGACCTTTGTGATGAGGATTGGGAAGAATGTTCTGGAGAAAAAGGGAAAGAGTGAAGTCCCTAGAGTTCAGGGTTAGCAAGGTGACCATGTGACTAAAGCCATGGGAAGGAACAAAGAAGAGGGTGCAGAGCCGGTTGAGTCAACCACATGGAAACTTGGGGAAGTCTGGCTTTTGCTCTGACTGAGCAAGCGAAGCTTCTTTGGAGAGCATCGAATGTGAGATTATCCGACATGAGCTATGACAAGTCACCCTGGCAGCAGCATAGGGGATGGGAATTGGGCAGTGTGGGTGCATGTACAACGAGGAGGCCAGTGACACGTACTCTACAGGCATAGCGTAAGGAACACACAGGGTGATGCATGGGTGGGTTTGGCTAAGCCTGGCCAACGTCAATGTCCAAGCCACCGTGGCAGCTAGAGATCACAGCTGGTGGTCCAATCTGTCTCAGTTCCCATGTGACCTGTCATGCAGGGCGCCGCCTGCCCTTGTCTACTCGCCAATCTCTGGCCTTAAGGCTCCTTCCTTCAACCCTTCCCAGATGATGTACTCCATTCTGTCTCCTCCTCCTCCTCCTCCTCCTCCTCCTCCTCCTCCTCCTCCTCCTCCTCCTCCCTAGTAGAAATGAAATGCAGCATCACACACATTCTTTCCCATTCAGAAATCCCCGATGGGCTAATGGCTCCTTAAATCATAGTCAGAAATGCTGGTCTTCAGGGCCGTCTGCAATGTGATGCTTTTCCAACCCATGGCTACTGCTACCTTGGAGATGAACAGCTGTGAAGAAACAGAGGTGGACACAATGTGTGACTCCAGTCAGGATCACAGAGGAAATGGCCCTGGTGATGGAAAGCCAGCCTTCAGGAGCCCTTACCCGACATGCCCTGCCCACAGTAGACACAAATCCCTGGCCATTCCTGCCTCTCTTCTCCCATTGTGTTACCATAGATACAGCAATCATGAATCTTTTCTTAAAGCTCCAAAATGGTGGGAAGTTTCCCAAATTCGTTTCCTTTTTATTACTCTCTTCTCCTTTGGCTCCTGCTCGGGGGTAGGGGAGTGGGGGTGGGGCTAGCCCATAACAAAACACCCTCATTATGCCTTTACTGGTTCTGATGAGAGAGAGACCCAGGCTCCAAGTCATGGGTTTTCTGCCTCAAGTGCTCCTGTTCAGCTGTTCCTTTCCAACGTGGCTCACTTCACAAAGGATGAGTGCCAGACTGGAGGGCAGATAATGACTAGGACCTGCTGGCTACGGGGAGAAGAGCCAAATCCATGACAGTATATTTCTACTAACCTGGAAGCCAGACACAGCCTCCCCTAAAACCGCCACTGGTTACGATGGATTTACAGGCTGGCTGGCTTCTCCCACAGAGGGACTGAGAGATTGGCTCCAGGAGTGATACCTACCACCATATAGATCTTGGGGAAGACAAAGAGAACCTGGTACCCAACCCCAGTGGTCTAACATAGCGCACCTGAGGCTAGCTATCCTCCACTACACAAGCCAAAGCATGGAAGCTGCACAAAGCTACGGGACACAGATGTCCCCGTCCTTGTGAATGGGTAGTCACGAATGCTGTTATGGGACCTTAAAATGTGACTGTGAAACCTTTGAGTTCTCACTACCCAGTCCTGCCTGATATGCATGACAGCTGTGTCTGGGACACTGTTTTCCCGACTCAGTGCCAGGACACCTGGGCACCATTGGATGCACTGTGTCAATCATTCATGTCTGTGCAGAATATATAAGGCTTCGGCTCCAGCATCATGGGCCAGAAGCATTCTATTATCCTGAGCGGCTGTGGGGATAAACAAAAGGCGAGCTTCTGAGCTTCTGGGCCCACCCCCTCCACCTTTGCCTTCCAACTATGTTTACGGGAATTATGGCGCCCATTCCGGAGCCCAGGATAGAGCTAAGAGTGTCTTCAAGTGTCCAATCTACTCTGTGCATCTTTGTATGCCTCTGTGACCTGAGTCTGACTTCATGGTTATGCTGGCCAGTGCTGTACCAGCCACATTGCAGGTGCCCAGTATGCTATGCCTCTGCACCCTAGAGAAATACCACCCAGCAATCCACATGCTATACCAAAGTGTATACCACGGCACAGGCATCTACTCCTCTGGGGCTGCTGCGAGTGTAGCAGCCCCTGAACAGTGTTTGCACTAGACAGACCATCCAAGTTGTAACGTCTTCCCCTTGTCCACACTAAGCACAATGCACCCCATTCTATTCTCACCAAAACTTTCTTTGCCAGGCCTCCCAAAGCAAGCCCACTGCTTTAGGCTATCCTAGACTAATAAGTGCGTACACATGGCTAGAGTTATATCCAAAGGATTGGACTTTATGCTGCACCAGGTCTGTTATCCCTTCTCCAACCCTCTACCCTCGCCCCTACAAAAAGGCAAGTCACTCCCTTATTGTATAACAAATTGTCAAAATCATTGGTATAGTCAGCTAGACTCTGCCCTTTCTCTCCTGCGCCAGACTGGTAGGAATTTGATATAAAAATCTGGCTCTGAGTCCAGGTTGTGTATCTTTTTTTTTTTTTTTTTTTTTGAGACAGGGCTTCTCTGTGTAGCCCTGGCTGACCTGGAACTCACTCTGTAGACCAGGCTGGCCTCGAATTCAGAAATCCACCTGCCTCTGCCTCCCAAGTGCTGGGATTAAAGGCGTGCGCCACCACCGCCCAGCTTCAGGTTGTGTATCTTGGGTTTTTTTGTTTTGTTTTGTTGTTTTTAAGATTTATTTATTTATTTCATGTATGTGAGTACACTGTCGCTATCTCCAGACACAGCAGGAGAGGGTGTCAGATGACTTTGCAGATGGTTGTGAGCCACCAAGTGGTTGCTGGGAATTGAACTCAGGACCTTTGGAAGAACAGTCACTGCTCTTAACCACTGAGCCATCTCTCCAGCTCCCAGGTTGTGTATCTATCCCAGTGTACACATCAGTGTTTGTATCTTCCTTAGCTTGACCAGTGCAGCTAACGGCTTTGAGCCCCACAGATGAAACAAACACAGGGGGTTAGAGTCCCGGAGGAACCCGCTCACCTGTGCCAGCCTGCCGGCTATGCTGAGGTTTCCACTGCTCAAACTCACAGTCCACACGGCTAACCCTGACAAGTGCCTTAGCGCTGTCTTGACACTTTGCAATTGGATGGCACTGTTGCAACGCCAAAGTCCCAGAGAGTCATAACCCATTTCCTACCCATTGCTCTGAGTCTAAGTGTGGGTTAGAAGGGTACCACAAAGGGAGGGCTTGCAGCATGGTCACACCGGGAAACTGGTAGAGGCAGCAGAGAGAAGCTGAAAGCTGAAAGCTCTATCACCCTGTGTGACACAGAGATTGGCATTAATGTTGCTTCTACCAAAAAGCCCCAAAAAAGTAAGGATTGCATAACCTGGCACATGGTAGCTTCTCTCTCTCTCTCTCTCTCTCTCTCTCTCTCTCTCTCTCTCTCTCTCTCGTTTTGGGTTTTTGTTTGTTTGTTTTGATATAGCTCTGGCTATCCTGGAACTCACTCTATAGACCAGGCTGGCCTTGAACTCAGAAATCCGCCTGCCTCTGCCTCCCAAGTGCTGGGATTAAAGGCGTGTGCCACCACTTCCCGGCCACATGGTCGCTTCTCAATTAAAAGAATATAGCAATTCTTTGTAGCCACAGGTGCATGTGTTTATAACTGCCATCTTTTGTCTGAAGTACTCCAAGCCAACGGCTGAGCCCATGTCGAACGCTGCTTCCTCGGTAACACGGCCTCTTTGTTGAGTTTAATTTCACGAATCCCTTCCTCTTGAAAAATAAATTCTCAAAAGATTTCCTTGTGGACTGGAGAGATGGTTCTGCGAGGACTCGGGTTTAAACCGACACCCAGCATCCATCAGGGAGACAGTGTGGTAGCGCATGCCTGTAATCCCAGGGAGGGGAGGCAGGATGCCAGTCAGTCTAGCCAGTCAAGGAGCCCCAGGCTCAGTGAGCCTCCCTGTCTCAAATAAAAAGCAGCGGGGTGGGCAGAGCGATAGAGGAAGACACCCACCTTCAACCTCTGGCTTCCAGGGCATCTGTAAACACACCAGGGCTGTCAACTGGACAGCATCATGGCTTCTGGGCAGGCCTGTGCAGCATGGTCTCTATGGCATTAATGGATGTGCGTTAGTGTATTAATCCCATGTGGGTGCAGACGCTGCCTGGCTGGCTGCGATCCGGAGCTAAATAAATGGATAAAGCACTGAGTCCCATGTATGCGGCCACTGCTCCGGCCTTTTTACAGGATGTGGAATGTAGCTAGCTGTTCCAAGCCCTGCTTCCCTGGCTTTGCCACCAGGAAGGACGGGAACCCGGAACTGTGAGTTAAATAAGCCTTTCTCCCTTAAGTTGTTTTCATCATGGTGTTCTATCACCGTAAGTGGGAAAGAAACTAAGACATACACATTTTTATTTTTTTTGGAAGACCTGTAAGCCAGAATATGAGAGTCTAGTGAGCAACTGCCTGTGACTTTCTAGTTGAGGCAGACTTAGGGTGTTCGGAAGGGCTTTGTCCCAATTTCTTCTCCTGTTAGACAGGAACTGACTTTTCAACTCCTGGAGGATTTCTGAGAATCCAAAGGTTGCAAGAGACAGAGCACCGGCTTCCTCAGGCTGCCCAGAACACCCTTCCCTGAGTGCCTGGGTGCTTGAAGAAGGCTCCTCTCCTTCAACAAGCTGGTGGGGGGGGGGACACTGGGCAGGAAGCAGCCTTTTAACAGCCAAGAGACCGTTAGATCCATCTCTTGGCCCACGCCAAAGCCCGACCTGCCCCGCCCAGCCCTATGCTCTATCAAGGACACATGCCGGCTATCAGAAGCCCCGAGGGCGCTTTTCCCTGCTTTATCAAGGACCCGAGGAAACATTGCTCCAACTGAAGATAAGGATTCCCCGGCCACCACCCCCGACACACACACACACACACACACACACACACACACCACCACCACCACCACTCACACAAACACACACTCTTTTCTCCTGACTACTTCATCCGAGTTCCTGACATTTTCTACCTGGATCTGCAGTGGAGAGGCAGGTAAGACATGTTTGACTAGTCAATTCATTCAATTCATTCGTTCCTTCTACAGTACGTATCACACACCACCAGATGCTCTTAAGTGCAATTCTGAAAAGCGCTGGGGCAACCAGGCACAGCCTAATGACCCTGACATAGAAATTTACAAAGTGAGATCTGAGGTTATAGTTCAGTCCTGCAGAGTATGCTCTGATCCCATTGGTCCTGGGGTGGGCGTGGGGTGGGGGTGGGGTGGGGGTGGTGGAGAGGCAGTACGGTGTGCAGAGGACTTCCCAGAGGCAGTAATGTTTGAGTTGAAGGAGAGTGTGTACATAATCAGCCAGACATCACTCTTGCTTCCGTGCGGCTGTCCGGGGGTTAAAGATGCCTCACGCTTCACGCAGGCCCTGTTTCCCATACCCGAGTCACCACCTCGACCTCCTGAGGGTTAAGATGGAAATGACTTCCTGGAGTGATAGGGAAGCCAGTGAAAAACCTGGAGGGGCCTCCTTCAAAATTCAATCTGCTTTGCAAAAGTTGCCAGATAAAAGATATTTCCAGATGGAGGGCCGCACAGGAAATAACAAATGGAATATTTTTCTGATGGTTCTTTCTTTGTGAGATCTGATTGGAGACTCCTCCAGCAATAGCCTGCGAATATGGGGAGTGGGGGTGGCCCACTTCAGCCCTGCTGCCTTTGGAAGGGGCTGTGGCCTGACCAGGCTTTAAAAATTATTCATGTAAGCACCTAGCCTTGGAAAGACTTGAAGTGCCAGGGTTGCGGAGATACCCAGGTCAAGCCCCTGCCACCCAGAGAAGAAGTGGGGGAGGATTGTGGGAGGGAGTGACCGGGAGTGGGCATCAAATGGGATGTAAGGTGAATAAGTAAAAAAATACATTAATCGCCGGGCGGTGGTGGCACACGCCTTTAATCCCAGCACTTGGGAGGCTGAGGCAGGCAGATTTCTGAGTTCGAGGCCAGCCTGGTCTACAAAGTGAGTTCCAGGACAGCCAGGGCTACAGAGAGAAACCCTGTGAATAATAATAATAATAATAATAATAATAATAATAAATTTATTTATTAATCATATCAAATTAAAAACAATTATTCATGTATAGGAGACCCTTGTCTCCTAAAACCCATGGTCCAGAAACCGTCACTCTTAGGTCCTCAGAGTCAGCTGATGACAGGAGAGGGCTGGGTTATAGGATGATGGTTGTGCATAATGACTACTGTGCCCATTCTCTGGTCTCAGAGCCAAGCAGGTTTCCACAGGGAGGGCTGTGAGGGATCTGGGAACTGATCCAGTTCCTATAGGTCTATAAGGCCAGGGGTGACCATTGAGGGACGTGAAGAATGTCTCACAGCTCATGGTTCCGGCTTCACTGTATAACTTGGGGGTGTTAAAGGGGATGAGCCTGAGAAGGCTGTGTGTGTGCTCTCTAACTCCATACATCAAATTCTGCTCGTGGGACAGATGTGTGGCCAGGGAAAGGCCATCCCCTTTCACCAGGCTTCTTTGTGTGTGTAGTAAAACATATAAAATTTTATGGTAAATATACACAAGCTCTACCATCTAAACACTCCCAAGTGCATAGTTCAGTGACACTGGACACATTCACAGTACTGTGCAGTCCTCCCCCATCTGTCATTTTGAGTCTTCCCCCAAGTGAAATGATGGATCTATTACACGATAACTCCGCATCTTGGTGCCATTCTACTGGCTGGCTTTACAAATTTGACTCCTCTAAAGACCTCCTAAGAGTGAAGTCATAGCCTCTGGTTGTAGTGACGGTTCGGCTTACTCCACTTAGCGTAATTTCAGGATTCAGGCATGTTCCATTGTGAGTCAGAACCGCCTCCGTCTTTGCGATGGAACACCATGGCGTTGTGTGTTAGTGGTTCTACCTTCTGTTCTGCTCATCTGCCAGTGAGCACTTGGGTGAAGAATGCTGCATGGAATTGAGCGTACAAACGTACCACGGAGACTACCGTGTGGGTATGAGTATACAAATAATCTGCATCAGCGTGAATCTAGTGATAACATGGACATGATACTGATAGTTTTCAGTTTGTCTTAGTTAGGGTTTTACTGCTGTAAACAGACACCATGACCAACGCAAGTTTTATAAAAGACAACATTTAATTGGGGTGGGCTTACAGACTCAGAGATTCAGTCCATTGTCATCAAGGCAGAAACATGGCAACATCCAGGCCGGCATGGTGCAGGAGGAGCTGAGAGTTCTACATCTTCATCTGAAGGCTGCTAGTAGAAGACTGACTCCCAGGCAGCCAGGGGGAGGGTCTTAAGCCCACACCCACAGTGACACACCTACTCCAACAAGGCCACACCCACTAATAGGTTCACTTCCTGGGCCAATCATATACAAACTATCGCACAGTTTAAAACAAATTATTGAACAGCTCCAACTGAGGTCATTATGCAGAAAGCTAATAAATGAAAATCATCCTCTCTCTTTTCCAAGAACGTAAGGCAGGACACCTCTTTTGAGGTGACAAGATGGTGCATGCCCAAAATCACAAAAGCTAATGAGGTATTTGCCCGGGTCTTAGAGCTAAGAATGGCAGGGACTCAGGAAGATTATCACTCTAAGATTCAGAGGTGGGGAGACCAGGATACGCATTAAGATAAACATAGAGCTGGAGCTGCACCAGGCAGATAGAAGTGGGAGATGCTTCTACACTAACCACAGGAACCATTGGTGTTTACTGAGCACTTACGTTGTGCTGGGCACTGAGTCCATCACGCACAGTATCTATCCCAGTTACTATTCCGAACCCTGTATTTACCATTGCTTCTATTTTATCCATGGGATTTGCTTTATTTTATCCTGAGAGTAAGTTGTGAAGCAGAGAGTCAAAATTAGGTTTATTTGTATTAAAGCCTCTATGCTTAGTCATTCTAATTTAGCCCCAGAGCTTTGAAGCAGGGGCAAAGCAGATACTTCAGATGGGGATAAAAGAGTAGACAGTGGGGGGCTGGAGAGATGGCTCAGCAGTTAAGAGCACTGATTCCTCTTCCAGAGGTCCTGAGTTCAAGTCCCTGAAACTACATGGTGGCTCACAACCATCGGTAATGCGATCCAATGCCTTCTTCTGGTGTGTCTGAAGACAGCTGCAGTGTACTCTTATACATAAAATAAATAAATAGCTTTTTCAAAAGAGCAGACAGTGCACAGACCAGGCATACAAACAGGGTGTTTGAGACCATAGCTGGCTGCATGGGAGGGGCCAATCTCGGTCTGTGGGATACAAGGTGGATTGTGGGGCAAAGTTGAAGGACCTCCATGGAAGTGTAGAAGAATTTGACCCTGATTTGTAAAAATGCCAGAATCACACCCAGAAACATCAGTTCTAACCTTCAGTTCGCTTCTTTCCTCTTGAAAAAACGAGACAAGTGACGCCTCAACGACTGGCCAAACCAGAGGTGACCACGGGCCATTGTCAATTCTGGCATAGAATGGTGAAGAAAACAGTTTTCCAGACAGGCCAGGTTAGTGAATGAAGGGCACTCAAGAGAAGCGGAGAGAGCTGGCAGGAGGAAGCCTCGTCCCTGGAACTTCCTGACGGACACCCCCTCTGTAACAGGTGTCCTTCTGTCGCTGGGCCCACCGCAGATGCACACCCAGTTCTGCTTCTCTCTATGGTCCGTAACTCTGAGAGGCACGAGGACCGGCTGTCAGCACAGTCTTCTTAGTACACATCCCCATCAGCACCCTGGTCTCAACTCCCCCATCCCTTCTTCCTGGAGGTACCTCTGGGATGCAGGCTCTCAGATCAGGGACCACAGCAGGGTCCTTCTCTTCCTCATTAAGTTACTTTCCTGAGCCTGAGGCTGGGCCCGACCTTAGTGTCTCATTCTATCCCACGAGTCCTTAAAGGGTCTCCACAGCAAGAAAGGGAAGGCCTGCGGCCCCAGCAAGGCTACAGACTACCCTCCTTGGGCTAAGTTCTCACTAGGCAGACTTTGCTATCCATCTATCTCTAGCCCAAAGGAGCCCTCTGATTGACTTCCTCTCAAATTCTCTCTGCTTAATTAATTCTAATAATAGCTGCTGCCGTTGAGTTCTTGCTCCATGATGATCACCGTGCTAAGCATTTGGCATGCACGATCTCATTTTATTCCTACAACCCCATGATGAAGATATTATTATCCCTATTTTGCACATGATGAAATTGAAGCTCAGCCCTGTTACATAATTTGCCTAAAAACCTGTGAAGGAGCCAGGACTCCAGCATAAGCCAGTGTAGCGCCAGCGTGCTCTCCGCACAGGTCCTTGTGAGGGTGGGGATGCCGCCGTGGTAGGTCACACGTCAAGGTGCCTTGTTTGCTGATGACACCTGCATCTCAATGTTCCTGGGAGCCAAAAGGTTTCTGCCTTTCAAAAATAAAACTCTCATAGAAATACAAACTCAAGTGCTTGTCTATGTTCCTAGAAACTTGGGAGACTGAGAGTTGTGGGTTTCTTGAGCTCCTGAGTTCAAGGTTAACCTGGCCCCAGTAGTGAGATCCCATCTCAAAAACAAATTAATATAAACCCGCCTCTAAAATATTGACCCCAAATATTAATGGCATCTATGCCTAAATTCATTTTAAAATTATACTCAAGACAGACACAGGGGTTGAGTCTTGAGAAGCCACAGCAATGCTCTTGGGTGTGTCTTACTTCCTGAGTGGTCTTCTCTCTTAACCTTTACGCTTAAACACATCTTTTAATAAAAGTGCAAAACCCCGTTTAACACAAACACACACAGAGAGGACAGAGCGACAGATAGACAGAGGCAGACACCTTCCTTTCAAGGTCCCTGTCTCCTTTTGCCCAGAAAGCACTGCTGGCAGGAGCATGCTGGGCCGGGAGAGCACGCCTGGCCGGGGGAGCACGTCGGGCCGGGGAGCACCCGATCTGCTGTTGGCACATCTGTCATTCATTAATTCGATTTGATTTATTAAAGACCTGCCACGTGCTGTCACGTGCTCAATGCTAAAGACAGAGTGGAGACCATGTCAGAAACAGTTTCTGCCTATGTAGAATTTCCGTTCTTGGAAGGGGGTGGGGGAGAGCACCCCAGCCAGCAAGAGCAGCGGATCCTGTTGCAGAGGTTCTGGGGAGAAATCGGTGAGGATGCTAGCGGGAAAGGAGCTGCTAATGGGGCCAGGGACAGGTGGAAAGTTGGACTTTATTTATTTATTTATTTATTTATTTAGTTAGTTAGTTAGTTTTTTTTTTTTTCCGAGACAGGGTTTCTCTGTGTAGCCCTGGCTGTCCTGGAACTCACTCTGTAGACCAGGCTGGCCTCGAACTCAGAAATCTGCCTGCCTCTGCCTCCCAAGTGCTGGGATTAAAGGCGTGCGCCACCACTGCCCGGCTGGACTTTATTTTTAAAGATCCGTTTATTTAGCTATACATGTGTGTGTGAGCGCACCTGTGAGTGTGTGTGTATGTGTGTGTGTGTGTCTATATGTGTCTATGTGTGTGTATGACTGCATGAGTTTATGTGAACACATGTATGTGAGTATTCCTGGAGGCCGGAGGGAATTGGATCCCCCGGGGACTGTGGTCACAGGTAATTGTGAGCCAGCTGATGTGATTCCTCCAGAAGACCACTGGGTGTAGGCAACTGCTGAACCATCTCTCCAGACCTCCAAAGTTACATTCTGAATGCCCCTTCCGAGAATAAGACATGTTAACAGAGAACTAAATGAAGTTCATGAGCCCTATAGGATGATGGGAAAAAGAACTGCTCAGAGGCTGGGTGTGGTGACACACAACTGTAATCCCAGCCCGGATCAGAAAGTCAAGATCGCCATCAGCTATCCAATGAGTCAAGGCTAAGCAGCCAGGCTACAAAACACACACACACACACACACACACACACACACACACACACACACGGGCAGGCAGAGAAGAAGGAAAAAAGAAACGTTTTAGGCGGAGAAGAGAGGGATGCGAGAGCCCTCAGTTGGAGCCAGCTGATGTGATCCACGCACAGAAACTGAGAGGTCAGAGGTCATGCGTGTGGTAGGTGGCAGGCCGGGCCTCCCAGGCCCACATCAGGAACCTGGATGTCTCACGTGGTGAACTGGATTCCATGCACTGTGGTACTTCGCTAGGACAGCCTCCACAGCCGCAGAGACGAGCGTGCCCAGAAACAGACCCCAAGGGCAGCTCTGAGAGTCTGCACCTCTTGCCTGCCCTTGAGCTTGGAGCGGCCTAGGAACTCAGGGTCCAGCACTCATTGGGACGGGTCAGCCACAGTGGAAGAAGGAGCAGTTGACTCTGAGTCGCTCAGCCTGTTAAAGGATGTGAATCATCAGTGGACACTCCAAACTATCTTGAAGCCGGACTTTTTCAAATACATTCTATGGAAGGTGAGGGTTGATGGCTCCAAAGCTCTCTAGGAACTTACGATGCACCGGCTTCCTCTCCAAGCACCTACCTGCTTCATTTCGCTGAATCCTATAAAGGCAGTAGGAGACAGCGCTTTGAAAGTCCCAGGGTACAGATGTTTGCTTCCACATCTGTAGGAGCAAAGAAGCCGAGCCCCAAGCCAAAGGTCGAGGAAGGCAGAGGCGCTGGGGGTGAGCCTGGCAGGCTCCCTGGGAGGGAAGCCTCCAAACTCCAGCTGCTGCGAGGAGGAAACCAAATGTCTCAGCATTCTCAGATCCCTCCCAGCAGGGACAGCTGCTAAGATATGTGTTGAATGGACATTTCAGGATAGTCCCTTCTGTACCAGACTTGGCCTCCTCCTCCCTCTCCCCGTCCCTGTCTCTGTCATACGCCGTGTCTATACATTTGATCTTGTGAAGGTCAGAGGTCACCATCAGAGCGTTTTCTTCAATTGCTCTCCACCTTCTTTTTTTGAGTCGGGGTCTTTCCCTGAACATGGAACTCACTAGTTGTTTGCTTGGGCTGGCCCCTAGGATCCCCGTCTCTGCAGTGCTGGGAGTAGAGAAGCTGGTAAGCCTTTACCAGAGTTCCAGGGACAAGAAAGAACCCAGGTTCTCATGCTTGCGTGGCAAGTACTTTCCCAACCAGATCCAAACCTCCAGCTGCTGGCCTCTCCTCAAAGGGGACTCTGTACGTGGCTGGGATGTGGAGAGTCAGTGGATAACATCAGGATGTGGCTAGAGCATGCTATGTAGCAGGAAGCGGTGACATTGCCAGCAGTTCTCTCAGGCCCCCAGGGGCACAGTCCTAGGTTGCAGTCTGAAATATGGGGATCTCTAAGGCTGAAGTTTTGCAAATACTGGAGTCTCTCTCGACTCAGCTCCTCCTGAGGCACGCCAGTCTCGGCCGCGGATGTCTTGATTGGCTGGAAGATTGCTGCTTCTTGATGTGGTGATGATTGCTTCCGAAAGATGGGGTAATAGCAACTGTTATCGTTTCTGAGTCTTTTCTAGGCGCCGTCATTGTGCAAAGCATTTTTGCACATATTATCCCACCGACAACCCCTATGAGATGAACAGGCAACCCAGTGATATTGGCCCCGCCGTCAACTTCTTTTTAGAACCTCCATGTGACAGAGAAATTGAGGTTCAGAGGTGAAGTAACCAATCACACAATGGAGTTCTGTCTACGTAACCGCTGTGTTCATTCTAAGACTCAGATGATAGAGGAGGAAAAGATGAATCTGATAACCCTTTCCTAAAAAACCTGATTTGTTTATCGATAAAGTTACTAACAGAACAAACTGACCCTGGAAAGTTCCCAAATGAGTGGAGTCTCTCTCAGCTCAGCTCCTCCCGCGGCGCCCCAGTCTCAGTCATCTCTGGGGGGTGTCTTGATTGGCTAGAAGTCAGATGCTCGTAACAACTAAACATTTAAAGAATTTTCCATGTGAGCTGAAACCATATTAAAAGAGAGCTTTACTGCTGTGACGGTCTCAACTAACAAGGTGTATGTTGCAACTCAGCTTCCCGTGGTTAAAACAACAAAAGTAAATTGTCCTTGTTAGCATTTTCCCCGTGAGATGCTTCACTGGTGGCAGAAGTCCACTGTGGCGAAGACATGTAGTCACAGTCACGTAAGACTCTTCTTCCCTAGAATATAATTATAAATGTACTAAGGAGAAAATAAAGGGGCGGGGGGATTGCAGTGAGGAAAAATAACCTATCTGTGGTCACGTTTACCATGCAGACTGATTCAGACTTCTGACATTCTTATTTCAGAAGGAAAGCTTGAGAGTGTCTAAACTTCAGGGTAGTTAATATTTTGGGGGGTGGAGAAGAAGTTACAGTCTAGCCCTGCTGGGTAGGGCTCAAGCAGGGATTTCTTTAGCTCTCATTTTACACACTCAAATCACCTCAGAGTAGCTGAATCTTGCCTGAACATGGCAGTTACTGGATGCTACGGGAAGATACCATAAGGCCATGATTGCTTTAAAAATCATTCATAACAAAAAGACATAAAAAAACACATTTTGAGACTTGGTTCTAAATGTTATACTTAAATTTGGGAGACTTAATTGCCCATAGAATGGGAATGAAGTCCCACCAGTAGGCAGTAATTTCTTATAGCCATGGTGTGTGAAATTGAAATCTTAAGATATCATCATATCAAAGATGCACCTTCTCAAAGAAGGCTCTCCCCAAAGAGTTGTGAAAGACAAGAAATTAACCCAAAGTCATGCAAGCCCCCCTCCTCCCTCTTCTCCCATTAGCACACTCAGGTCAAAGGAGAAGCATAAAAGAATCTTCATGCCCTGGACTTGGCCATTTCAAAGTTATCTCTTGGAGTCCAAGAAGATATTTATTTTAATAACTCATTCCAATGCTATGGAAAATTGGAGCAAGGAAAATGCTGATAAACACACACACACACACACATACACACACACACACACACACACACTTAATTACAGATCTGGGTCACATTCTGGGTAATAGTTATATAAGTATATATGTTAATAAAAGCATATATATGTGTATATGTAAATATATACACATATATATGCTCCCATTTCATTATAGATCCATGTACCACAAGTTGCGTGCACAGTTCTACCGATCCTTATTCCAAACTCTCTAGATAGTAAGTCATTATTCCTATTTTACTAGCAAGGATGCTGAGAATGTAAACTCTCTTTGTTCAACGGAGTTCACATGATGGTAAAAGGAAGGTTACAATACAGGCAAACTCCTCGGCCACTTTCTCCATGCTGCATATTGCATATTTCCTAGTCACATGAGCTGATAAGAGTCTAAATCAACCCCAGGAAATGTGGTTCTAGTGGCTCAACATCGAAGCATCATTATTAAGTAGATATACTGCTAATCACAACCCGTGTGCTTTCATTGTTTCTTTTTCTTCTTTTGGTTTTGGTTTTGCGACACTGTCTCCTGTAGCCCAGACTGGCCTGTAACGAACTTTGCAGGGGGGGGGGGGATGACTTAGAAGTCCTAATGCTCCTGCCGTGACCTGGGATTACTGGCCTGTGCTACCACAAACAATGTTTATTTTCACTTCAGATAGAAATGAAAGTAGAACAACACGTTGTGTATATATCATATAATTTGGGCTTATCTAAACACTGTAAAGATTTTTGTTTTTTAATTTAAAAAAACCAAGGACTTAAATAGGAAATGTCTTTTTATATACTGAAGGTGGGTTTTGGACCAACACGAGGGCATGCGCACACACGGATTTTAATTATTCCCCTTCAGAACAAATTTCAAGACATAAAGACCAGAAAATGACACGAATCTGTGGAGTGCTTCAGGTTACTGCTCGTGAGAAGCCAGGGGGGATTTTGCTCTGTATGGGGACTCCAGGAATTCTGTTCTGACTTCAGGAATCATCTTCCCGGGTGAGCTGGTCTAGGCTATTAAAGCAATCTTTAAGATGTGGTTGAAAAATGTCCTTGATCTAGGCTGTTCTTACTAAACAATGGATTCTGAAAGTACTCGGGATTTTCCTCTTCACAAACCTGAAGGTTGTCATCATCATAAGCTAACTGGCCTTGAACGATCATTTCTGGACTCAGTTTCAAGGAACTCAAGGCCCAGGGGAACCTAGGTTTTTCTCCCTGCAAAAGTAGCTAGCTAGAGTCCTCTTCTTCCCTTCTGCATTTCTTTCTTCTTCTAGAACTTGTCTTCAAGCTTGAAGAGAAACCTGCCCTTTTCTTTGCTTTATATAGGGCAAAATAGTAGTAAGTAATAACTGTAAGGTCCTTTTATTGGAAAGGAACTTTCTCAGGTCCAAGTATTGCTGATACTTTACAGAGACAGCCAGCCTAACCGCTGGAGTTCGCTCTTTCAAAGATGCTAAGGGAGGGAGGGAATTCTGAGGCCAGCAGATGGAGAGGAGACCCTGACAACGTGGTTCCTCCCAGCCACCCTCCCTGCGGGATTAGCTGCCCCCAGCTCCGCTCAGGCGCACCTAGCGCGTGAGGCCCCTGGTCACACAGCTCTCGTCCCCTCTCTGGAGCGCAGTCGCAGCTACTAGCTTGCCGCCCGCAGAGCCGCACTGTCTCAGACCTCGAACCCCGAGACGAGCGCGCGCTAGCCAGCCGCTAGCAACGCTGCATTTCTGCAGGTGCTTATTTCACATTCTTGTCTTTTCTTTCCTGCTGGAACGGCCAGGTGGTTACTTTCAGCCTGAAACCAAAGGGAAAGGCAGAAGAAGGGGAACTCTGAAAAAGACGGTTTAGTGGCAACGGGCTTCTTGCCCCAGGAGTCTCTGGTCTCCGCCGCGGGCCCCTTTAAGAAGCCAAGTCCGGGCTGCTGCCGTCGCCGCTGCCGCCGCCGCCGCCGCTGCTGTTTGGATTGCTAATCCCCAGGAGCCCCGTTTAAAAAAAAAAAAAAAAAAAAAAAAAAGGAAGAAAAAAAGGGGGAGGGGGCGGGCAGCTGTCTCTTTAAATGTGATTTCCTTCTATTGTATTTGAATCGTGATCAGGAAAAAGGAAATGAAACCAGAGACAGAGGGAAGCTGAGCGAAAATAGACCTTCGCGAGAGAGGAGGGAGCTCGGGGAGAGCCGCGCGGTCAGCTCCCCGCCCCCAGGCCGCCGCCCCCTCACTGCCCCCCGGCGCCCCGACCCCGGCGAAGGTGCGAGGGGCTCGGGGCGGCCGGGCGGAGCCGGCGACTGCGCGCGATCGGGACCGGGCGGCGGCGGCGGCGGCGGCGGCGGCGGCTGTGGTGACGGCAGCGGGACCGGGATGGAAGGTTAAGTCCTGAGCAGCGGCAGCTGTCGCAGCCGCCGGAGGGAGGCCGGGCTGCTCCCCGGCCCCCTGCCTCGGCCGCCGCGCGCCGGGCAGCTGGGTGATTCGCTCTCTCTCTTTGGCGTTTGAAGGGAGCGCGGTGACTGTCCTTGAGCGTGGAGGGGCGAGTTCGCCGGCGGAGCGACCGAGCAAGAGGAGGCGCAGGAGCGGCGGCGCACGAGCACCCGAGGGGGTCCGAGTCCAGGCAGCTAGCCAGCCACGCGCCACAAAGGGAGCGCCCCCGCCGCCCGGCACGCCGCCCCCCTCCCCAATGTCCTCGGCCATCGAAAGGAAGAGCCTGGACCCGTCTGAGTAAGTGTGGCGCTTCTGTCCCTGCACCCCACACCAGGTCCCAGGCTAGGCGCGAGGGGCTGACTCCAGGTGAGCGCCCGCAGCGTGCCCTTGGTCCCTCGGTCTCGCGGGGGTTCTCTTTCCTCGTGGGTGACTCTGGAGACACCGAGAGGGACTGGGCGGCGGAAGCTCTAACTGGGATCGACCCTGCGGACCGCTCCGGGCTATCTAGAAAGCTCCCCAAACCTTCACCAGGGTCAGAAAGTTTGCCCGGGAGCAGGCATCCGGAGCTCCGAGGCACAGGTGCGGGTCAGGGAGAGCTGGGGATGAGAATCTGCCTTCTCCCCTTTCGTCCCACCCTCTCCAGGTTCCCTTCCTTTTTGTCCATTTGGCCTTGGAAAGGGGGGCATCCCAACCAGAACGTCCCGGGTCCCCGACAGTCTCCTACCAGGCCCGGAGTAGAGTGGACAGTTGATGAGGTCCGCCTGTCCACCTGGGAACTGGGTCTGGCCTCCAGAGACTTCTAGAATTGCTAATGCGGAGTTCCTTCGGGTACACGTTCGCCCCTCCCCTGAGTCTCCTAGTGTGGGCATGTGAACCTCGAAAGTTAGTGCACTTTTTTTTTTCTTGGTCTAGTATGTTTTTCTAGGGAGCAGAATCTCATCGAACTCTCAGAAGGGCTTGGGGTCAGCGACCCAGAGCTGTCATGAGCATGTACTGTCTAGTGCTCTGAGCTTTGCGCTGGTTTGCAAATAACACCCCCCCCCACCCCCCATTCTACAGCCTTTACCCTAGCCCATTCTCTAGTCTTAACAAGGGGAGCCAGGAATGATGGTATCGGGTTTTTTTCACGTCCATACACATGCCCTTTTAAGAGTCATTAGCTGTCTGGTTTTGAGTTTTTATTCCTTTGAAGTCCTCATCTAATCCTTTGAAGGGATTTGTTAACACAAGACCAGAGGAGCTGGTTAATGACTTGTCCATTTGGGCTTTTAAGATGCATTTGTTTTGGTGGGGGTTTTTCCCCCTTTTCTTTTCTTTTCCTGCTTTAAAAGAATTGTGCTTTCCTGCCGAAGTTTTCCTACTCACCTCCCCCCTTCAATTTCAGCCTTCTGTGGTGTTTATTTACCTGGGCTTTACCCTCCGCCAGCAGCATAAAAACGCAGCGTGGTCTCATAAAACACAGGAAGTCCCAGGATCCAGCGAGAATATAAACATCACTCTTCAGTCTTGAAGGTTAAGACACCAGCTTGGAAAGGAGCTAGGTTTGTTGACATGCAGACCAGCTTCCTTAAAATCTCAGGAGAAAAACAACAACCCTTTCAAACAAACAAAAAGGAGTCAGTGTCTATAGCTTGTTCCCTTTAAAAAATAAATTTAGAATTACGTCTGAGTTTTCAGATTGGACAGGACATAAGATTACACAGTAAGGGAGTCAGTCTGGTGAACTGCTGTTTACTAATTTTTTTTATCAGCGCAACCTAACCGCTAATCCTTTATTAGACGTTGAGTTTGGCTCCTTAAAAAATATTAATTACATGAATGTGTGCGCTTCTAAGTGCGGTGCTCTGGAGGTTAGAGGTGATGGATCTCCTAGAGTGGGAGTTACTGGTACTCTATTTTGGGTGTAGAGACTCCTAACTTGGGTCCTTGGGAAAAACAGAAAACATCCTTAAACTGCTGAGCCCTCTCTCCAGCCTGAGGATTGGGTTCTGTAAAGTAAGTTCGCTCTTGCCAAAGTTGGTGCTTTTTTTTTTTTTTTTTTTTTTTTTTTTTTTTTTTTTTTTTGCCCCAGACTAGAAAACTGAAAGGTGTCTCATAGCGAGCACCTAGTTCGAGAGGTCCACTGGTAGTTCATCTTTCCGGGACAGTATGTGTCCAGGAAAGGAAGGCTGTAACTGAAGATGGACAAGCCCCACGGGAAATGTCTGTGGAACATTTCCCCTCTTTCTGAGAAATTGTTGAGAAAATTTTGCCAGAAATGAAAACTAAAGAGACACCCAGGCATCGTATTCAGGACAGTCTGGTGGGAGAATATCAAATATTGACTTAAGGTAAATCTCATTCAGACTTTGGCTTGAATTGTTCACCAGAGATAATGGCACGTCGTGAATTATAGAAAGATGGACAAGTCAGAATCTTTTCCCGGCCTCCCCCTCTGTTCTCAGACCATCATGTCTTTCTCCCGCAGCTCTCCCGTCAGCTGCCTCACTGTGTGCTTGCTCGAAGCCAGCGTGGGTCCTTACCAGCTCGGCTCTCCAGATTCAGATGAGCCCTTGTTTAGGCATGTGCAAAGGTAGCGTGTACACAGGCAGCCAGAATTCATGAACAGAGATGTCCTTCACCATGCAATTGGTGATCCCTTCGGCCTCCCTGCAGGTCATTTTAATTCTAGCGGGTTTTGTAATAGCATCAGCCATCTGGGCATCAAGCATGATGGGAGTTCTGTGGCTGTTTTTGAAAGTCCAATGTAAAACCTTGAGCTGTGCAAAGGGAAGAGATTTGATTCTGAATTGGGACACTTGAATAGGCCAAGGACCTTAGTTAACTTTCAGATATGATGATGGAAGCCTTATATATACCCTATAGAAACAAACCTTATATATACCCTATAGAAACAAAGGTTCTAGTGGACTCCCCCTCCCAGACAGGGTTTCTCTGTGTAGCTCTGGCTGTCCTGAAACTCACTCTATAGCCCAGGCTGTCCTCAAACTGAGAAATCCACCAGCCTCTGCCTCCAGAGTGGTGGGATTTAAAGGTGTGTACTACCACCGCCTGGCAATGTCTAGTGTATTATTAAAACTATTTAAGGTCTTAGCCCACCTCACCCATAATTCTGTATACATGAGAGGCTGAGGCAGAAGAATGGAAAGTTCCAGGCCAGCCTGGGCAATTTAGTGAGATCTGCCTTAAACTTTAAATGGAGGGAGGGGTTGTCGAGCTGCTAAAGGTGCTTGCTCTACGCCTGATGACCTGAGTTTGACCCCCAGAACCCATGTGGAGGAAAGAGAGAACCTGAGGCTCAGTGGTTAGAGCATCCCCTGCTCTAATAGGGGACCTAAGTTGGATTCCCAGCACCGTCTTGGGTGGCTCACCACCCTCTGTTACTCCAACTCTAGGGTATCTGATGCCTGTGGCCTTCTGGGACACCTGCCCTTATCTGTATGTTCCCACACACATACATACAATTAAAAATAAAAATAAGAATTTAAAAACAATACAAACAAACAACTGAGAAAGAAGTCAGTAGTGGAGCACTTACCTAAAGTGACGAGGAACCTGGGTTTGATTGTCAGCACTGAAACAACAAACAAACAAACAAACAAGCAAACACACAACACAACACTTAACACTTGACTTGGCCTTTGTTTTTCTCAAAGAAACTGGTCTCCACTTCAAAAGTCCTGGTTCTAAAGGAAGATATTCTTATATTTTGTGCTAAAATGGTGGGTTTAGCTAGATATGTACAATGGATGCTCACTGGTCTCCTAGCTAGTGGTCTCCTGAAGATGTTGGATGCCCCATAAGCACTCATTCCCTGAGTCTCATTGTCCCCAAATATAATGGAGCTGAACATTGTGGGTACAGGCCAATTAGGCCACAAGGTCACTTGGTAAACATGGCAAATAAAAAGAAGAGGCACAGACGTATCGCCCAGGGCACCCAGGAGGAAATCCCATAGGGACATTTCATAATAGGAATGAAAGCCAATTAAAAAAAAATTAAGCTAGATTTTTTTTTAAAAGTAAGGTTTCATTTGGATAAAGTTCCAAGAGCACATTAATTATTACAAATCAACAACCATTAAGAGTTCCCTGTCTCCTCTTTTTGGCATCACAATCATTTCTTCCGTGCCATTTTCTCTCAGAAAAGTTATATCTTATATGTAAGAGAAAAGTATTCAGGTTCCAGGAAGGCGAAGCAAGCAGAAGGCCCTGTGTGTGACTTTAACATGTGCACGTGCACCCACACGTGTGTGTGCATATCTATGTGCATGGATATATAAATAAGACAACCTGCTGGAACTGGCTCTTTCTCTCCACCATGTGTGTGCTGGGGACCACATCAGATCACCCGGCTTGGTGGCAAGCACCCTGACCTCCTAAGCTTCTTGTGTTCCTGACATAAAACTTTTTAAATGAAAGAGCACATCACTCAGGCTCACTGTGATCAAAGAAGCCGAATCGAGACTTCGGTATCAATTTAATTGCCCCCCACTCCCTGTAAGCCCACCGTTTGGCGCCCCCTCCACTCTCTTTACCAATTTAATTTTATTCAAACTACTTTTGCTATCATGAAAAAAAGTATGAAGAAAAAACCCATCACCGATGTCCTCTGTCTGTTTAAGACTCGCACCGTGACCTAGATTTCTTCCCAGGGATTCCTTCAGATCTAGCACTTCTTCGACACAGTGTCTGCTGAAGCCCTGAGCCTCTGGATGACTCTGATGAACTTGACACCCTGCTCCTCCAGGACACCCTCCTCAGGACGGGCTGGGTTATGTCCCCACTTTAGGTGGTACTGGAGAGATGGCCATTGGGTGGTACTGGAGAGATGGCCATTGGGCCCCTGATAAGCCGAATCTTCAGATTCGTGCAGAATGTAGGAACGAAGGCAAAACTTCAATTGGAATAATTAGATATTGACAGAACTTTCTGTTTTGGAAAGAGGAGGCAGTCTAATATAATTTCGATAGCTTTCTTCCTTTTCTACCTTTGATTCTGTGAAGTGGGAAGGGCTTCAGTAGGATGGATTCAGCAGGTTATCTGTAGATTTTTAGCACACTGGGTCATCAGATGCTTTGACTGTGAGCAGCTCCTTTGGTCTCAAGTATATTCTTTGGGAGTTGGCAGTGCCTGTGTCCTTGGTACCAAAGAAAAAAGAAAGGGAGGGAAGGCTGGGGAGACAGGAGAGTAGGAGGGGGAGGAGGAAGAGGCAGAGGTGCTGGGATGTAGTCAAGGGTCCAGCGCTATCTGCCTGGTATCCTGTCTTCAATTTTTCAGATGACAAGGTCTCTCTAGCTCATTCCCATCTCTATCCAAGGTTGGCTGTGTCTCTGCAGTCTGAGTTAAGAAGTCCTTCCTCCACGTACTGCTGGAAAGGAAATGTAGTGAGGTTCCCCTAGAACCTTTGACATGTAGCAATTCCTGGGACCCAGTGCTTGTCTCCCTTCAGCGAGCTTATCCTAACGCTTGGCTTCCTCCCCAGGGAGCCCGTGGATGAGGTGCTGCAGATACCCCCATCCCTGCTGACATGTGGTGGCTGCCAGCAGAACATAGGGGACCGCTACTTCCTGAAAGCCATCGACCAGTACTGGCATGAGGATTGCCTCAGCTGTGACCTCTGTGGGTGTCGGCTGGGAGAGGTGGGGCGGCGCCTCTACTACAAGCTGGGACGGAAGCTCTGCAGGAGAGACTATCTCAGGTACATCCCTCCCACATCTGGGGCACATCTGGGTCTGGACACACAGTCTTTAGCTCCTGAGGTGTCTGTCTAAGGAGGCTAGGCTGTGGAGGCTGAGCCTCAGCTGCCTCTTCAGAGAAGCCTTGTGAGCTCTTCCTCTGCTGTGGCCGTGTTTGCAGAGACACATCACTGCATTGTATATCACCAACGACTTTAAAGGTAAGAGAAGAATAAACATGGAATTCAGAATAAGGACAAAATTCTGGGCGTGGGCGCAGACCAAGGAATAGGGCTTGGAAAAGTATTTGTAGGGAAATATCTGGGGAGCTAGGGGAAGAGAGAGAATTCATTTATAAGTTTCGGGGTGGGTTCTCATTTAATACTCAGTAAACATGGATATTATGTAGATAGTCTTTTGCATGACTCCAGTATTATTGATGAGAACTTTTAAAATAGCAATCTGAGCCTTGCAAGTGAGCCCCAAGCACTGATTTTCATAGCAGGAGGCTAGCATTCAGCAGCTATAGAGGCGAAGGCACTGGAGTCAGGAGGTTTGAGTCCCCTCTCCATTGCTTCCAGTGCTGGCCTTGGGCAGTGCACACACGCCCTCATTACCTGTCTGTAAAATAGGGATAGTAATTGTAGTTACTTCTAAAGTTAGAATGAAGTACTTGACTTGGTACGTGACGTAAGAAATAGATAGTAGCTGGTATTATAACTGACTGGTGTTGTGATGGTATCACAAATTATTTTCCATTATAATGGATGAGGTGATGGTAACATGGAAGACAGAAATAGGAAGTGTATAAGACCAAGGGAGACAGAAACATTTCCCCTGTGAGTGCCTGGCACGGTCCAGCATCTCTAGTTTCCATATTAGCTGCACTGGAGGTAACGCCGTGCCCTGTACTGTCAGATCCGCTCAACTGTTGAGCTGTCCGCTCTTCGCCATCCTCCGTGGCAGAGCGTCCACTAAGCGTGCAGCCCAATATATTAGGACCATCCAGCCTGTGGAGAGAAGCTCTTTTAGACTCCAGTGCCCTTGGCTGCTAAGAAGGCTCCTCCTCCTGCGTGTGTTCTCGGGGCACTGCACGTGTGAACTAAAAACAAAACTGCTGGTTGCTCTGCAGTGAAAGGAAGCTTATCTATCCACCAAGACTGAGGTTGTGTTTCCGCGCCTACAGTCTTTGGTTGAAATCGTTTGCAGATGTAGTGGTTTCAGGCAAGTGGAAAAGAGAGCCAGTAGGTCTGACTGTAATTTTGTTGAAGTTCTTCCTTCCTTCCTTCCTTCCTTCCTTCCTTCCTTCCTTCCTTCCTTCCTTCCTTCTTTCCTTCCTTCCTTTCCTTCCTTCCTTTCCTTCCTTCCTTCCTTTCCTCCCTCCCTCCTTCCTTCTTCCTTCCCTCCCTCCCTCCCTTCCTCCCTTCCTTCCTTCCTTCCTTCCTTCCTTCCTTCCTTCCTTCTTCCTTCCCTCCCTCCCTCCCTCCCTCCCCCTCTCTCTTTCTTTCTTTCTTTCTTTCTTAAGTCATAAGAAAATAGAAAGGAGATAAATACAGACTTGGTTTTTGCTCAGCCCAGGTCTGCCAGATCCGAAGCAGCTGGTAAAGGATTCCCACCGGGCTCCTGCCCCCATCCCTGTCGAATCATTTGAATCTTATTAAACGAAGTCAGATACAGTAAGGTCAAAAGAGCCGATTCCTCCCTATCTCCGCAGTTTTATAGAACATTCAGGAAGAAAGGCGGCGTTGCCTGGGCTTGTTAATCTTTTCCATTTTCAAAAAAAGGAGAAGAAAAAAATAGTCTGGGAGAGCCGAGCGTTAATTAACTTGTGTCTTGGTGACACGAAATAATTCTTCTCCCTGCTCCATTCCCAGGCAACATGTTAATTAACTCTGCATTAGTGCAGGCGTTCCCAGCCACCCTTTAATATTTATATTATTGTTATTAAAATGGGCAGCAGGAAGCTTAAGGCGCTGACACCTCTTGACAGAGGAGGAATTTTTATTTCCTTCAGGGATGGTCCATTTGCCATGGATTTCTTTACTTCATTTCTTTGGCTATTCTGAAGCTATTTTAACAGGATACGTTCAGAATGACTCAGAGGGTCCTCCAAAGAGGTCCAGTCCCTGTCCCTAGACCAGCTTCTCTCCATGAGGATCTTGAATGGCTAACTCTCTTCTGGTCTTTTTAAGACATTCAACCTCAAATAGCCAGGACCCCGCCACCACCCCTCCCACCCTGTCTCTTGTACAACTATTATGTTGTGTTGGGTACCCAGCCTGGATCCTCGTAGATCCAGTGTCGATCCACGAACTTTTCTGTAGGGCAAGCCCCTTTAGCCTACGAGTCTGTTTGAGCGGCTAGCACCTGCATCTAGCCAGCATCTGTTGCAGCCAGAACTGTGCGGTCTCACCAGATCATGGTGCCAAAGACGCCCCAATCCCTGCAGCTTAGAGGGGAACCAGGACCACTTGGAGACAGGTCTTATACTTCAGGAGTCCCCAGACCTTGGGCCGAAGCTCCCTCCAAGGCTGTGCCCCTGAGATTGCTACTTGACTCTTTCTCTTACCCTGAGGACATCATAAACCACTTGAACATAAATCGCCCCCTGTGGTCTGTTTCTGGGGTATCCAGCTAAGATGAGGTTTTGTGAGGCAGAGGTTAATGCACACATTAGCTGCTAAGTCCTGACTCGTTTTCATACTGTCAGCATTTCAGGGTCCCTGAGCTAGAGTGGGCTGCCAAGACCTCTGCCTTCAGCCTTGGCTTACAGTGCAAGGCACAGAAGCCAGGAGAGGACATGCATTTGCTCAGGTTCCCTACCTAGTTAGAGGTGATTCTGGGACCTGAACTTATCTTCCAGACATGAGTCCTTTGTCCTCCCGTTCGCTGCCTGGCGTGTTGTCATTCGCCCCCTGACTTCCCTTAAGAAGCTCCTGCTTTCTTAGGGTCTCAGACCTCAGGCAGTCAGGCTCATCTGCCACGCACTGTTTTCTCGGTTGTATGTCTCTGCTCAGCCCCAAACTTAACTTACTGAGCAGTCAGGACACCGGACCGCTCTTGCTGCTCGGTGACCTCCAGTGTGGCAGTTACCTACAGCTCCACCATCTGCTCTGGTAAGACAGAGTGCTCTCCCCCATTGATGAGTCGGCTTCCAGCACCAAACATGGGATCCGGAACAGAGAGGACTTCTGACCCTGCTGCGGTGAGCTAGGTCTCTGCTCACAGGCCCAGCTTACAGGCCATCCATTCCGGCCAAATGCTGCAGGCTGTGGTGGCTATTTTGACCTCCCCTACAACTTCTTAGGATGCACCAGTCGATTCTCTCATTTTGTAAGTCGGTACGGACTTCTAGGGAGACCCAAGCATTTACTGGAAATAGTCCTAAAGACTTTATACAGAAGCTACATGCTCACATGCTGTGTTACTAGCACTATGTAAAAGGACCCTGCAGCAGCAGTTGAGAGTGGCCCTAGAATGTGTCCGCATAGCCAGGGTTGGCTCAGTCATTGACCTCTGATGCCCTGACACGCCCTATGTGTTACACTAACGTCTAAGCAAGGTAGATGAGAAGATGGCCAAACCACCTTCTGGACCTAATGCTCTTCCTTACAGGCAGGCTCGTTTTCAAAGTTTAGCCATCATTAGATTATCAATGCGCAGTCTTCTGAGCCTTCTCTTATGTGTCTCTGTCGGGTACAGGGATAGTTGGGAATTTTTGTTTCTAACAAGTTCCTGGGTGCTGCCAGTCCCTGACCAGCTGCTTTTAAACCAATGCCATGACTCCTAAGTTGTCTCGCACACCTCAACACTAAGGGTTGCTTGATTGAGTGATGTACCTGAGGCTGGGGAGAAACTTGATTTAGATGTGAGAAAAGTCATCTCTCCAGAGAGTCATGCTAAGTAGGCAGGGGCAGCATGAATGAAGGGCCTCTGTGCATCATGGAGAGATCCTGTTTGTCCTCTGGGTCTCCGAGGCATGATTAGTGGCACTCCTTGACTCCCCGGATACTCCTGTCTCCTGGCAGCTGGGGCTCCAGTGACTGGTCATGTGGACAAGGAATTTGCGCCTTGCAGGGTAGGGGATGACTCAAGGCACAGTCCCCAAAGGGTGAAATTAGTGGCTGTTAACGTGATAGAGTCGGGAGCCTCCTAATGATGCCGATCTTAGCGCGTTCCTGGTGACTTTTCCCCTCCAAGGGCTGGCCCCAGCTCCTCTTCTGCAGGGACAGTTCTTCTAGGAAGGAGGCACGCACGGCATGCCTAACGTCGCACAAGTCACCTCAGCTGCTTATCCTCTGTAGCTGGTCCGCACAGTCCAGAGGCACGGATAAACGCAGGGGGAGAGGCTCAGCGAAGGGAAGAACAGCGGCAAACAAAAAGCCGTCGTCATCGTGTCAGTGTGTTTTCAGGGAAGGATCCATGGTCTGTTATCTGGCTCAGCTGTCTTGCTTATCTGTTTGTATGTTTAGATAGCATATTATTGTGTATCCCAGGCCTGCTTGGACCTTGTGGGTCTTCCTGCCTCAGCCTCCCGAGTACTGGCATTCCTGCTGTAATCCACTGTACCCAACGAGGCACAGCATTCATTGCCTAAATCCGGACAGATGGATTCACATCAATCTGTTATCGCCAGCCACTTCTTTCCGTTGTCTCTGCCCCCCGTCTCTCTCCCCCGACCCCCGTCTCTTAGCGTTTTTTTTTTTTCTTTTTTTTTTCTGCCCCAGGCTTTTTGGTCAGGATGGTCTCTGTGCATCCTGTGACAAGCGGATCCGTGCCTATGAGATGACGATGCGCGTGAAAGACAAAGTGTATCACCTCGAGTGTTTCAAGTGTGCCGCCTGTCAGAAGCATTTCTGCGTCGGTGACAGATACCTTCTCATCAACTCCGACATAGTGTGTGAACAAGACATCTACGAGTGGACCAAGATCAATGGGATCATCTAGGTAGACCAGCGTCCCAGGCACCTGTGGGGCGGTGTGCAGTGAAGACGCTGTCTCGGTGTGGTCTTCACTCTTAGGCACTTTGGGAACCTGGGGGTGGGTGAGGCATTTCTTAGGAGATTATGGACTCTTCCTGGGCACTAAAGACATAGCAATCACATGACACAATGCAAAGTCCGAGACTGCAGTGACACAAAGGACCAGCCCTTAGAGAGAATGTATGGTCCCAGGCTAGCCATCGTAACTGACAAGATTAGTGGAGGAAATACTTGAGGACCAGCATGCACTGTGCCATCGTGATAGGATTTCCCAGACAGGCAGTCTTGGGTGACGATTAGATGTGACCTTAGTATTCATGGACTAGAGTTGTGCAATTAATTTCTTCCTGGCTTCAGTCACTACCCTGTTCTAGTCGCAGTCCTTCACACTAGGAAAGGAAAGAGAGAATAGTCACTCTTTTTGTTTTTTTCCTCGGTCACCTTCCTGTGGCCCGAAGCTCCGGAGCCGCGGGAAGCTGCATGGAGGTGCATTTCAGTTGGGAATGAAATCCACATCTTTCAGCCGGACAAACATTTATAGCAATGCTGATGAGTCACTGTTTTTAGACACCTTCATTTTGAGGGGAGGCTCCCCACAGATTGTTTCTATACAAATGTAAATCTTAAAAAAAAGAAGGTCAAAGTTGTTCAACTATTTTATTATCTTAGATTATATCAAAGTATTTGTTGTGTGTCATTAAAAAAAAACTCGATTCTAAAGACGTAATAAAAATGATGAGCTGAAATGCAGTACTGTTGTTGATGTGAAATGACTTACAATTTGGGCTAGCAGGGAAATGGTTTGCCTTTTTTTTTTTTCCTGTTTGGAAAGGTGGGGTAAATACGCAGTTTATTTCTAGGTCAAATAAAAGCTTCCATTTATTGCAAGGGTTTATATGAGGTTTATATAGGTTTCTATATTGCCGGCAATTATATAACAGGCTACCACGTAGCTCAGAGGGATAGAATAATTAAGTTGTTATTGTAAAATGTGCATTTCACGTTGGCATTGTGTGGAATGAGGGGAAGGCAGGGAGAGCGTTGCCTTTGGGAAACTTGTAACCTAGAAAGCACACAAATACATAAAATAGATTCCCTTTGGGAGAGAAGGTAATTACCTGGCTTGAAATGTGGCAAAGATGCTGAGCTTGACATTTCTATTTTCCAAGATGTGTGTCTCAGGGTGTTTTATGACAAGTGGTTAAGAGGACCTTACTTTGAGGATTTAAAGCCGGCACCTTGGCGAGTGTGTCCCTGCACCCCCGTTGGGGGCGTTATCTGACTTCAAGCGCCACCTGCTGGTCATTCCTCAACCCACTAGCCTAAGGGTGTCCCAGGGAATACCAAACCTCTGTGAAGGGTAGACTTTCAATTATTTCATAAAACCGTTGGCAAACACTAGTGAGTCTAGATGTGTTTAATTATCAAGATGTCAGAAACATGCAGCTAAAGCTATGTTTAATTAACTTGAAAGTACTTGAACGTCTCTGTCATCGAAGGTTTTTTTTTTTTTCCCCCTTTTAATTCCAGAGAAGGAATAATGAAACAATGACTGACTCTCCTGGCCTGTAAAATGCTCAAAGAGGTTGGGGAGATCTGACTGCTTAAGGTGGCCTATTTAAAACAGATCCAATTATATCGTGCCGCAGCCTAGGTGGCCTGCAGGTGCTCCCTCAGAGGGCATGCTTGCTCTAACTCAGCAGTTCTCAGACTGCAGGCCCCGAGCCTGGTTATCAGGATCTCAGGATCGCCGTGAACTTGCAGCAAACAGACTCAGGGACCCTGCCCACCAAGCAGAAACTCCGCAGGGGGCTGCCTGTCCCGGAACAGACCCCGGGGCTATTCTGACTCATGCTCTGAAGTTTAAAAATGGCTATTTTACATCATCTCCCAGCTAGCAGGATCACACATTCTAAACTGTTTGTATTCAGTTTGTGACATGAAGCTGGCTTGTTCGTCATCTAACACACTTCATCACCATTCCGTCTAACATGTTTCATGTTTTATCCACGCTCTTCTGTTTAATTATATCTAGTTGAATAGGGCAGTGAGATTACAAGAATGGAGGATTCATATCCGAAGACTAAAATATAAGGCATTCTCCCTTTACCTGGAGAGCTAAGCACAGTATCAGCACATGTAAGGTACATCGGGATGAGCAGAACCTGTATTTCCATCCTGAATGAAGCTAATGCAGAACCAGCCTTTCATATTTAATCCCGTTCTTAAGCCACAAGCTGCTGCTGATATGTGATTTGTATGTCCTCCTTCCGTATAACACATATATTACCAAGATCAGTCCACTGTACCCTAGCAAGTATTTCCATTTGAGCTTGTGCAGACATTTTTAATCTGTATAATACCTGTTTTGTTATATGTCTTGCAAATATGTGCGTGTTTCAGTATACTGTTTTATGATGTTCAGAATTGAACCAAAGCCTTCACGTGAGCTGGGGCAGATGCTATAGAGGTCAGCCTAATGTTTTAACCACACCAGCAGCGACAGTAATAGTAATTATTGCCGTGTAATGGTTTTTCTTTGATTTTGTTTGAGACAGTCTCCCTGTTGCCTAGGATAGCCCAGAGCTCACTATGTAACCCTGGCTGGCTCTGAACTTGCAAAGCTTCCCCTTCGTACCCCTGAGTGCTAGTAACATAGTTGTACATCACCACACCTGGCAAAACCCAGCACTAAATAAAGATAAAATGATCTCTGCCTGGGTTATATAAACTTTATTGCTAACCCCAACTATAATAGTACAACTTATGTTAAGATTTAGGAGGTAATTAGCCCAGATCTTTACCATCCTACATCCTAACAAAGGGATCTCTGATGCCACCTCTCTCTCTCTCTCTCTCTCTCTCTCTCTCTCTCTCTCCCTCCCTCCCTCCCTCCCTCTCCCTCCTTCCCTCTCTTCCTCCCTCCTTCTTTCTCTTTCTCTCTTCCCTTCCTCCCATCTTTCTTTTTAACTATGTGTATTTATTTGTGTGTGTATGTGCTTTGATACCATGGTGCACATGTGTGTGGGGGGTCAGTTTTCTTGATCTAGAAAAACAAACTCAGGTCATTGGGCTGGTTCATGCACCTCTACTGACTGAACCATTTTGCTGCTCCTTATGGGTGCAGATAACCACCCCAGGTGCTCCAATATCTAACGCCTAATGACTGCAGAGAAAGAAACAAGAGAGGCGAGCTCCCAGATCCTTCCCCTGGCATCCGGCCTTAAAGTGTCACTGTTTTGTCCAAATCCAGCCATCAGAAGGGAGCTGGGCGGTGTCTCTTCCCTGGCCCCTGCCTCGATCCATCAGTTTCCTGGTTGTGTATTTCCTGTCCCCTCATGGGTGTCCTCCGTTTCCTCTGCTCCGTGGCAGCTTCTTCCACTGCACCTGTAACTCAGGCTGTGCTTCTCTGGAAAGCCTGGGCTCCCAGGGAGCCGGGCTAGAGCACCAGGTGGGTGGTTTAGCAGCTGAAGTCTTGGGTTTTAATTACAGTACTTAGTATTTTCCCACACTGCACTTCCTGGGCCAGATGCTCCCCCAGATCGGCATAACAATTCACTTCTTGAATTCAGCCAGCCCTCCCCAGGGCTTCTGTCCCTTGCTACCTGTGTGGTACTGTGGAGGACCCCAATCCCCGTGCCCCCACCTCAGGCTAAGCCACTTGTCTGAGGTTCTCCAGGCCAGCAGGGGTAGGCTGCTTTCTCTGCGCCTTTCAACCCAGTGCACCCTGCTGCCCTTCTGCCTCCTCTTCCTACAGAAAGATGTATCAGAACTTAAATGAGGTAATTAGCAGGGAGTAGCCAATTGTGCTTTATGATCTTATGAAGGAAAGTGTGTGCCCACACACACAGATTCTGAGCCAGCAATGGGATTTGGGCGCGCGCGCGCGCGCGCACACACACACACACACACCATACACACACAAACAGCTTTGGGGCTTTGTTTAGATTGTAACCCTAACACACACGCACATGTAAACACACATATGCTCACACACTCATGTTCTCATGCATGTACATGTATATATTCTGAGTCAACAACATGACTGAGTTTATATTGCAAATGGAGGGAGGGGGAGGGGAGGGGAGGTGGTGGTACATTTCTGGGAAGCCTAGAGCAAGCACCATCTGCTTTTATCCTGGTGTTTCCAGATCACCCACCTGACAGGCTACATGCTGGTGTTATTGACTTGACTTTTGACTCTCCTCTCAGTTTCCACAGCATTTATTGCCTAGCATGTTTATTTTCCACATTGCTCCCTAATTTAAAACTTCATTTGGGAAGGCCAGAGAGATGGCCCAGCGGTTAAGAGCACTGTCTTCTTTTTCTGAGGACCCAGGTTCAATTCCCAGCACCCACATGACAACTCACAACTGTCTATTACTCCAGTTCTAGGGGACCCTCACATAGACACACATGCAGACATAGACACACATGCAGGCAAAACACCAATGTATATAAAATAAAAATAAGGTTAAAAACAACAACAACAACAACAAAAGCCACTTCATTTGGTAGGAAGGCCCTCTCTCCAGATAATTGAACTCAGGTACAAGCCCGTGGTTATGGTTATTCACCAGCTGTTGGGCCTCATGTATTACGTGTGTGTGCATATGCATGTGTACACATGTGTGCCACACTGTTCACGTGTAAGTAAGAAGTCAACTTGTTGAGCTAGTTCTTGCCTTCTACCATGTAGGTCCTGTGCCAAGCTTAGCAGGAAGTGCTGCTACCCACTGAGCCATCCCCGTGGCCCATGGTCTATTTTCCAAAGGGGTGTGAAGAATCTTATTCTTTGGGCATCTTAAAGCTTTGAAAGACAGTGAAAGCCTGTGAAATGGTCAGACTAAAGAAGGCTCAAGAGACCTGATGACTGCGGTTCTGTTCTGAACCCAGTGTTCTTGGGTAAGCAATGCTACAGATAAATTAATAAAATTAAACAAACAAACCACAACAACACATCACTAGGGACTGGGGAAATGACTGTTAGTGAAGCTCTTGCCACATGGTTCTGAGAGCCTGTGCTGAAGCTGGGAGGGTGTGGCTCGATCTCAGTGCATGGGAGGCAGAGGCAGGAGAGTTCTCAGAGCAGGCTGCCTACCTCAGTTAGCAGTAACAGCGAGTTCTGGTTCCTCCGACTAAACATTCAGGTAGAGAGTGATGAAGGAAGGAATCTAAGGTGCTGACTACTTTCATGTCAGCTTGGCACAGACTCACGAAAATGAAGGCACAAAATAACTAAACTTATGGGACACAATGAAAGCAGTGCTAAGAGGAAACCTCAACTCTGAGTGCCTCCAAAAAGAAACTGGAGAGAGCACACACCACCAGCCTGACAGCACACCTGAAAGCTCTAGAACAAAAAGAAGCAAAGACACCCAAGAGGAGTAGGCAGCAGGAAATAATCAAACTCGGGGCTGAAATCAACCAAGTAGAAACAAAAAGAACTATACAAAGAATCAACAAAACCAGGAGCTGGTTCTTTGAGAAAATCAGCAAGATTGATAAACCCTTAGCCAGACTAACCAGAGGGCACAGAGACAGCATGCAAATTAATAAAAAAATCAGAAATGAAAAGGGAGCTATAACAACAGAAACTGAGGAAATTTAAAAAAAATCATTAGATTCTACTACAAAAGCCTATATCCAACAAAACTGGAAAATCTGGATGAAATGGACATTTTCTAGACAGATACCAGGTACCAAAGTTAAATCAGGATCAGATAAACCATCCCCTAAAGTAAAGTCCCATAACCCCTAAAGTAATAGAAACAGTCATTAATAGTCTCCCAACCAAAGAAAACAAACAAACAAACAAACAAACCCCCCCCCAAAAAAAAACAACAAAAAAACCAAGCCCAGATGGTTTTATGCAGAATTCTATCAGACCTTCAAAGAAGAGCAAACACCAATACTCTTCAAACTATTCCACAAAAAAGGAACAGAAGGAACACTACCCAATTCATTCTATGAAGCCACAGTTACATTGTGTATTCTCCCTTGGAGATGGACCGGTTTCTGTCTAATCAGGAACCTGTTACAATTTCCTTTCATAGAGGACTTCATAGTTTTGGTTTTTTTTTAATACTTCTACCATGTTTACTGTTCCAAATAGATTTTAAAAACTGGTTTAGTGCATATTACTTTTAGCTTCAGAAGATATCATGTATATTTAAGAGGCATTTAACTATTATAAATTATTTTCATGACTTAAAAATATCAATACTGAGTTGTATATTTTAAAATGAGTTATAAACTTTTTTATTAGTTTAATAAAATTTTTTTAAAAAACGAAAAAAACAAAAAACAAAAAAACCCTTTCCTCCCCAAGTGGCTTTTGGTCATGGTGTTTTGTCACAGCAACAGTAACTCTAACTAAGACATCAGTCTTGGGCCTCCACATGCATGTGCACGTATGACTCTCTTACACACATGTAACTTCCTAAGACATCCTTGGGTTAGATGAGAATGTTGCAATGTGAACAGGCATATTATTGAAAACTGTCTCGTAAATTATCTGTTGGAGTTGATAGCTATATTGTGGGTGTATATGAGCAAAAACATATACTGAAATAGCTAGGAATGAAGGACCATAATATATCTGATTTATTTCCAAATGGTTGAAAAAAAAACCATGCATGTGTCGGTGTGTGAGAGAAAGGGAGAATTTGAATGTGTATAGAGACAGAGAGGAAATGGTAAGGCGAGGGGGTGGGGAGCATCAACAAAAAGGCTAATCTAGCAAATGATAGCTAAGCGTGCTATTTTTATTCTTGAGATTTTTTTTTTCTATGACTGGGACAACCAAATACAAAGTTTTATCTTTAAGTTTTATCTTTAGCCTTTTCTTGAGCTTCTGGTTCAACTGGGAGAACAAAGGCACCAGGAAAAAAAAAAGTCCCAGTTTGGAATCCAGTGTCTCAACAGTGTTCATTCACCACATTTTCAGTGTATAGTTGACTTTAGAAATAATCTGTTGGCTTTAGGATAATCAGGAATGAGTGGCTGAGGCAGGAGGATTGCTGTGAGTCTGAGGTCAGTGTGGGCTACGGTGAAATTTTGTCTCAAAACCCAAACACATCTACTTGAAACAAGTGTCCCCACCAATGCTTGCCACCACCACACGTAGTGAGTGACTGTGGTGTCTTTAGAACTCATTTAGTGCCAATTTTTGAGGTAGGTTATTTCTTATAAGATGAACTTGCCAAAATTCTCATATTTTCCTTTGTAATTAGGATCAGAATTTCATTATTTGACTCTGGAAATGTGTGTATTAAGGCAGGATCATCAACCATCTCCTTTGCTTGTGTGTCTTAGAACTGACTTAAAAAGAAGTTTCAAAGCTAGCCAGGCTGCTCTCTACCAGTGGCTATGAATTAATTCTTCTGGGGAAAAAAAAATCTTTCCTACAAGCTAATAGAATCTTTGAAGCTCAATCAAGCCAATTTTCATTGTTGAATTGTGATGCCTTTGAACTTGGCTTATTGAATTAGCCTACTGGACAGCCACCTTGAAGGTGGTTTTGTTGGGGACTCTAAGCCTCAGCAGCCTCTGTGGCTCAATGTCCCATCCTGTCCCATTCATCATAGGTGCATAATGAGCAGCCCCAGGCAGGCACTCCCCTTTCATTACATAGCAGCTAAAAGAGATTTGTAGGCAATGTAATAGAAACAACACGGAAATCAAGAATCCTGATGTTGCCACAAATGAGGCGACCCCCTCTGCTTCCTCATTTGCAAATTGAAGAATCTAGATCATCTCTAGGAATCTGGTATTCACATTTCTTAAAAGCTATTATTTTATTTTAGGTGAATGGGTGTTTTGGCTTTGTGTCTGTTTGTGGGCCACATTGGAACTTGGTGACTAAGGAGGCCAGAACAGGTTGAAGGTCTCCTGGAACAGGAGTTATGGATTAGAGGTAGCCACCCCAGCTTGTGGGTGCTGGGAATCAAACGCAGGCAGGTCCTTTGGAAGAGCGGCAAACACTCTTAACCTCTGAGGCATTTGTCTAGTCCCTAGTACTCAGAATTTGCTTTATAGACAGGCAAGGATCCAAAGGAGGAACAAGCATTTGCTAGCAGTTGTTCTGCAAGATGCCCTAAAGATTTTTTTTTCAGGGTTTGAGTCACAGGAAGTCTCTGCCCACATCAAATAAGGATAATATGCCAAAGATATCGCAAAGTTGACGAACTATGACTTCGAAGACCAGTTCACAAAGACTGTGTGACTTGAACATTGTCATCTGCTGTATCCCTTATTCTGGACCTGTCATGTCATAGAGACCTTCTAAAACCCCACACGGAAATCCATGTCTGCACAGAGCAACCGCAGCTCTGCTCAGCCACACCCATTTACCAGTGTTGGAAATGAGCCACCTAGAAAGCACATCCTCTCTGCCCAGACAAACTTTCAGATGACTGCAGTCCCGGTTTGTGTCCTGGACGCAACCTCCCAGCACTTCCCACATCAATGAACTAAGCTTCCCCCGAATTTCTGACCCACGGCAAATGTGTAACCTAGAGCATTACAAGGGGCTGAGTTTTGCAGTGATTTGAAGTATATCAAGCAGAGATGCTTAACCCCAGCTGTCAACTTGACCTCTGGGTGTGTCTGTGAGATTGAAATGAGAAAAGGGAAGGTTTACCCTGAATGTGGATGGCACCATTCCCCGGGTTAGGGAGGCAGCAAGCTGAGTAGTAGCAATAGTTACCTCTTTCTGCTTCCTGACTGGATACAATGTATCGACTGACCCTTGCTCCTGACACTATGCCCTCCCCACTAGGATGGACTGCATCCTCAAATTGTGAGCCTGAATAAATCCTTCTTTCTGTCAGGTATTTTGCCATAGCAATGAGAAAAGCAACTAATGTGCAAGCTATAATTAAAACACATTTAGTAACTTTTATGGCAATTTGATGGAGCAATTTTACATCTAAATGACTCCAATGATAAAAATGTGGGGCTTTTATTTTGTATGCCTTTTTAAAATTGTATGTTCCTTGTCATCCAGTTTTTATGGTATTACACAAAAGCATCAGTAGATAGTAGATTGAAGAATTAAAAAATAATTGGCCCCATTTCAAACAGTGAGTTTGAAAGCATTGATCTGAATGGTACCATATTTGTGGGAAGTGGAAAGGCTTTTAAAATTATCTGGTCTAACTTCCCACTCAGTGATAAATTGTCTCTTATCGTTTTTCCGCAATAAAGTTCGATTCTTGGCAGTGTTGTTACAATCAATGTTACTAAATGTGCCTCTCTCTGAGTACGTGCCATGTAAGTGCCTATCCTGGGTATTTATGGTCTGTACAGCAACACAGCTCAGCAGGTATTCCCAGCCCAGTCTCATAGAAGAGGAAATTGAGGTTTGGGGTAGAACAGATATTTCTAACTAACTCTGGCCATCTGATTCCAGACTCACTGTATGGCATCTGGCTTCTTTCCTATATTTGTACACAATAAACTTCATTTTCTATAACAAAAATGATATGTTTTCTCTGACTGCTGGAAATTACACCATTTATTTTAAGAAGAAAGGAACAGAATTGAAATCTTAAGGTAACCTATGAAAACAAGAGTGTTTGGAGGCTGGAGAGATGGCTCAGTGGTTAAGAACATTTGTTGCTTTTTCAGAGGAGCTGAGTTGACTTCAATCCCTGAGATCCACTGCTTTGGTGCTAAGATGAAAAAGACAGATGGCAGAGAGAGCCAGAAGCTAGCTTTGGTTGCCTCAGCAGAAACAAGAGAAACTCTGTCTCAAAAACAAGGTAGAAAGAGAATAACTCCTAAAAAGTCATGAATGGTACACACATACACACACACACTACATACTCATAGTTATAAATGTATACAAATAGAATAATCATTTCTACCAACTCACATATCACAGAGATCTGTTTGATGTTAATAACAAAGTCTTAGAAAATACCTGCCACATAACTACATGCTATGTAGTCAGCCCTCCATATCCATGGGTTCTATATGCAAAGATTTGACCAACCACAGACCAAAAACATATTTTCTAAAATCCTGACTCTATGAAGACTGAAAAGATTGCTCAGTAGTTAAGAGCATTTGCTGTTCCTGCAGAGGACCTGGGTTCCAGTTCCCAGCACCAACATGGTAGCTCACAACCATCACTACTCTAGGTCCAGGGGAGCCAGCGCCCTCTTCTGGCCTCCAAGTGCACTACACACAAATGGCATACCTGTATGTAGGCAAAACATCCTTACACATAAAAATAAATAAAGCTTTAAAGCTCTGTCTGTATCTATTCTGATCATACACATTTTCTTGTAATTTGCTCTGGTAGAGTACAATAACTCTTCATAGAGTGTTCACATTGTACTAGACATTGTAAGTAACCTAGAGATGATTTAGGCAGGAAACTATGTAGAAGTTATGTGCAACCACTATGCCGTTTTACATAAAATGCTTGAACATTCACAGATTTTGGAATGTGAGTGGAGCTGTAAAGCCGATCCCCAACAGATACCGACCGATGGTTTATTATATACATGCCCACATCCTAAGAATTAATTATGAGGTTAAAGAAAAGTGTTTCTTTTTCCAGATGGAGAGCCAGAAAACAGTCAAGACGGAAAGCCTGATATGGGAAGGAAAAACTAACACTCGGTACCTGTCCAAGGTTCTCCAGCTCACAGCCCTGGGTACAAAGACTTCAAATAATAAAGCGCTTCAGAACGATTCAACACTCCCAGGAGCAAGAGCACTCTATTTGGGCAAATAATAAACTCAGAATCTGCTTATCAGCCCCACTAATGGAAATGACAGCCAGCAAGGCAAAAACGCCTCTCGATTCTCAGGATAAGAGAACCGGCTCTCGGGATCTCCGGTTATTACTGATGGAATCCTCCCAGCTATTACACCTCGGAAGAATATTAAGGCGTGCAGCCAGCAAAGACAGATCTAAGGGAGGGGGATGTGAGGACCGCCGCCCCGTACAATACCACGGATATTCAAATTGTGCTCTCCTGAGCTGTGTCTAATATCAGCATCATTTTTTAAAAAACAGACATATCAGTTGCAGTCAAGGTTTTTATTCTACTCTCCCCATTCTTCACTGCCTGGATGGGGGGAATAGGAGGGAAAAAAGAACCACTGGCTACATTGCTTTTTAATTTAATGCCCTTGAGTAAGGGCAATCGCAGCCAGGCCCGATGGAGACCGCGGGAGAGCGGTTGCGGAGGTCCCCGTGTGTGAGTACGGGTTGCAGCAGCCATGTCCGCATCCTTTTCTCCAGGTAAAGCTTGCTTCCCATTGTCACAGCATCTCTGCATCATACTATTTGAATTCCAGACACATCGACAGCACACTGAAGGGCCCCTGCCAATTTTTGCAGCTTGCTTGGAAAAGAGCACCAGGAAGCCAGCATTAGTCATTTATACGACTCCCAGGTCCCTGTTGTAAATTCAGCTTGCGGGCCTGCCTCCAGGTGAGGCCCGTGGCTTCGCTCTCTAATCTTGTAACCCTTTGCGGCCAGTTTCTTCCCATAAACATGTGTTCCAAATCCTGGCTCAGGTTGTCTACCTCTCTGAACCTTTTTTTTTGGGGGGGGGGAGGTTCGGGGGGGTGGTGGTCTAGAGTACAGCTGCCACAAGAATTCGAGACACAGGCAGGATCTAACTCTTTGTCCTCAACCAGGCTGGAACAGTCAGCACAGCCTCCCTTCCTGTGTTTTCATGTAGATGAAATCTGGTTAAATTTGACAATTGTCCTCCCACAGCAGGAGGCGGAGGGTAGCCCATCTCATTTAAATACGAGATTTTCAAGGTGCTCTCCTTCCCTCTAGTTCTTCCTCTGCTTTCTGCTTCTGGTCTCTCTCCCACCCTTTCCTTCCTTCCTTCCTTCCTTCCTTCCTTCCTTCCTTCCTTCCTTCCTTCCTTTCTCCCTCCCTCCCTTCCTTCCTTTCCTCCTCCTCCATCTCCATTTTTGTTTTAAAAAAATTCGTTTTGTCTTTGTGTTTTGTTAGGGACAGACGCACAAGTCTCAAACTTCGTATGTAGTCGAGAGCTGGCCTTGAACTCCTGATCTTCCTGTATCCAGGAGAAATTTTTGAAGATTTGTTTTTATGGGTTTAGGAACATTTTCACAACATAAAGAGGGGAAAATGCATATGTCGTACAATACCAAATTTTAACATATTATATTATACATATGCACATAGACATACACATATACATATTTGACTAGAAGAAAATGTAGCAGAGTGGTGATTATTCTGTTTCTTCTTTACCCTTTTATTTATTTTCTAAAACAAGCAGGTGTCACATTTGTAAGAAAAAAATAACTTCTACCAGGGATGTTTTTAGATGAAAAAGACGGTTTTTAAATGCTTTATTATCTGGTCAGCCCAGATTCTCATAAAATCAGAGAAGGCTCCCAACCACTGGCCCCTGAGCTGTTCCAAGAGGCAGCCTCTGGAAGCCCAGGGTTATGAATCCAGCTGTCCAGAGAGCACACACAGGCGGGGAAAGAAGGACAAAGAGGAAAGGAAGGAAAGAATTAATTCCTTAACTGGCCAAGGGAGAAGGAGATAAAGGGAGATCCTGAACTGTTACAGACCCTGGGTGAGCTTCCTGCCCAGTAATTCCAAGGCTGCAGAAACAGTTTCCTTTCCCCACAGATTCTTAGTGGCCTCTCTTCCTGTATCTATACAGCCATCCTTGTTACTCACTGGGGTTCAGTAAAATCTCCTCCAGACTCATGCCAGGTCCTGATTCTTTTAACTGTATGAAACAGGGCTTTCAACATACCAAGAGCCCAAGATCAGGCAAAATGACCCCAGATTCCCGGGCTACCACCAGCCCTGTGGTGTTCTGTATACAGTTGATAGATAAAAGCTACCCATATTATCCATTTCTTAAACACACACACACACACACACACACACACACACAATTACTAAAGACATCACTCTTAGTGACTGGAGAGATGGCTCAGTTATAAGAGCCTGTATTGCTTTAAGAGGATAGGAGTTTGGCTCCCTGCAGCCAAGGCAATTAATAACTATCTGCAATTCTAGCTGCAAGAGATGCCATGACACCACGGACACCCGCACCCACATGCACATACGCCCTCACACAGACATAATTTAGAAATACAAAAATAGGGCTGGAGAGATGGCTCGTGGTTAAGATCACTTGCTCCTTTTGCAGACTGGGGCTTTGATTCCCAGCACCCGTGTCAGCTTACAACTGTCTCTTAGTCACAGGGACCAGACACCTTCCTCCGGCTTCCTTGGGCACCAGGCACACACATGGTGCATATACATACATGTAAGCAAAACGGTAAAAGCAATCTTTTAAAGAAGACAACACCTAGGGGCTAGAGAGATGGCTCAGCTGTTAAGAGCACTGACTGCTTTTCCAGAGGTCCCGAGTTCAATTCCCTGCAACCACATGGTGGCTCACAACCATCTATAATGGCATATGATGCCCTCTTCTGGTGTGCACTCATACAAAAATAAAAATGTAAAAAAAAAAAAAAAAAAAAAAAAGGGAAAAAAAAGACAACACTTTAATATCAATTACATAAATAGACAATTCATTTTTAAATAATGGAAAATTTAAGTCATTTACTCTAGTGTTAAAAATTCAGAGTCACCGGGCAGTGGTGGCACACGCCTGTAATCCCAGCACTTGGGAGGCAGAGGCAGGCGGATTTCTGAGTTCGAGGCCAGCCTGATCTACAGAGTGAGTTCCAGGACAGCCAGGGCTACCCAGAGAAACCCTGTCTTGAAAAAAAAAAAAATTCAGAGTCACTTGTAGCTAATATTCATGGTATACAATAAATGGACATATATACTCAAGAAAATAAAATTATTTTTACATTGGTATTTATTTATTTAGTTAGTGTGCAGGTGTGGTGCATGCAGGTCAGAGAACATCTTGCAGGAAACAGTTCTATCCTTCCACAGGGTGGGTCCCAGGGATAGAACTCAGGTCATCAGAATTGGTGACAACTACTTTTACCCACTGAGCCATCTCACTGACCCTTTATTTATTATTTATTTATTTACTTTCTTACTTATCTGTTTCTAGTAAGAAAACAGATTTATTGAGTATATATGGAGGAGCAATCGACTGGCAGTAACTCTACCACCTGCCAAACCGCTGTTTCTGTGGTCGCACTGGGCCTTGAGCAGAGGTCTTTCCATATACCAGGTGAGAGCTTTACCTTTGACCCATATCCCCAGGCTTGACTTTAATGGATTTAATTTCAATTTTTGAGATAGTCTCACGTAGCCTAGGCTGGCTATATGGATATATTAAAAAATATATATTTTTAAAAATTATTCATTTATTTTGTGGGCATGCATGTCTTTGCATCATGTGCTTGCCTGATGACCCTGGAGGCTGGAAGAGGCTCTCAGACTCACCAGGAACTGGAGTAATAGATGGGGGTGAGCTGCCTTGTGGGTTCTGGGAATTGAACTCGGGTCTTCTGGGGGAACAGCCAGCCAGTGTTCTTAACTTCTGAGCCATCTCTCCAGTCCTGGGTATTACATTTTAAAGGTGAGCTTTAGTCTTTTAGTGCATTGTAGACTACTGGATGATGCATGAACTTTATTCATTCACTCACCGCCAATTTCAACTGTATTTTTTTTTTTTAAATATAGATTGGATTGGACCAGAGTCTTGACTATGTTTGGCAAGTGCTTTACCACTGAGCTACAAACCAGTCCCCTAAATTGTGTCACTGGCAGGTAACCAGAGTGATTCTTTGGGTTATGTGACATACTTACAAAGTTACCACCCCAAGTGTTCTGCAGTGGGGCCACTGGGCCCAGAGTTACCCAGTCAGGTTGTGCACTCGGTAGATCCCCAGTGCTCTTCGTGCACATGAGAATGTAAGAAATTCTGATCAAAGACATCAGAAAAGGTATGATGTTCTCTCAGCAACAAAAATATTTTCTTTTCAAGCCAGTGAGGGAGCACTCAGCTCCTCAGAAAGCTGGGCCTGAAAGGCCATTTGAGAGCAAGGATTCTAGACCAACCTGGGCAGCACAGGATCTGTCTCAGTAAGTAAGAAATAAACACTGCCTCTAAATATAATACTGAACATGGGGGAAAAATCTAGGCAAGTTTCTGACTCCTAGATTGATAAACTGAGAATGGAATAATATCTAAATGTTAGGCTGGGAAGTGGTGGCACAGGCCTTTAATCCCAGCACTTGGATGGCAGAGGCAGGAGGATTTCTGAGTTCGAGGCCAGTGTGGTCTACAGAGTGAGTTCCAGGACAGCCAGGGCTACACAAAGAAACCCTGTGTCGAAAAACAAAAACCAAAACCAAAAACAAAAAAACAAAAACAAAAAAATAAAACAACCAAACAAAAAAAATGTGAATGTTCTTCTCTCTCCTTTCTGGAGAGTTGATGTTGGAGAAGTTGGGTGTTGAGGATAGGAATCTATGTTTTGTTTAGTTTTTTTAAAAAAGATTTATTTTAACTTTTAAAAAATCATGTGTACTTGTGTGTCTATACGGGGGGTACATGCATGTGAATGCAGAGGCCCTGGGAGGTCAGAGGTGACAGTCTCCCTGCAGCCTGAGTCCCAGGCAGCTGTGAGCTGCCTGAGGCGGGTGCTGGGATCTCTGTTCTCTGAAGGGGCCGCAAGCCCACTTACCCTCTGAGTCAGCTCTCCAGCTCCCTGGGTTAAGAAGCTTAGCAATTTGTTCAGCAAGTAATCTTCTTGTAGTTACCGTAACTTAATTTTTCGTGTGTTTCTAAACCATTAGGTTTTCAAGGGAAAGCTGTACTTTCCACTTTGTGTTTCCAATTTCGCTCAAAACATTAATTTTACAATCACTCTTCATCAGTACTGAGCAGCGCACTTTAAGGGGACCATTTTTCAGAAGTGCGCCTCTGACTTTCCATTTTGGAGGCTGTATTTTTCTATCATCAGCATGCATGCATACTCCCACTAATTAAGTTTTACCAGCAAGATGGCATCCACTCAATTCTTCCCGCCTGTGCCTAACAGTGACTTAAAATTTTATGTTCCATAATGCCTTTCCAATATACTACAACATTTGGTTGCGGCAAAAAAGAGTTGTCGTATAATTTCTCAGATGGTATAAAAAATATCATTATTACCAAAACATAATTTTGCTACATCATCCAATACTAAATTTAAAGACTGAAACAAGAAGTGTAGAATAGCCTAGAATTTTCTTTTTAATTTTCTTTTATTAGCTTTTCAACACCCTGACTGCTGTTTCCCCTCCCAGTAGTCCCCCTGCCCCAGACAGAATAGCCTGGAATCTTAAAAACTCATCTGCTGCAGGCTCTTACCTTGTTCGCCATATGTGTGATGTTCCTGTATATAACTTTGGTTTTAGATGCATTTTCTGCAAGTTTTCTACACATTTGTTTGAACTTTTTTGTTATTTACCATGTAGTCTCTCTTTCCCACAGATGAGCCGTTTTCTTCTTGGAAGTTCACAATTCTCCTAATGCTTTGTTTGTTCTCTTGCTTGCAGTTTTGGGTGTTTTGTGTGTGTGTGTGTGTGTGTGTGTGTGTGTGTGTGTGTGTGTGAATGGGGACTGTATATGCCATAGTGGTGTGTGTGTGGAGCTCAGAGAACAACTTTAAGCGTCAGTCCTTGCCTTTCTTTCTAGTTTACGACAGGGTCGGGCTCCCTGCTCCTTGAGCTTCCAGAGGGCTCAGTTCTCCACCTGGATCTGTCAAGGGAGCACTGCGGTTGCAGAAGTGCCCCGCCACACCCAGTTTTACACGGCTGCTGAGGAGCTCATTTGAGCAGCAAGCCCTTTCCCTCTGTTTTAGTTACTTTTCTGTTGCTGTGGTAAAAAGTACCATGAGCGAGGCAGCCAGGAAAAGAAATGATCTAATCTGGGGCTTTTGGTCTCTTGGGGTTAGAGTGTATGTGGGGCACGGCAGCAGGCAGGCAGGCATGGTGCTGGAGCAGTAGCCGAGAGCTCATACCTTGATCCATAAACACGAGTGAGGCCAAGAGGAAGCTGCTGTGGACATTTGAAACCTCGAAGCCAGTCCCCCACCCCACCCCCCAGTAACAAACTTCCTCCAGCAAAGCCACACCTCCTGATCCTTTCCAAACAGTTCTGCAAGTATTCAAACGTAGGAGCCTCTGGGGGCCTTTCTCATTTTTGTTTTGAGACTGGACTCAAACTCTCTACCCTCCTTCCTCCCCGGTGCTGGCATTACAGTGCATACTACTGTGTCCTGTTCACAAGTGTCACAGTCTTATCTGTTTTATATGGTTCCCCCACCGGGATGCAGGTCTAAAGCAATCAAGAATAATATGTACCATTTCTTGCCATTTTCAAAGTTAGCTCATGTGTTGCCTCTGTCATAGTTTGGTTTTGTATTTCCTTCCTTTAAAATGTGCAGTGCTGGGGCTGAGGAGATGGCTCAGTCATTAAGAACACTTGACTGCTCTTTCAATGGATCCAAGTTTGATTCCCAGCACCCACATGGCAGCTTTAAAAGACTGTAACTCCAGTTCCAAAGGATATGATGCCTTCTTCTGACCTCTGTGGGTACCAGGCACATACATGGTACACAGACACACAGGCAGGTAGAACCTCCATACATTAGATATAAAAATGAAAATAAAAAATTGATGTAGTTTTCATTGCTGTCAATGTGCCATTATGTTGCCAAATGTTGGATGGGTGTCATAAAAGAAGACCATGTGCATTGCTGTCCTGTTTCCTGGGTAATCTTCTCCCCAGATGTTTCCTTGTCACAGCTGGATCACGGCTGATGTGCCCACGGTGCCATCTCTCATTGCCACATCTATTTTGCTTGTCCCTATCTATGTGCACTATGCCGTATTTCAACCTTGATTTCTTTGTTTGTTTGTTTGTTTGTTTGTTTGTTTGTTTTTCAAGACAGGGTTTCTCTGTATAGCTCTGGCTGTCCTGGAACTCTGTAGACCAGGCTGGCCTCAAACTCAGAAATCTGCCTGCCTCTGCCTCCCAAGTGCTGGGACTAAAGACGTGCGCCGCCACCACCCGGCTTGCTTTCTTTCTTTCTTTCTTTCTTTCTTTCTTTCTTTCTTTCTTTCTTCCTTCCTTCCTTCCTTCCTTCCTTCCTTCCTTCCTTCCTTCCTTTCCTCCTCCTCCTCCTCACATACATTAAATAAAGAAACTTTTTTTTTTTTTTTGAGACAGGGTTTCTCTGTGTAGTCCTGGCTGTCCTGGAGCTCACTTTGTAGACTAGGCTGGCCTTGAACTCAAAAATCTGCCTGCCTCTGCCTCCCAAGCGCTGGGATTACAGGCGTGTGCCACCGCCGCCGCCGCCGCCGCCGCCGCCGCCGCCGCCGCCGCCGCCGCCACCACCACCACCACCACCACCACCACCCAGCTAAAGAAAACTTTTAAATACAACCAACCAAAAACAAAACAAACCACTAACTCTCTTAAGAACAAACTACTTCACTGTCTTCTGCCAGGAAGTTATAAAAAACATACACAGCAGTCATGTTTCCAATAAGCAAAGTATAATAGACAAAATTTCTCAGAATTATGTCATACTAGGTGAGACATATCAAGGCATTGTCCAGCTAGACCAACACACCTGGCTTCTCCAGACCCAGTCACACCTAGATTTAATTTTAATTAATTAGTTAATTGTGGTGTTGTGTGTGTGTGTGTGTGTGTGTGTGTATGTATGTATGTTGTGCCTGTCTGTATGTCTATGCACCACATGCATGTAGTGCCCTCGGAGGCTAGAAGAGATCATTGGAACTAGAACTGGAGTTTCAGCTGATGCAAGCAGTCGTGTGGATGCTGAGAATCAATCCCTGGTCCTCTGAAAGAACAGCCTGTGCTTCTAACCACTGAGCCCTCACTCCAGCCTAACAGATTTAACTTTGCTTCCAAACTTCTCTCACAGAAGGAGATTTCTAACTCTCATGACCTTTGTGAAACTGAATCTGATTTGATTCACTCATACTGTGGGAAGAAAGATAGGAGGGGAATATGACATGCACTTCTCCATCTGTAGAGAGGCTGCAAGTAAGACAGGGACTTGAGATTTTCCCACTTGCCCACATAGGAGGACATCCCTTCAATGCTAAAAAGCCTTGACCTTGCACAAAGTGTGGAAGAGAATCGAACCCAGGCAAAATCCTAAAAGAAACAAAAAAGGCTCCCTAAAATGAGTAAGATTGTGGATGAGCCAGTAGGATTCCTAAAGGAACTTGAAGTTGGTGGGGAGAGGGAGTGTCACACACCGTTTTGTGACAGTATACTTGGGAAAGCATGAACAACTATTTATTCACCCCAAATAGGGAGTCAACGGCAAAGCAAAGTAAGAGTACTACCAAAGTCCAACTTGAACCAATGAGCTTCACTGGGGTGACCTTCAGAGTACGGGTGAGAGGTACCTACAGGAGCGGAAATGACTTGACGGTAATATCGAAAGCCCGCTCCAGCATGGATGACAGCTCATGGATTCTTTGCACCACGTGCAGGCAGCTGGAGAGGTTGGAGAGAGCTTCTTCCTCATAACTCCGCCTGACCTAGCCTCTTCTGGCCAGCTGGTCTCGCCTGAGAGTGTCTTTCATCAATCTCCATTGTCTATATAAGGTTTGGGAGGGAGGGGCCTAGTGAACCTGGTCAGTTTCAGGGATTTCCTGAAGCTATTGATTTATTCCCTGAGTCTTAAGGAGCTTCCCACTGGTTAAAAAATCCTGAGAGTCTCGGAATGTGCACCCCCAGTCCCTGCCCCTCCTTCTGGCTCATTTAACTGGAACCCCTGTCCCCACTGCAGGAAGTCCACAGCCAAGAACAGTTCCTGTTATCTAGTACCTCACATCATCCCAAGAATAGGGACACTCAAGCGAACCTCTAGAATAGGCCCACTCTCAGAGTTGGTGTGGCCCGGGCTTTAGCATGGGCAGCTCTGTCTATGTGTGTGTGCCCTGGAGTTTCCTCCAGACAGTGACAGGGGTTAGACAGGTGAGAATTAAGTGGGTAGGTGTTCGAGAAAGGGACAGGGTGCGCAGGTGGCAGGAGGATGTGCCTCCCCTTCCTTTGGGGTCCTGTATGTTACTGTATGGTGTCTTCTCCCTATCAGTGTCTTTCTTGGATCCCAGAACTTGAAGTTTCCCAGTTAACCTAGTTGAATTAATAAAAGAGAGGCGGGAGGTCTTCCTTTGACCTCAGCGTTCTGCGGTAGAACTCACGGACATGAACGGAGTGGATGAGAAACCTATATCCATGTCATCTGATTGGCAAGGAGCACTTCGTTTTCTGAGCTTTGTTTCAGCTCAGCAGCCAGCACCCCAGGAGTGGGGCCACTGGAAGCTCTGGGACCTGCTTTGGGTCGACTTGGAGTCTGCTCCACCTGCAAGTCTTCCAGCCTTGGAGTTTCCTGCTGTGAGTCTCTTTCGAGGAACTGCTGAGGTGACCTAACCTCGGACTCACACAGACACCAGGCATCCCGGGAAGCATCTGCCGCGATCTAGTGATCTACGCTGCTGCTGCTGCTGCTGCTGCTGCTGATACTGCGGCTGTGCGGCGTGAGTCTCCGTGCGCCTAGCGCCACCTTCCGAACATCGCCGGCTACTTCGTCCCCGGCAAAGATGAGAAACAAAAGAGGAACAACAGATGGCAGCCTGGCTAGATTCCTGGGAGACCCTAACTAAAGAGGGTGGGGGTGTTCCCTGATGGACTGAATGAGGAGCCAAGTTCCAGCGGAGGATTCCAGGCTGAATGCCCGAGGTGCCTCTCTAGTACCTCACCTGGTCACAGGGAGCAGGTTCCCCCCCTAAGAGCCCCCACGGCTGCTTCCGGAGCCTCCAAGCAAAGTGCCCCCCGGCATTGCATAGACTGGTTCTCTGCAAGTAGAGACACCATAACCTTAGTATTTTGAAACAAATGTAATGCTTGCCGGCACAAAGAGCAAACATAGTTTTATGTGTCTACATTTACATGTGAGAACAATGTGGGTACCAACAGAGATGCATAGAGGTACAGTTCATGCCAGAGACCCTGGAGTCAATCCAGCACCCAACATCAAAACCACTAGTGAGCTTTTGTGGAAAGAAGTCCGATGACACAACTCATAGTGTTGTGTTCAGTCTGTGACACTTTCCCCCGCCCCGCCCCTGCCCCCGGAAAAGATGAAGAAAATGCGTTACTAATATTATTCAACCAAGCTGTGCTGCTTTATGCCCATGGGAACTATTGGGAGAGAGGGGCTGGTTATGATATGGAATGGATGTCTCCGATGTCTAGAGTGGCTTTCATAGGTGAGGAAAGAGGAGACAGACCTAGGGGGACCAGGCAGATGGCTTGGACCCCGCTGCTCCTCAGTGGGAAAGGTCAGGTTGGGGGTTTCTTGGCTGTTTGCTTTTGTTTTAGAGACAACCTCACCCTATAGTCGAGGCTGACTGGGAACTCTGTGGAGCTTAGGGTGAACTTGAATCTGTGGTGATCCTTCTGCCTCAGCCTCCCAAACGCGTCACAAAGCAATCCTTTTACTGTTTTTCTTTTCTACAGGACCAAGCAGCTTCAATGCAGGGGAAGAACCGACTGGAAGTGGAGGTTTGGCAGGCTCCATGCAAAGGAGAGAACTGTAGGGAGTTCTCAGGAGTGCAGAGTTCGGCCGCAGGAGGGGTGGGCACCCTTGCGTGCTAGGTGGAGGGTCTCGGTCAGAACTGACTGTGGAAGCCTAAGGGGGCACGGGGGTGGGGTGGGGGCTGGTCTTGAAGGACTTTAAGACCAGCCTCTGCTGACTTTTGACTAGAGAAGCAGAAAAGTATCCGCTTGGTTGTCTGGAAGCAGTACCCTCCTCACCTTGACCCTCACTCTCCTTCAAGCCCAGCCAGGACACATCTGCCTATTTGCCTACAAGAAAGTGCAGAGTAGCCAGGAGGCACCACTCCAAGTGGCTCTGAGGGAGTGCCTCGGGTACTCAGCCTTTAGCTCGGTGTTACCTGTGGATACGCACTGGTCAGCATCAGTACACAGGAACCACGTGAAGTGGTGATCATCAATGTCGTATGATCGACTCGTCTGCACGATGGGTCTCTGAGTATTTTGATGGTTGAGTAAGGTGGAAAGAACTACCTACTGTGGATAGAACCATTATGTGGCCGGGAACCCCCCAACTGTCTGAAGTGAAGAGAGGCTGTTGAGCACTAAGAAGTATGAATTCAGCACGCTCTGCTTCTTAGTTACTGATGCAATGTGATCAGATCCCTCAAACTTTATGATCTCCCCACCATGATGGACTATAACCTGGAACTGTGAGATAAATAAATAAATCAAATAAATATGTGCTGGCTGTTGTATTTGTTTTTTATATTTTTATTTTTATTTTTTGTATTGTTTCCTTTTTTTTTTTAACATGGCATAAGCTGGAGTCATTTGGGAAGAGAAAGCCTCACCTGAGGAATTGCTTCCATCAGATAAGTCTGTGGGCAAGTCCGTGGGACATTTTGTTGGTTGATGATTGGTGTGGGAGAACTCAGCCACTGTTGACGATGCCATCCCTGGGCAAGAGGTTCTTGGTGGGATAAAAAAAAAAATCAAACTGAGCTTCCTTCTGGTTACCATCTGCACATGGAGCTGACCCTCTGTCACAGCTCTCCATACCCAAATCCTGCTGGGAGAGAGCTGGTCTCCCAGGAGCGCTGACTCACAGGCTTACAGAAGGGACAAGGCACAGTCAGAGATAGCAAGACCAGCTAACACCACAGATAACTAAATGAACCAAATGGCCAGAGACAAGGGCAAGAACATAAGCAACATGAAGCAAGGCTACTTGGCACCATCAGAACCCAGTTCTCCCACCACAGCAAGCCCTGGATACCCCAACACACCAGAAAAGCAAGACTCTGATTTAAAGTCACATTTCATGATAATGATAGAGGACTTTAAGAAGGACATAAATAGCTACCTTAAAGAAATATAGGAGATCACAGGTAACAGGTAGATGCCCTTAAAGAGGAAACACAAAAATCCTTTGAAGTATTATAAGAAAACACAACCAAGCAAGTAAAAGAATGGAACAAAACCATCCAGGATCTAAAAATGGAATAGAAACAATAAAGAAATCACAAAGGGAGATAGAAATAGAGATAGAAAACCTACGAAAGAGATCAGGAGTCATAGATGCAAGCATCACCAACAGAATATAAGGGATAAGAGAGAGAATCTCAGGTGCAGAAGATACCATAGAAAACATTGACACAACAGTCAAAGAAAAGGCAAAGGGTAAAAAGCTCCTAACCCAAAACATCCAGGAAATCCAGGACACAATGAGAGGACCAAACCTAAGGATAATAGGTATAGAAGAGAGTGAAGATTCCCAACTTAAAGGGCCAGTAAATATCTTCAACAAAATTATAGAAGAAAACATCTCTAACCTAAAGAAAGAGATGCCCACATACAAGAAGCCTACAAAACTCCAAATAGATTGGACCAGAAAAATTCCTCCCATCACATAATAGTCAAAACACCAAATGGACAAAATAAAGAAAGAATATTAAAAGCAGAATGGGAAAAAAGTCAAGTAACATAAAAAGGCAGATCTATCAGAATTACACCAGACTTCTCACCAGAGACTAAAAGCCAGAAGATCCTGGGCAGATGTCATAAGGGAACACAAATGCCAACCCAGGCTACTATACCCAGCAAAACTCTATTACCATAAATGGAGAAACCAAGATATTCCATGGCAAAACCAAATTTACACAATATCTCCCCACAAATCCAGCCCTACAAAGGATAATAGTTGGAAAATGCCAACACAAGGAGGGAAACTACACCCTAGAAAAAGCAAGAAAGTAATCTTGTTTCAACAAACCCAAAAGAAGATAGCCACACAAACATAATTCTACCCTAACAATGAAAATAACAGGAAGTAAGAATCACTATTCCTTAATATCTCTTAATATCAATGGACTCAATTCCCTAATAAAAAGACATAGACTAACAGACTGGATACATAAACAAGAGCCAGCATTTTGCTGCATACAGGAAACACAACTCAGTGACAAAGACAGACACTACCTCAGAGTGAAAGACTGGAAAACAATTTTCCAAGCAGATGGTCCCAAGAAACAAGCTGGAGTAGCCATTCTAATATCGAATAAAATCATTTGCAACCAAAAGTTAGGCAAAGAGCGAGAAATACCCATGATACAATTCACAGACCACATGAAGCTCAAGAGAAAGGAAGACCAAAGACTGGATGCTTCAGTCTTACTTAGAAGGGGGAACAATATAATCAAGGGAAGTAGAGGGTGGGAGGAACTTGGGAGGAAGAGAGGAGTGGGAGGGAGAAAAAGAGGTATGGGAGGAGATGGAGATGTACAGAGGTCAGGATATTTAACAGAGGTGTGTATCAATGGGGGATGGGGAATTGGGGGTAGCAACCAGAAAGTCCCAGGTGACAGGAAAACAAGAGCCTCCCAGGACCCCACAGGGATGACATTAGCTGAAATAGCCCACAAAGGGGAGGGAGAATCTGTCGAGACCATATCTAGAGGTTAGGACCCCAGTTGAGGGGTGGGGCCACCCATCCATCTCCAAAAATTTTAACCCAGAATTGCTCCTGTCTAAAGGAAATACAGGGATAAAGAATGGAACAGAGACTGAAGGAAAGGTCATCTAGAAACTGCCCCACCTGGGGATCCATCCCACACGTATACACTAAACCCAGACACTATTGCTGATGCCAAGAAGTGCTCACTGACAGAAGCCTGATACAGCTGTCTCCTGAGAGGCTCTGCAAGATCCTGACAAATTCTGTAGCCAACCATTGGACTGAGCACAGGGACTCCAATGGAGGAGGAGTTAGGGGAAGGATTGAAGGAGCTGAAGGGGCCTTATCTGGCATCAATGGGAAGGGAGGCTGTGAAGACGTGATGCCCCAGTGTAGAGGAATGCTATGGCAGTGAGGCAGGAGTGGGTGTGTGGGTGGGGGAGCACTCTCATAGAAGCAGGGTAAGGGGGGGATGGGAAAGGGGGTTTGCAGAGGGGAAACCGGGAAAGGGGCTAACATTTGAAATGTAAACAAATACAATATTCAATTAAAATAAAAAAAAGCATGTCTTTTGCTTTTAGCCTGAAAACCCATTTCAGACTTCTGACCTCCAAAACTGAGGATTGAACCGAGAGCCTTGTGCATGCTGAGCATGTTTTCTTTTTTTACATTGATTTATTTAGTGTGTGCACATGTGTGCATGTGCCATAGTGCACATGTGAAGGTCAGAGGACAACTTGTGGGAGTGAACTCTCTCCTTCCATTATGTGGTTCCCAAGGATTGAATTCAGGTTGTTAGGTTTGGTAGCAAATATGTTTACTTGCTAACCCATCTCATTGACCCTGAGTAAGCTATTTCAGCCATGGTTGTGGTAATTTGTTATTCCAGAGATAAGAAACTAAAACAAGTAGCTAAAACATTAAAACTATATGTAAAGTGTATCATGGAAGTTATTGTCAATAATCTGTCCTCATTCAGTTGTTCCCCTTAAACTCTATATAGTAAATATAGAGAGTTGTATTAAAAAAACAAGGCCGGGCAGTGGTGGTGCACGCCTGTAATCCCAGCACTTGGGAGGCAGAGGCAGGCGGATTTCTGAGTTCGAGGCCAGCCTGGTCAATAGAGTGAGTTCCAGGACAGCCAGAGCTACACAGAGAAACCCTGTCTTGAAAAACCAAAAACCAACAAACCAACCAAACAACCAAACAACCAAACAAACAAACAAACAAACAAACAAAAAAACCCAAAAAACTGAGCAAGGCAGTAAGCAGAGCTCCTCCATGGTTCATTCAGTCCAACTTCCCTCAATGATAGCCTGTAATATGTAAGTCAAATAACCCTCTTTCTCCCCAAGATGCATTTGGTCATGAGTATCACAGCAACCGAGAAGCTAACTAGAACACAGGCTGTAATAGACTGTCTCTTTTTGGACTGTAAGCCAAACCAAACCCTTCACTTCTTGGGTCTCTTTTTGTCAAATATATGGACACAGTAACAACAGAAACAACAAATATAGAACCAAACACTTTTTAAAAACCCAACTTTCAGGGTTGGCTCTGCCAAGTTGAATGTCCATAAAGACTCATGCTTAGGTGTCCATAGTCCACACAGTCCAAGAATGGAGTCATATGAGAATTCTGAGTACTTGTGAGAAAACTCCAACAGAACAGGAGTCTTGTGACCTCAGTTTCTTCAAAAACATGAAATTGTTCTTGGAATGTGTTTTTGTGTTCTTTCTAGGTATAGTAAATAGGAGTGAGCTTACTAGCCGGGCAGTGTGGTGGTGCACACCTTTAATCCCAGCACTTGGGAGGCAGAGGCAGGCAGATTTCTGAGTTCCAGGCCAGCCTGGTCTACAGAGTGAGTTCCAGGACAGCCAGGGCTACACAGAGAAACCCTGTCTCGAAAAACCAAAAAAAAAAAAAAAAAAAAAGGAGTGAGTTTACTTCAGATAACTCATTACAGCTTGCTATTATATTTGTTTATTTGCCTCTATGGGAAAACATGGTTTTTTTTGCCCCATGGGACTTCCACATGTAGCTTGTCCACCACATGCAAGTGATCTTCCACATGCTACTTACCCACCACTTGAAGCTTGTTCTTGTCATTGTACAATTCACTCATATGACCCTACTTAACCCTTAGAGTATAAATTGTCTGATGCTATGAATAAACTTGGCTACTGTATGAGACTTTAGTTCACCTCATTTATTGGCTTTCTAGGTCTTATCGCCTCTAAAGTAGAAAACACCTTGGAATGAAGACATCTTGTTTCTTAGACCTAGGAAGACCCAAGTAAGAATGAATTCTGTGTAAAATCTACAAGAAGTCAAAGCTGGAGGACTGGCAGGCATTCCTGAAGTATCCCCAGTGGAAGTTCCATGGGAATAAGGTTGGAGTTGCCATCCTTTTAGCAGGGAGTTCGGGCTGAGCATCTTGCAGGAGGTCAGCCTGATGTACTCCCTGGTCCCTCAGCACTCCTGTCCCACTGGAAGATTCTGGCATGAGAGGTGTTGGGACTGGGTTGGTGAAGGGAAAATGGAGAGGCAGAGGACCAGAACACAGGAGCCTATGTCCTAAATGTTTCTGAGAACTCAGTACTGGGAGGAGACCTGAAAGAAAGGGTCAGAGAGAACAGAGAGGGACAGTGTCAGAACAGCAAGACTCCTCTTTGCAAGGTCTCAGGAGCAGTTGCTGTTGGCTAATGAACCCCATACGAGGGATGCTGGCGTTATCTCAGAAATAATCAGGCAGAGTTGCAAAGTTGAGTGGGGCCTTAGGATTGAATCAAAATGTGGATGTGATGTCAGGACCCTGGAGGCCATAGAGTCAAGATAGAGGGTCACAGGAGCAAGGAGGTGAGGTACAGAAACTCTCCTCAGACAGATGTAGGGCTGGGAACTTAAGCATACTGAATCCACAGCTGTGGCTGAGTTGAGCCCTGGGGATGGTTGGAGTCTGCTCTTCCCTTGATGCACAAGGCAGTTGGTCGGATGGCAGGTTGGTTGTAGCCTTTGCTGTTACAGCACTCAGTGTCCTCCTCTTTATGGAATCTGGAAAGGGCACTGCATCTTTCTTTGGTTTGGTGTATTCAATAAGTTCACTGGCCTGGTCTTTCAGATTTAATTTTAATATGCTCATGAGTTCACATTTTTTTTTCCTTCTACAGCATACGCACAGAGGTAAGAAGGGAACGTTTGGAAGCCGGCTCTTCCCTTTTACCACATGGATTCCAGGGACCAAACAGGTAGTGAGGTTTAGTGACAAAAACCTACTTAGTTATCCATTGGTGAATATTTGCCCTTTGGAGAGGGATGGACAATGTCCAGCTCAAATAAGACCACAGCAACAAACCAAAGTTCAATTTCATCAAAGTTCATGAGTTTATTACAGAGCAGTGGGTGAGGGATTATGGGCAGGGGCATAGGTGACCTTAAAACAGTCACCCCGGAAGGTCTGCACCAGGCAGGTACAATGGCTTCCCCTTGGCTGCATCGATGGAGTCCCCTCCTCTAGCCCTTCCCTGAGATTCCCCCAAGGCCAAGTACAATTAGGGGAGAATTGTATATAACCGCTTTGAAGAACTGGCTAAACACCCAGGTGGAGGTCCTCGGACCTTTCTCTACCTCCTCCACAATCTTTCTGAGTCTTTCTTAAACTTGAAAAAGCCATCCCCTTACAGAGACTTCACCTAATGAGATTAGCTAAACACATCTATTCAATGCCATATAATCAGCACACTCAACTTCCACCATCCTGCAGCTAGCTTCTCCTACTAAAAGCCCAGACCACCAAACCCTGCTCTCTGTCTGTGTGTCTGTGTGTCTGTGTGTCTGTCTTGTCTGTCTTTTGTTCTCTCACATTCCCTAGTCAGCTCAGTCCTTGGAGCCACCCAAGGCAAACTAGTATACGTGCAAAGTGATCTGAGAAAGAAGAGAAGGTTCTAAGACAAGTGTTGACTATCGGCCTGTGTCTTTATTGGCTTTTTCAGGGCATGCTGGCCCTGGGTTGGTGGGGTGTGGTCCATATGGGACTGCTCTCCAGATGCTGACCCGTGGAGGGAGCGGGCTAAGCTACATTTATTTAACTTATCTTTCATAAGTTCAATTTTAAAGCCTAAACAATTTATTTACTTATTTTTGTGTATGCCAGTGTTTTGCCTGCATGTGTTTCTGTGCACCGTGTTAGTGCTGCCCAAGGAGGCCAGAAGAGGCCATCTTACCCTCCGGAACTAGAGTTACAGGCAGTTGTGAGTCTTTATGTTGTGCTGAAAATTGAACCCAGGTCCCCTGGAAGTGCTCTCACCTGCAGAGCCATGGTTCCGCCCCTTAAAAAACACGTAGTAATACCTTAAGACACAAGCACGTTGTGCCGGTGTACAAAATCGCTTAAATCTTTAGTCTATAATCTGTTTGTGTCTCTCTTAAAGAACCTAACACACACACACACACACACACACACACACACACACACACTCAGAGGCCTAGGTCTGTATAGGGTCAGGATTATCAGGTCCCCTGTCTACCGCCTTTACAGCTCATCCTACTGGAAGATATTCAGGGACAGCAACATTTATGGAGGTACCTTCTCCTTCTAGAATTCTTGCTGGAGGACGAAACCTGAGGCTGTTTTAGAAGTTTTTTAAAAATACTTTTTATTTTTGTCCCAGTGCCGAAGATCACACCAGGATTCCATGGATACCCAGGAAAGTCCTCTACCACCAAGTTCTCCCCAGCACCCTGCCCCGTGTTTAATTGGGATGGAGTTTCTTGCAGTCTAGTTCAGATAGCCTTGAATTTGAGATCTTCCTGCCTTAGCCTTTTGAGTACTGGCATTACAGATGTGGGCTACCACACCAGGCTAGCTCACTTTGTTTTATAAGTAGTACATTCTAAACTAGTGGTAGAAAGTACAGTACATACATACATAATCCCATTACAAAGTCATATTACCAAACCTTGGGTACTTTTTACACTGATGTAAGTATATTTTTATGTGACCCACAGCACAGATGTTTGTTTACAACAGCATCAGTGCAAATGCATGAAGACTGTGTTTCATTCCCGATCTCCTCAATTTCTGGATCTTAGAGTCTTCCTTTCTTGACAGCCCAAGCCTTGGAGGATTGAAGGTTTTGACCCAGTAACTCTACATCTGAATTGTACAAATTGAACATAATTAGAACAATTCAGAAAGCAAATTTATGCAAATATTTATTACACTGTTACTTATTATAAAACTGAAAATTTCAAAATATCATAAGCAATTCATTAAATAAATGAAAATATGAGTTTAAATATTAAGGAACAACTATGAAATCACTCTTAGGATACAGATATTGTCTAAGAAGGCAGTGTCCTCAATTTGTTTGCTAAAAAAAACAAAAAAACAAAAAAACAAAAAAAACCTCACAATATAAATATGACATTCTTAAAAAAAAAAAAAAAGAAAGAAAGAAAGAAAAACAGGAAAAAAAAAAACCCGCCGGGCGTGGTGGAGCACGCCTGTAATCCCAGCACTTGGGAGGCAGAGGCAGGCGGATTTCTGAGTTCGAGGCCAGCCTGGTCTACAGAGTGAGTTCCAGGACAGCCAGGACTACTCAGAGAAACCCTGTCTCGAAAAACCAAAAACAAAAAACAAACAAACAAACAAACAAAAAACCAGGGGGCTGGAGAGATGGCTCAGCAGTTAAGAGCACTGACTGCTCTTCCAGAAGTCTTGAGTTCAAATCCCTGCAACCACATGGTGGCTCCACAACCATCTGTAATGGAATCTGATGCTGTCTTCTGGTGTGTCTGAAGACAGCTACAGGGTATTTACATACATTGAATAAATAAATAAATAAATCTTTTTAAAAAGTTGTTTAAAAGAAAAGACATTTTAAATTTCCTAAATTCTGTTTATCTGAAGAAAATCACACCTCAGACACAATGAGATTTGAAGGAGACACTTTGCAACATTTGAGAGGCAGAGTTGGGATGCCTGTGAGGCCAGCCTGGACTACCAGAGCTACATAATGAGACCCTGCCTTGATGATGATGATGATGATGATGATGATGATGATGATGATTGTGTGTGTGTGTGTGTGTGTGTGTGTGTGTGTGTGCCGCTATGTGGGTGTGGTTCAGGGTATCCACATGCCATGGCAAGTGTTTGGAAGTCCGAGGACAACTTTGTGTCTTGTTCTCTTCTTCCACATTTACATGGATTCTGGGCGTCCATCTCAAACAGCCGTGCTGTGCAGAAGCATCTGCCTGCAGAGCCAGCTTGACAGCTGTTTTCTTTAGACATGCCCGTGAATTGCTAGTGTACTAAACAAGTTTTTTTTAAATATATCGAAGTTTCTAGAAGAACTAAATTGCCAAGTTAAAAAACTGATAATGTATGATGACCAAAACATTCTAACAGGTTTTTAAAAACTATTTATTTTGAGATAGGGTCTCACTATGTAACTCTGGGTAACTCACTAAGGTAACAGTTTTTTTTTTTTTTAAAGCAAAGAACATTTAAAACATTGTATTAGGAAGAATTATATGCTAGGCATATATAGTTTTCAAAATATAGAATATAAACATATAATTGAGAGAGTAATGAGAAAGCAGCATGAATGAATATAAAACAAATGGAGAGAAGCAGAAAGATTCAAGGTGATTTTGGTGTGTGTGTGTGTGTGTGTGTGTGTGTGTACCACTCTAGGTGGCAGTGTGAAACTGCAGGAGTGGACCCTAAAGTCTCATGCCATGGGCAACTTTACTCAGAGCATCAGGCAGTTTATACTCTGAGGGTTAAGAAGACTGGCCTGAGTACACTGTACAACCCTGAGGGCACCCATGTCGAAGCGTGTTTCCATAGAGGCACATGAGTAACGACAGCTGACGTGAGCTCACTCCTATCCTCTTCACCTGGGAGGAACACAAAACACATTCCGGAACAGTCCATGTGCTGAAGAAACTGAGGACACAAGACTCTTGTTGTTTTCTGGGGGTTTTCTCACAAGCGCTCAGAATTCTCTCATTCTTGGACTGTGTCCTGACAGTGCAGTAAAATGGAAGCCTTGATGCTCCCATAGGATACGCTGAGCATAGGACGGTGACTTCTACCTTCCTCCAAACCTCTGGTAGAGACTGAATGAGGAATTGGACACTGTGGGAACCATCCAAAAAATTCAGTGTCTGCAGTCACTGGGGTACCCCAGGCATGAGAACGCTCCATTCTTCTAGTGATGTCAAAACAAAGATCAAAATAACTACCTTGTCTCTTGACCTGGTTCCACTTTTATATAATCTGTTCAGTAGTGGGGACCCAGAATGCTGAAAACTATATTCCCAGGATGTTTTTGTAAGCTGAGTTTCTTTTATATTTTGTCAAGTTACTCACAGAACAGCTATTTTTCAGGCTTTGAGAAGTAATTTATAGAAAAAAAAATTTAAACAGGGTCTTCTGAATCCCTGGCTGGCCTGGAACTTGCAGCAATCCTCCTGCTTCTGCCCTCTGCGTGCTGTGATTGTAGGTGTGCACCCTATGGCTTCTTTTCCAAGGTGTTTATAAATCCTAGCCCCAGTGTGAATAGGATTGAAAGGATGAGCTGTGATGTTCTAAGTCAAAGATTCAGGTACTTACTTGGAGGGGCCCCTAACATAAGCTGTCTGGGGCTTGGTAATAATTCAATGGTAGAGTCTTCACAGTTTAAGACGTTCTGGAATAACAATGTATATCGCTATGGACTCTATTGAAACAACTTAAATGCCCTGTGTTCAGCTCTATCTTTGACTGATTTCTAAAATATTGGCAGCTAGAGCTACTTCTTTTCAACAATAATAATTGAAACTTAAGCTACTTAAATTATGACACTAATTAGGGATAAATGCTCTGCAGTCAACCAGTCTATCAACCTCACTGCCACGGCCCACTGCTGACAGCCTTGATACTTTGAATCCAGCCCATCAGTGACAGGAGCATTTAGCACAGCAGCTCCTGATGCTGCTTCGGTATGTTCTCTTTGAGTTACGATTCAACAAACGGAAGAATAAAACGAGTTGGATGCTACCACTATATTATTGTAAACCATTACAATGTCTTCGAAACATACACTTTCTCTACAAGCACTTTATAGGCAAATTCAGCAAATGAGGACTTACCAAGGAGAATGAAGTCATCAGGGAAACATAGTTGGGGGGGGGCAGGTAATTTGTGTGCCTAGAAGTTTAGGCAAAGAATGAATACTTCTTTAATATCTGTCTTGTATAATATTTTATCCCAAAGTACAGATAAGTGTGGGGGGTTAGAAATAATTAATTTTTAACTGGACTCTCTAGCTGTTTTTTCCCCCTAGTTCAGTGTAGTTTTTATTTTTTGGTATGTATGGGGACTTGCATGTGCACCTCAAATCTGGCAATCCTCCATTAGAGCTCTGAGCGTCTGGTGTGAGTCACCTGCTGTGATAGCCACGCCCGGAGATCACAACACCAATGCAGGCTCTGCACTGCATATATCAGAAGATGGAGCCCTGTGTTATCTCCACCAGCTCCTGGTGGCCCCTCTTCAGCACTGAGCTTCCTTCCACAAGTTCCCCTTTCCCATCTGTTTTCAGCACCTTAGGGTGATAACTGTTTGCCCAGCCATAATCCCCAAACACACAAGCACAAGCATTATAATCCTCAGAGATAAAATTCAGAAAGATATAAATCCACAAAGTCTAGAATTGTCAAAATTACAGTTTCAAAAGATTAACATTCTGAATGCTGAAATCCTGAGAGCTGAAGTTTCCAAAGTGTGATTCTTATTAAAATAAAATGTTCTGGGCTAGAAAGGCTAGGCAGGCGCACCGTGTCTGGTGGAACAAATACCTGAAAACCTGGTAAAGAATTAGCCTGGATGTCTGTGAGGAAATTTAACAGGTGCTTTAACAAGGAAATATAGTCCCTCTGATCTGAGGTTGGGAGCTAAAGACCTGGGAAAACACCAACAGGAGATGTTTTCAACAGAAAACAGCCGAACCCTCACAGGTAGAGAATAAATGTTCTTTCCTCATTCTCTCCCCAGCACATCCCGTTGGCTGAGTTTCCTCACTCTCTCCACAGCCCTCGCATTCCCCAGTAAGAGGGGAGACTGGTGAAGGAGCTCAGAGATCAGCCTTCTGGGGTGCAGAGAAAGGTAAGAGGCTGCTTTTCAATTTTTACTGGAGATTGTCAATAAAATCTAACCCATCCGAGTTTGCATAACAAGTGTTACTGAGGACACAGTTATAGCATAGCCACTCTTGTGACACAGGCGTCTCCCTGTTTAGGGCTTAGTAGAACACGGTAATATTCCAGACACAGGAGCACCCTAACTCTACAGGAAGTTTGAACTGGTGGGCACCAGTGGTGGGCATCCTGGCAAGTGTTGGATTTTGCATGGAAATACTGCATTCCCTTCTGACCCCCCTCTATCTAGTAGGAGACACCATGTCAGTAATACAAAGTTGGCAGGCTTAGGGATGACAAGTCTTTCACGGATGTAATTCCTGATCCGCCATATTGGAAACAGCCAATAGGGAACACTTAAAATATATCCAGCTGGCAAGACTACTCACCACCCAAGCCAAGTACCTGGCCAAGAAGGTTATGTCCTTGGGTTCCAAGAAAACAAGAGGCTTACTGCAGACAGAAAAAACAAAACATCCCATTGGTTCAGTGAATTCAGAAATACTTAAGTCTCTGCCAAAGGGAGGACAAGACAACCAACTTCCAGGACTCAGTGTGAGTAGCGGCCTATATTCCTTTCATGACCCTTCCATGCTTCTCATTAGCCATGGAATGTCTGTGTTCCACAACAGCAACTCATTCTGGGCCACAGTTTGCATGACCCTTCCAGCTGGCCAGTTTTTGAACATCAGTGTCAGCTCCTCAATCTTCATTCCCCCTTGTACTTTTCTACTTCTCCCTGCTTTCTGCCATAAAGCAGAAATACACTCTGGGATTTTGCTGGGCTCTGCTGAGGAAGACCTCTGCTGTCTTATCACCAGGCACCCTACCCTAACTAACTGCCTAGAAGGGAGTCTTCCACTAGCAGCCTTCAGATGAAGATGTAGAATTCTTAGCTCCTCCTGCTCCATGCCTGCCAGGATGCTGCCATGTTCCCACCTTGATGATAATGGATTGAACCTCGGAACCTGTAAACCAGCCCCAGTTAAACGATGTCCTTATCAGAGTTGCCTTGGTCATGGTGTCTGTTCACAGCAGTAAAATCCTAACTGAGCAGAAGCTTGTACCAGGGTATTTCTGTGATAGGCCTGACCATGCTTTTGTTTGGAGGAATGTGGATTTTGGGACTTTGGAAAGCAGTAGAGTGCTTTAAATTGTGCTTAATGGGCTATCCTAGTAAGAATATGGAAAGCTTTGTTGCTGAGTATGGTTTGAATTGTGTAGACCTGACCCAAGAGGTTTCAGTGGAGAAGAATTTCAGAATGTGACCTAGAGAGTATTTCTATGGTAATTTGGTGAAGAGCATGGCAGCTTCCTTGTCTGAAGAGTCTGCCTGAGGCTAAGGTGAAGAGACTCAGATTAATTACATTGGCAAAGGAAGTCTCAGAAACGCCCACCATAGACTTTGTTCTCTGGGTAAGTCTCATGAAGAGTATTTTCAACAAGCATAGCAAGCTGAGAAAGGAAAAAATGTACAATATATGGTTACTAAAGTATTAAGGGGGTGCCAGGAAGTGAAATGGAGCTGAATCTTGTGTTCATGGGATAATAAAGGGAGTGGTGACCTTGGGGCAAGATCCCATCCAGCTAAATTTAGGTCCAGGCATGCTAGTACTAGCCTTTAATTCCAGGAGGCAAAGACCAGCAGATGTCTGAGTTCAAGGCCAGCCTAGAACAGAGCAAGTTCTAGGTGAAGAAAAACTTAAACCCAGGCTTGGTGGACCACACCTTTAATCCCAGTGTTTAGGAAACAGGCATGCAGGTCTCTTGAGTTCAAAGTCAGTCTATGGAGCAAGATCTAGGGCAGCCAAGCTTAGGCAGTGAAGGAGTTGGAAAAAAAGGAAGCTACTGATAATGTAATAGAACAAGGGGGGGGCAGTGTTCCAGCTCCTGCAAGAAGCAGAATGCAGCAGCTTCAGCCATGTGTCTCTGGCTTCATATTCAAGAGGAGGAGGAGACTACTGGGACAATGGATGCTGGTTAGCTGGAGCTAAGAAATGAGTGGTGATTAAGAAGAGACCAGCATCATTTAGGTGAAATCTTCTGGGAAGTTTTTCTGAGAGCACAAAGAAGCTGTGTTCCAGAAATAGTCAAGGTTGTACCTCATGCTGCAGCTGAGTAAGAGTCTCCCAGGTGGTCCTGGTTTTGAAGGCATGAAGGCATAATGAAGATCAGCTGAAGCTCGACACTGTGAGAGGCTATGGAAGGCCATTGGTGAAGGTACAATCTCAGTTGTAGCTGATGGACCAGGACTGAAGCGGTCATGCAAAGGATTAGAGGCTTGGCACCATGAAGAGAGCCTATGAGAAGCTATTGGTGAAGCCTACATGCAGTAGAAGGCCCCAGCATATTGGAGTTGCCAGTTCCATGGGATGATCATCAAGAACAGCAGCAGCAATGGAGTGGATCAACCTGAGCTTAGAGTGCTACAGAGGGCAGAGCTGGAGAAATGATGCCAGCCCTTTGTAGGAGCCTAAGATGTTTGAGATGCCAGAGCCATGGGCACAAAGGAAAGCTGCTAACAGGGAGAAACAACAGCCCTGGAGAAAGAAGTTTGTTGCAGTCAACAAAGATGATAAAGGAGTTGGAGATCTGAAGATTGCTTTGACATCAAACATGGAGATGCAGGGTTTAGTTTGCTCAGCTGGTTTCCTGCCTTGCTTTGGTGATTACAGTTGATTGGATGACTTTGAACTTTTAACATTGTTGAGACTACTGTAGACTATGGGGACTTTGGAAGTTGGACTAAATGTATTTTGTATTATGCTATGTTTAGGTATGGCCCCCATAGACTCGTATGTTTGAACAAGCCTATGGGGGCGAGGGAGTGGAATGTCATGGTTTGATTATGCTTAGTCAATGAAGTGGCACTATTTAGAGGTGTGGCCTTCTTGGAGTAGGTGTGTCACTGTAGATATGGATTTTAAGACCCTATCCTAACTGCCTAGAAAGGAGTCGTCCACTAGCAGCCTTCAGATGAAGATGTAGAATTCTTAGCTCCTCCTGCTCCATGCCTGCCAGGATGCTGCCATGTTCCCACCTTGATGATAATGGACTGAACCTCAGAATCTATAAACCAGCCCCAGATAAATGATGTCCTTATCAGAGTTGCCTTGGTCATGGTGTCTGCTCACAGCAGTAAAACCCTAACTAAAACAGAGTCCTAAATGTGATCCTTCCTTCTCTTGGTTTCCTGACCTCCCAAGTGCACAATCAGGGGGGTGTCCAAACTCTCAGCTCTGAGACAAGGTTGCAGATGGTACACAACCTCCAGTTCACGGCCCAGTGGTATGCAGCTCTGGTACTGTGTGGTGGAAAAACAAATTGGGGGCTGGGGAGTATAAACAGAGCACAGCGCGCCTGACAGCCCCGCCCTACCTCATACTCTCTCCAAGCTAACTCTAGCTGCCAGCTTTCTTTTTTCACTAAGAAGGGCCCCTAGGTTGGAAAAAGCAAGATCTAATGAATACCAGAAAGTGTTCATGGCTCCTAAAAACGGTGTTTTATCTCTGGAGAGAGGACACCTGTAGGCTATCATTTTAGAAGGACCCTCTAGAGCTTGCCCGTCCTTAGTTCCTGCCCCACCTCCAAGGGAGGGGAAATTAATCGCTTAAAAATAAATAAAGGCATGCATTTGGAGGTACATTTTCCTTCTTTTGGTCTTAAGTTTCAGTAGGGAACTGTGTGATCTTGTGTTCATTTAAAATTTTAGTTATTTTGTTCAGAGTTCTAGTTAGCTTTAACGGCCAATTTGACACAGCCTAGAGTGCTCTCTAGGGCTATTGGGGTTTCTCTTCCCCAGTCAAATGTTATGGGATGGTGACAGCGCCCGTGCTGCCACAGTACCAAGTATCGGGAGTAGGCCTGGGGGATTGACATAAAACACAGACACAAGTCATTCTGTAAGGAGAATGCCAAAGCTTTACTGAGACACCAGCAATATATATACTAGAGGCCAGGGAAGGGAACAGGAGAAAACAATTATAGCCATTGGTCAGGCATCTGGGAAGTCCCGGGTGGGAAGGAAGGAATCAAGCTAAGCCAAGGGATCACGGGATGTTTTGCTCTCAAGAAACCTGTGCAAACAGCTCAGCTGGGGGCCTTGAGCCAGCTCACGGGGTTCCCAACAGGATGGCCCTTCCACATTCTAAACATCAGAGCCAGTACTGTGCTCTGGTCAGTCCCACCCAGGCTTCAGGGCATGTCTGTGGTAAGACAGGAATTGTGAATTAATGCCCGAGGGACTTATTGGAACAGTCAAGTGACTGGCCTGTGAAGTCTTGGATTTCCCAAGCCTCTCTCACCACACAGCCCCTGTGGAATCAACAGAAAAAATTTCCTCCTTGTTCACCATCTGTCATACCTGTCCCACACTCACCCTCACAGCATCTTTACAAAGCTGGAGAATTGCACCTTCCTGTCACTTCAGCCCCCAAACTGTGGCACTAAATTTGAATTTATAAAATAAAATGAGGAATTCAATTTCCTCACTTTTTACTTGTAGGCTGACAATTTGCCATGCTAACCAAGTTAAGTAGCTGAGAAAAACTCACTGGGGGGTGTGGGGTATGTGTGTGGGGGGTTGAGCAGGCTCTATCTATCCTCTTCTGTCCTGATGTTACAAGTGAATTTGAGGTAAAAAGAGACCATCACTCCCACTATTGTGTCTAGACAAGACAAATTTATGCTTATTAAGAGGGCGTGCTCAGAAGGCTAAAAAAAATCAAATTCCTTGTCCTAAACACAAGTTTTATAGTACTTAATGGAAAATATTCACATCTGATTATTTCTTACACTAAGTAGTTGGAAGAAACTTTCTCCAGGATGGGTAGGTTTAGAAACCTGGTGTAAGGGCTTAGGCAATTAACGTTTTTAGGTATCTTAGACAAGGAATTTGCCCAGAGATCATTTTCAGTTTTGTTTTGTTTTGTTTTTGTTTGGTTTTTTGTTTTTGTTTTAAAGGATGGTTTTGCTTTGTGGGCCATGGAAGAATTATAACCTATCATTTCAAAGCTGGAGTGCCTTCCCCTGTGTCTCTTTCCCCATCATTCCTTCCTAACAAGTGGACAAGGCTCAGAGCAATTCAGAGTGCAGGTGGGGGTGAGAGGGACAGGGAGTCCCAGGCTGACGATGATAGTGACCATGGATTGGAAATGAAGCAATGGGTTTGGGATCCAAAGGCCAGGGAGGGTTAATGTGAGATTAAGGAAGAGGGTTTGAGGATATTAAATATAAAATGTGTGGAAGAAGAGATCGAAGACTCGGAAACAGACTGACAGGGGTCTGGCTAAGTTTAGGAGATGGAATTTGAAGGCAACTGCGATCATCTGACAGTCAGCGCAGGACAGCAGCGCCCCCGCAGGGCAGGCCGCGGGGTGGGCGGGGCGTCCCGGGGGCGGGGCCGGGTGACAGTTACATAACTAACCTGTGCTAGCGGCCGCGGAGCGGTTCGGGCGGCGGGGGCGGGGCCGGGGTGGTGCCAGGCTGCAGCGGGCCGGGCAAGATGGCTGCCGTGGAGGCCGAGACGGGGCTGCTGACCCTGGAGTCGCTGCCCACCGACCCTCTGCTGCTCATCTTATCCTTCGTGGACTACAGGGACCTCATCAAGTAATGGGGCGGTGCTCTCGGCAAGGGTGGGGATGTGGAAGGAGGCTGGGAAGGAAGCCCGGGGGTCGCTGGCTGGACGTGGGCTCCCTCCGCAGCAGGATGACTGCAGGGCGGCCGTTATCCCGCAGAGCACCCCGGGGGCTGAAGGAGACTCGGAGGAACGGTCTGGGCATCCAGGTCCTACTCCTGCCCAGTCCTAGGTCCCCGGGAACTTAGCGCCCTCTCCCCTCAAGCCCTGGCTAGGCCGGATTGCGGAAGAGAGGGGTGGCTCTCTGGTGCTGCACCCAGGGGACCCTCGCTGGCCCTTTGGGTCCTGGTCTAGCGTTGTGGAAAGGCCACTGTCTCGGCCCACGCGCATCCCTGTCCGGCCTGGGGTTCAGGATGACCAGAGCCCTCGTGGGCAGGTAGAACGCGCGCGAGAAGGCCTGCGACCTTATGACTCTGATGCCATCGTGATCGCGGGCAGCATGCACTTTGTCGTGTGTCTGCGACTTTTTTTGGCTGTCAGTTTTCCTTTTTATGGTGGGCGGTTGGATTTTGTGTTTTTGTCACCGACTTCCGGTGAGGCCTCACAGGTGACTGCAGTTATTACTGCAGGGTTTCCCAAATGACCAACATTTACTCCAAAAATAAACACTGGTCATGCGAGAATTCTTTCAGAAATCAGGACTGTTTTAGAGTGGAAGGACAAACGTCCCGTCCTGGCCGTGGTGACACCCTCACCCCCGTGTGTCAGGATTGTTTACATTCTTGACAGCATGGCCTGGGTTTCTTGTGCTTCTGTGTATTATTTGTAGAGGCTGCAAAATGGCTCTCTCCTATGGGGAAGACACATTTTTGTTTTTTGATTGATTACTGGATCCTGGGCATTTGATGATTGTGTCCTATGTTTTCAGGGACCTTTAAGAAGTACAGACTTCTTGGAGTTACAGGTAGCTGTGGGTTGGACTAGCTAAGTGCTGACAGAGGTATTTCCTGAGTTTTCTGTTGTGGCCTCCACTCATACCTGCTAAGACATTTGTCTTTCCAGAATACACACTTCCCCCTACTCAGCCTGTACTAACACAGAGAAAGTTTTTCTGTAGGAAAGGCTGGCCAGCTCAACTGTATTCCATCTGAAATATTTTCTTGCTATCCCTTCTTGTTTAGACAGCCTTCTTTCTTGTTTGCTTGCTGCCAGAGTTATCTTCTAAAGACCAATCTGGTTGTCATTCTTCTTAAATAGCCCTGTTTGCATACTGGACCCCGAACTTTTGCAGTATTTAAGGCCCTTATCCGCTAGCTTATTATCTAAGGCCTTTCGGGCCCTCTCCTCCACTATCATATTTGCACAGTCCATCAGAGGGCATGCCACACACTCACACATGGTCGTGTGTGCTCTGCTGCCTGTCTGGAATACTTCGCTCTCCTCAATTTAGCAACCTTACTCTCCCATTGTCTTCTCCAGCTACAGAGTTTGTAGTAACAGAGTGTGTACTTGTAGAGTGTAAAGACTTTATTTTTTGTATTCAGCTGCTCAGGTTTGTTTGTTTTGGTTTTTGTTGAATGTCTGCTGTGTGCCAGTTAAATGTAGGATTGCAATAGTGAATTAGAGAGAGATGGTCTTTTTTTTTTTTAAAATGTAGCTTGACTACTATAGACAAGATGGAAAGTCAAACAAGTGTGTGATTACATGGGGGGGGCAAGTATTGGGAAGGAATGTGTGTGCTGCGCTGGTAAGGAATGGACCAACTCCCCGTGACAGACATGAAGTGTGGCAGAGCGCACTTGCCCTGGTGAAGGGAGCAGTACTGAGAGGCTGATGGGTCTCTTAACAATAGCGTGGCCTGTTCAACTAGAAAAACTAGAAAGCTGGTTTTGCTAAAGGTAGAAATGACTAACAGGCAGGCTGCACGGAGTTTGGCTGGTGAGATCATGTAGCCTCTTGTAAGAACAGACTTTCAGTTCAAAGCTTTAGGCAGTAATCAGAATTTTAAGCTGAAGTGCCATGACCCCTCCGTAAACGTTTGCGGAAGTGAGTGGAGTTGAATCCTAATCTTGTCTGCAGACTCATCCAGCACACTGCAGTGTCTTGTCCATCACAGCCTGTCCAACTTTGCCAAGTATACAACCTGTTGCCAGTTTTGGTGCATATTTGCTTAACTGTCGGTTGAATTGTATCAATCTGTTGGGAGTTTAATTGGACTCTGAGATAGTATGTTGCTTTCTCCTTATTACTCACAGGGTAAGCATGCTAACTCACACATTAGGTAGATTTTAAAAGCTGCTGCATTGTAGCTTTATGGATAGTAAGTAGAAACAGGAACAATAAAGGGAATTAAGACTTAACAATTACTGTTTTAATCTTTGATTTTTATCCCCCCCCCCATACTAACTGAATCTGGTTACCGCCAGTTGTTGCTATGTTAGTCGAAGACTTAGCCAGCTGTCAACTCATGATCCACTGTGGAGAAGACATTGCAAGAAGTACTGGCTGATGTCGGAGTGAGTATTCTGTGAACATTCCTTCCTTTGGGACACGGTGTGGTTCTTTCAGAGTAAACTTTTCATTGTTGGAGACAGGGCCTCATTCTCTAGCCCAGGCTGGCCCTGACCTTGTGGCAGTCCTTCTGCTTCAGGCTCTCCTGTGCTGGGATTACAAGTGAGCTACCACACTTGGCATTAGAGAACACCCCTCCACTCTCCTCACGCATCGGCCTTTAGTACGGCTCCTCATGTTGTGACCCCCAACCATAAAGTTATTTTTATTGTTACTGCATAACTGTAATCTTGCTACTGTTATGAATTGTAAGGTAAATATCTGCTATGCAGGATGGCCTTAGGTGACCCTGTGAAAGGGCCATTCAGCCCTCCGACGGGCATGACCCACAGATTGAGAACTGCTACACTAGAGTAATTTTTAATTGATATACAATAATTGTTCATGTTTATGGAATAAAGTATAATTCAGTGAACTTACACAGTATATGATAAGAAGGTTAATTTGCATTTCCATCTCCTTAAGTGTGTATTATTCGCTGTATTTGGAGCTTTTAGGTCTTTATAACATGTTATAAAACAGACAGTAAATGTTAGTATAGTCTAGCCTTTGCATACTAATGCTTCCCCTCTAGTTACCTGTTTGTAGTCATGCTCTGGACCCCTTGCCTTTTTCCCCTTCCCAGCTTCTAATGCAGAATATATAGTTTTGAATCCTGACCTTGGACTACTGTCATGCTAGTATGTACTGGTTTTCCTTTCCAACCCTAGCTTCTGTTACTGAGTCCAGTCAAAATTACCATATCGCCAGAATAAAAACATAGATGGTAAGGTTTAGGAGACGTGGAAGGAAAGGTGGGAATACCTAATGTGTTTCTTTAATTATGGGAAGTCAGGGGCACTGAAGTTGGGGAATATTTTTTAAAGCTGAAAGTCTTAGTTGTTCCAAGGGAAAAGTTAATAATGGCTGTTAAGTATTGGGAGGGGGAAGGAGGAGGAAGGGGGAATTTGAAGGTTGATAAGTACTCATCTTTCACTCTGGGGCATCACCTGCTATATATAAAAAATGTATTAATCAAGGACCAGAGGTTTAAGGATATTGAAATATAGAAATAGTTTCCATAAATAACTTTTTTAAAATCACAAGCTCAGTTTTTGTTTTTGTTTTTGTTTTTTTTATGGTTTTTCTAGACAGGGTTTCTCTGTGTAGTTCCGGCTGTCCTGGAACTCACTCTGTAGACCAGACTGGCCTCGAACTCAGAAATCCGCCTGCCTCTGCCTCCTGAGTGCTGGGATTACAGGCGTGCGCCACCACCGCCCGGCTACAAGTTCAGTTTTTACAGTGCTGGGGATGGTACTCAGGACCTCCCTCCTGCTAGGTGAGCACCCCAGCCTTCTTGATAATCGCTGCATGTACTATATTAATACTTTATCTAATAAAAGATGCTTTATTCCTTCCTCAAGCCCCTCCCCCAAAACAAACAAACAAAATGTACACCTGGTATCTGGTGCAGTGGCACACACCTCGTCTCCACTTGGAGGACTGTGGTAGAAGGCCCTGAGTCTGAGCTGACCTGAGTTCTATACACTGTTTCAAAAGAAGCAGTGTTAACTCTGATTTTTGTTTCCTTCATATCTCAACCTTTGACTCTGCATTCCTAGTCTTCGTGGTGGCACCATCCCTGAAGCCCGGCCAGAGCTGGGCGTGCTCCTGGGTGCTCAGGCTTTGCCAGCGTCACATGGTCACTAGCCCTCCCGGAGGTGCTTCAGCTCCTGTCCGCTCCTTTCCCCTGCTCACCACAGCTTGCTTCAGTTCATTGCCCCTCATGAGGACGGCTTCAGAGCTTTCCTATGTCTTTTGTAATGTTCCTAGTTTGTACCCTTCTATCTACCCTCCTCCCACCCCCCATTCTCAACTGTCCACTCTCGGCTTCCCTTTCAGCCCTTCAGCGGCTCTGCATTTTCTGTAGGAAAAAGTCTAAGCCCGCCTGACAGTACTTTGAAGTCCCCTTTGTGGTTGCTTATCCTCTGTGAAGTTTACATTTCGTTCTTTAAAGGCTCATGATTAGACTACTTTTTGAAGGGGAAGAAAGTGTACATGTTTAATGTCCTCAGTGGCCAAGTGAACACTCAAGAAATGTTTACATAATTAAAGCAATGAAAGATGTTAAATCATGTATTTGTTTTGGTTTATTCTTCTCTGGCTGATCCAGTGTAGATGTGCTAGAGCAATATTATGCCATTCTAAATATTCTCAAAAATGGGACAGCCACATGTGCCTTTTGTATGTTTATAATTGAAGGCAGGTTTAGTCTCACATGCCTGTAACTTCAGCACTTGGGAGGTAAAGGGAGGGGATCAAAGTTCATGCCAGCCAGAGCTACACACTCTGTTTCAAAAAGGTTTGTTTTCAACTGATACATTTTTAGGAGTAAGTTGAAATTTGTACTGATATACTATTCATATATTTTGTTAAGAACTGGGAAACATGAAACAAAATTAGGCAGAAAGTGAGAAAATAAGTGACCAATAACCCTACCATGACAGTAGTAACTATTCAGTTTTTTTGATGTATCAGTTCTTGCTATCTAGTTCTCTTTGTGGCCAAAAAATAAGTTAAGAAAATAGAAAGGCATAGTTTACCACAAACTCCCAATAAAGTGTGTTGGTTAATATAAAAAAAAATACATGCTAAGCCAGTTTATGGTACACATTTTTAATTCTGCCATTTGATGCTAGAGGCATGAGGATCAGAAGTTCAAGGTTATCCTTACCTACATTGCTAGTTGAAGGCCAGCCTGTACTACGTATGACCCTATCTCAAACAAAGGAAAAGAGAAAAGATATGTTAATATCATTTCAAAAGATTCTTTTAATCTTGTTTTTTAAATCTAGGGAAGAGAAAGCCCGGAAGAATCAGTGCTGGAAATCTCTCTTCATAGATACTTACTCGGATGTTGGGAGATACATTGACCATTATGCTGCTATTAAAAAGGCTTGGGATGACCTCAAGAAGTACTTGGAGCCCAGGTGTCCTCGGATGGTTTTATCTCTGAAAGGTACTGGGACACAGGGTCCCCATCCACATGTATGTTAGTCGAGAAGGAGTAGTTTAAGTAACTTCAGCTCCACTGTGGACCTGACTGATCCAACCTCTTCCAGGTCACCATTCATACAGCAGCCAGGGAAGCACAGTGCTGATATTGTTAAAGGTCTTGCCCTTGTCTGATTGGTCTGGGAACCCATATGGCTATTAGAATAAAAAGCTGAACTACTTTATCATTATATTTATATTTAAAAAAAAATGATGCTAAGATTGTTTAAGAATAACCATTATGATTTATTTTCATTTTTTGCAATGATGAGGATTGAGCCCAGGGCCTCATGCATTTTAGGCAAGTATTCAACAATGGAACCGGTCCTAAAACTGAGTATTGTCATTATGATTGTTGCTGTGTGTATGTTTTTGTGGTATGCATGTGTGTATACACGTTCACATGGATGTGCTCACATCCATGTGGGGAAGTCAGAGGACATCACACGTCTTTCTGGATTGTCCTCCACTTTCTTTATTGAGTTCAGGTTTGGTCCTGAGCTCGCCGACTGAGCTGCTCCAGCTGGCCGGTTCCCCCAGGTGCTTTGCCTCTATCTCCCAATGCTGGATCACAGGCAGGCCTTCCCATGCTCAGCTTTTATGTGGTTTCTGGGGGACCCAAACTCCAGTCCTCGTGCTTGTGTGACAAGTGCTTTATCCGCTGAGCCAGTTCTCCAGCCCAAGATTATTTTTTTAATTGAAAACTTGTATCAATACCTTTTCCTGTTTGTGTCTATCAAATGTTAGGAAAGCACCTGGGTCTTTAAACATGGAAGAATAACATAGAGTGAGAAAACCTTTCTGTTTGGTATTTGCAAAGTAGCAAAACTAAGGTTTGAATGGAGCTGATCTGACCCCAGGATCCATGCTCTCCTATACTGTCTAATCATGGCTAGAACTATTAACAAGGCGTTTATTTCTGTGTGTGTGTTAATGCCTGTGCTGCTCGTCTGCTTCCCACTTGAAGCTTCCCAGACTCGCTCACTAGGTGGAGCCATGCACACGCTCGGGCTTTGTGGAGCCAAGAGTTGGAATCTGTTCTTTGCGACTCTCACTAGAAGCTGCCTTTCTTAAATAGGTTCCCTGTCTCTTATTCCCACTGCAATGTCTCATGAAAATGTCACCTTCAGACAAACCACCATGCGTTTATTAGAAGGCAGAATAAATGGTTTTAGTAGACAGAATAGGGTGCAACCCTGAGAGTTCCCATTAATAGCTCTACAGCTAACCCTCTAGGAAGTGAGAGCTAACATTCACCTAGCATGGGATACTACAAGAGGAGAGGACAGGCATCATCTGAAGGTAGGTCTGCAGTGGGGATAAGTAAAATAGGCAATAGTTTATAACAACTGTTACTAAAAGTCCTGTAAGGAAGATAGTTATTGTCTTTTTGTAGGGATAGTACTAACTTAGGGCGTAAAAGACCAAGTTTACTATCAAAAAGTAAAAGGTAAAGTCGGGGCTTGACTAGAGGTCTCACTTAGGAAGTATAATCTTTACTTCAGTTATGGTTGCAGGGAGAGAATGAGCCCATTTTGTTTAGACTGTCTCAGGTCCCTTTAAACTCCGTATTAGGGCATGTGGAGTGTGAGAGTGCAGACGGGTGTTCTTCCCAACAGACTCAGAGCTCCTTCTCCTTCTGTCCTTTGCTGTTCCTAGCTCCTGTGTCTCTTCTGCATCTAGCTGTCAGATCCCTTGGCCACTTCTGCTCTACTCCTCGGTGCCAGTTCCCAGGGCTTGTCAGGAGTTTTGGAATAAGGTTAGCAGTGCTGGGGATACTAGGCTCTGAGTTCCACACTAAGTTGGCAACGTGGCCACTGACCTCAGGAGCCGCCATCCCCATTCAATTGTAAGGTTGTAGAGGTGTCAGGTTAAAAGGGGAAAGAAGCAGCAGATAGGCCGCAGACCTGGGGTGAGGGTCATAGAGCACCCTGAGGTTGTTAACTGTATTTTCAAATCATATTTTCTGTATATATTGACTTAGAATTGAGCTGGGAGTTTAGTAATCCTTTAAAGGAACAAACAGTAAATATTTTAGAGTTGGTTGGACTGACCCATGGTTTCTGTGACAGAGACCTGTGTTTAAACCCTGCCATTAGGCTGCTGTTTCTGGGAAACCGCCTTAGACAACACAGAAACAGAAGGGAGTAGCTGGGTTCCAATAGAAAGGATTCAGCCTCTCAGCTGTTATTTACCAAACCCTGATTAAACTAGAGTTTAGGTGGCCTGTTTGAGGACCAATAACTAGTAAGGAACAGAGATAAACTCCTCTCTTGGCTCCTGATAAATTGTCACAGCTTCCTCTCTGAGTTGGTGAGGGGAGAAGAGAGTAGGTGAGTATTATCGAAAGCAGTAAGGCACTTTATGAATAAATACGCACATGGCATTTCCTCCTCCAGTTCTCACTGGTGGGTGGCATTAGCTCGTTGTTTTGGAGAACAAGGTGAAACAGATGCAATATCTTACACACACACACACACACACACACACACACACACGCATACGCAGAGAGAGAGAGAGAGAGAGAGAGAGAGAGAGAGAGAGAGCGCTCCACAGTAAGTAAGTAGTTGGGCTAAGGTAAGAACCAGTCTGGCTTACTATAATAGAGTGTCTCTTCCAATCTTAATTTTACTGAAACGTAAATATATATTCCCATATATCTCTCTTTCTGTTAACTATGGGTGTTATTACTTCTTAATCTTACGTACTAAATAGTCTAACATGTAGCACATAACATACAAATGTTAGCCTCTTATCTAACATACTACTTCCAGCTTCTATTCAGCTTGCTTTCTTTTCTATCAAGCTCTTTTTTTTTTTTTTTTTTTTTTGGTTTTTCAAGACAGGGTTTTTCTGTGTAGTCCTGGCTGTCCTGGAACTCACTCTGTAGTCCAGGCTGGCCTCGAACTCAGAAATCCGCCTGCCTCTGCCTCCCAAGTGCTGGGATTACAGGCGTGCGCCACCACGCCCGGCTCTATCAAGCTCTTTTTTTTTTTTTTACATTTTCTTTTATATGTGTATGTAGTGTACATATATGTACTTGTTTGTGTGTGTGTCCACTTGTGTGCATGTGAAGACCAGAGGCTTATATACCTTACATTTTCCTAAGATTTTTCCTACCCTTTTGTTTTGATTTTTGAGACAGGGTTCCTCTGTGTAAAGCACTGACTGCCCTAGAACTTGCTCTATAAATTAGGCTGGCCTCGAACTCAAAAAAGTCCACCCACCTCTGCCTCCTGAGTGCTAAGATTAAAGGCATTGCCACCACTGTTCAACTTACCACCCCATTTCTTGAGACAGGATCTATCACTAAACCTGGAGCTCATTTCTTTAATTAGCTGGACTGGTCAATCACCTCTAGGGATATGATGTCTCTGTCTCCACGTTCTGGGATTGCAGGTACTCAGCACAGTGCCTGGCATTAAAGGTCGCTAGGGATCTGAATTCAAGTCCTCATTCTAGCAGAGCAAGAATCATTATATAATATAATTCATATTATATTTATATCATAATATATATAAATATAAATTTTAGATTAGTTTAGATTTACAGAGAGTTTTGTATACTTCTCAGTTTCCCTAGTATAGCACACTAGAGGACATTTATCAAAACTAAAAATGCATTAATATTTTGTTTCTTTCACATCCTTAATGTTTTTCCAGGATCCATTTTAAAGTATCACATCACATATAGCTGTAATTTCTTTTTTTATTTTAATTTTTTATTTATTGAAAAGGGAAGTAAAGGGAAGTAAAAACACTTTATGATAAAATTAAAGATTTACATGGAAAATATTTCAGATAAACATGTTAAAATTAACAATTTTCATGGAAAATTAAGGAGTAAAGTGGTAGACATGTAAAACAATGCTAAATTAATTGAAATATGGGATAGAAACAATTTATGATAGAATTGAAGATTTACATGGAAAATATTTCTGATAAAATTGCAGAAAAATGTAGAAAAACATGTTAGAATTGAAGATTATCATGGAAAAATTTATATAGCTATAATAATAGGCATAAAAGTATTCCTAAGTTGATTATTTATATAGATATAATAATAGGCATAAAAGTATTCCTAAGTTGATTAAAAGTGGAATTATAAACATTTTTTGTTGTTGTTTGGTTTTTTGAGACAGGGTTTCTCTGTGTAGTTCTGGCTGTCCTGGAACTCACTCTGTAGACTAGGCTGCCCTCGAATTTAGAAATCTGCCTTCCTCTGCCTCCCAAGTGCTAGGATTAAAGGTATGTGCCACCACTGCCCAGCTCGCCTTTTCTTTCTTTCTTTCTTTCTTTCTTTCTTTCTTTCTTTCTTTCTTTCTTTATCTAAATATTCATTCTTTTATTCTTTTTTTTAAATTTTTTTTTTTATTTTCTATATTCTTTGTTTACATTCCAAAGGCTTTCCTTTTTCCCAGTTCCCCCCTCACCATACGTCCCATCCATAAGTCCTCCCCCCCCCATTTCCCAATCACACCCCCAACCCCCACCATTTCTCTGTTCTGGTACTCTCCTACAAAACTGGATCCAGTCTTTTCAGGACCAGGGTCCTCTCCTTCCTTTTTCTTGGGAATCTTTTGATTTGCTAATTGTGCCTTGAGCATTCAGAGCTTCTGGGCTCATTAATATCCACTTATCAGTGATTGCCATTCATGTGTAACATTTTCTGATAAACTTGAAGATTTATATGGAAAATATTTCTGATAAAATTGAAGGAAATATATAGAAAAACATGTTATAATGAAAAATTATCATGGAAATTATATAAATAAAATGATGGGCATAAAGATAATTCTAAGTTGATTGAAGGTAGAATTATAAACATTTTCAGATAACATTGAAGATTTACATGGAAAATATTTCTGGTAAAATTCAAGAAATAAATAGAAAACACATTAAAATAGACTATTTTATGGAAAATTTTACATAAAGAATGGTTGATGTAAAAACTCTAAATTAATTGAAGGTGGAATTAGAAACATTTGTGATAAAATCAAAGATTTACATTGAAAGCATTTCTGATAAAATAGAGGAAGTATATAGAAAGACATATTAAAATTGAAGATTATCACGAAAAATAATGCAGATAAAATGGTAGACATAAAAGAAATTACTAAATTAAAAAGGGAATTGCAAACATTTTCTGATAAAATTGAAGATTTACATGAGAAATATTTCGTTAGTCTTTTTATTGGGGAGTTGAGTCCATTGTTGTTAAGAGATATTAGGGAATAGTGATTGTTGCTTCCTGTTATTTTTGATGTTATTTTTATGTTTGTGTGGGTATCTTCTTTTGGGTTTGTTGGAAGATTACTTTCTTGCTTTTTCTAGGGTATAGTTTCCCTCCTTGTGTTGGCATTTTCCAATCAGTTATCCTTTGTAGGGCTGGATTTGTGGACAGATATTGTGCAAATTTGGTTTTATCATGGAATATCTTGGTTTCTCCATCTATGATGATTGAGAGTTTTGCTGGGTATAGTAGCCTGGGCTGCCATTTGTGTTCTCTTAGGGTCTGCATGAGGTCTGCCCAGGATCTTCTAGCTTTCGTCTCTGGTGAGAAGTCTGGTGTGATTCTAATAGGTCTGCTTTTATAAGTTACTTGCCCTTTTCCCTTACTGCGTTTAATATTCTTTCTTTGTTTAGTGAATTTGGTGTTTTGATTATTATGTGCCGGGAGGATTTTCGGTTCTGGTCCAGTCTGTTTAGATCCTCCAGACCTGAAGTTAGGAATGGGTATTATTAGCCTGGGTACTGAGCCCAGGTTTTCTATAAGAGCAGCAGCTGCTCTGTTTGTTTGTTTGTTTGGTTTGTTTTTATTATGATTTTTATTCTAGAATATTTTTCTTATTTTCTATATTCTTTGTTTACATTCCAAAGGCTTTCCCCTTTCCCAGTTCCCCCCCTCACCATATGTCCCATAAGTCCTCTTCCCTCCACCCATTCCCCAATCACCCCCCCCCCCATTTCTCTGTTCTGATACTCTCCTACAAATCTGGACCCAGTCTTTTCAGGACCAGGGTCCTCCTTCCTTCTTCTTGGAAATCTTTTGATCTGCTAATTGTGCCTTGAGTATTCAGAGCTTTTGGGCTCATTAATATCCACTTATCAGTGATTGCCTTTCATGTGTATTCTTTTGTGATTGGGTTAACTCACTTAGGATAATATTTTCCAGATCCAACCATTTGCCTACAAATTGCATGAATTCATTATTTTTAATTGCTGAGTAGTATTCCATTGTATAAACATACCACATTTTCAGTATCCATTCCTCCTTTGAGGGATAACTGGGCTCCTTCCAACTTCTGGCTATTATAAACAAGGCTGCTATGAACATAGTGGAGCATGTGTCTTTATTGTATGCAGGGGAATCCTCTGGGTATATGCCCAGGAGTGGTATGACAGGGTCCTCTGGAAGTGTCATGCCCAATTTTCTGAGGAACCGCCAGACTGATTTCCAGAGTGGTTGTACCATCTTGCAATCTCACCAACAGTGTAGGAGTGTTCCTTTTTCTCCACATCCTCGCCAGCACCTGTTGTCCCTTGAGTTTTTAATCTTAGCCATTCTGACTGGTGTGAGGTGGAATCTCAGGGTTGTTTTGATTTGCATTTCCCTGATGACTAATGATGTTGAACATCTCTTAAGGTGCTTCTCAGCCATCCGAATTTCTTCAGGTGAAAATTCTTTGTTTAGCTCTGTGCCCCATTTTTTGATAGGGTTATTTGGTTCTTTGGGGTCTAACTTCTTGAGTTCTTTGTATATATTGGATATTAGCCCTCTGTCAGATGTAGGGTTGGTGAAGATCTTTTCCCAATTTGTTGGTTGCTGTTTTGTCCTTCTGACAGTGTCCTTTGCCTTGCAGAAACTTTGTAATTTTATGAGGTCCCATTTGTCAATTCTTGATCTTAGAGCATAAGCTATTGGTGTTCTGTTCAGGAACTTTCCCCTGTGCCCATGTCCTCCTAGCAGCTGCTCTTAATAGCTGAGCCATGTCTCCCGCCCCTCACTAGGAGTTTTACATTGATGTTCTTGAAAGAGGTTGGCCTTTAGTTTTCCTTTCTTGCAATGTTCTTATTAGGATTTTATATAAAAATAATGCTGACCTTAGGGACAGGACTGTACAATACATGAGGATGCACCATCTTTCCTGCCCTCTGGAAGAGCTTTTGCTAAGCCTGCTCTGATTTCTTGCTTGGATGATTAGTAAATGTGTCAGCAAGCCTCAGCTTGGAGTTTGTTGTGGGAAGTTTTTAAATTAAGGATTCAATGTCTATTCAATTTATCTTTTTTGATAAATTGCTTGTCCAGGAAATTGCGTACTATGTTTGCAAATGTGTTTCACATCTTTTCATGCTTAGGAAATATATAGTGATCAACCTTTTCCATTTCTGAGTTAGTTCTTTGTTACCTACACTCTTGCGGGGTGGGGAACCAACCAGATCTTCTCAGCAGAGAACTGACTGTCTTTTTGGTAGTCTCTTAACTGTATGTTTGCTTTTGATTTTATTAATTTTTTGATTTTTAATTTACTATGATATCCACCCCTGCTGACCTACTTCATTTTTTTATTAGACTCCCTAATATTTTAGGGCTATAAATTTCCTTCTAATCATGTTAGTTTATCTTACATGTTTTTTAAATTAATTGTGTGTGTGGTACATACACCTGATGTGTGCACGTGTGCGTCCGTGTAGACCCGGGGGCAGTGGTGGGTTTCCTCCTTAGTTGCTTTCCATCTCTGGCCCCCGGCTCTGCACTTGGGTGCAGGCCAGGCACTAAGACACAGAACTACAAAATATATCTTTTCCTTTACAAGTTATGTTATTTCTCTCATCCAGGACTGGAAAAGACCCAAATGGTCGGATATTTTTGGAGATTGGGTCTTCCAGTGGACCTGAAGCCCACAGGTTGGGCTAGACTGGCTGGCGGCGCACCTCAAGGCTTTCCCTGTGACCGCCTCCCTAGTACTAGATTACAGGTGTCATGATGGCATCTCACTTTGTACCTGCACACTAGAGGTTCTTAGGTTCACATGCTCATAGGAAGCCCTTTACCAACTGAGCCATCTCTTCAGATCTTAAATTTTTTAAATTACATTTTATTTAGTGAAAATAACACATATTTAATATGTGACAATTTTTCAGAGGCCATCTTTCAGGAATCAGTTCTCTCCTTCCATCTTTGGGTCCCAGAGCCTGTCCTCAGGCTTTGTAGTGAGCACTGTGTCCTCTGGGCCACCTCACCTGGCCCTGATTTTTGTTGCTTTATTTTGTTTGCTTGCTTGCTTTTTTTTTTTTTTTTTTTTTTTTTTTTTTTTTACACAGGGTTTCTCTGTATAGCCCTGGCTATCCTGGAACTAGCTCTGTAGACTAGGCTGGCCTAGAACTCACAGAGATCCACCTGCCTCTACGTCTCAAGTGCTGGGATTAAAGGTGTCCGCTGCTGCCACTGCTACTGCTCACTTCCCATTATTTATTTTTGAAAAGACTTAAGGGCTGAAGAGAAGGCTCAGCAGTTGAGAGCACGGGCTGCTCTTCCAGAGGTCCTGAGCTCAACTCCCAGCACCCACAGGGTGGCTTACAATTATCTTCAGTGGGATCCGATGCCCTCTTCTGGTTTGTCTAAAGACAGTGACAGTGTACTCATATAAATAAAATAAATCTTAAAAATATCTAAAAAGTGTTTTATGTGCGTGGGCATTTTATCTACATGTACATCTGTGCACCGTATGCTGTGTCTGTTGTCCTTGGAGGCCGTGAAAAGGCACCAGATTCCTTGGAAAAGAAGTTACAGATGGCTATGAGCCACCCACCACCCACCATGTGGGTTCTGGAAATTGAACCCAGGTCCTCTGCAAGTGGAGCCAATGCTAGTGACTACTGAGCTCTCTCTCTAGCCTCTTTTTGTTTCTGTTAGTTACTGAGAGATTTAGTGACATTTCCTACTGGGCAGTATTCTAAAGTAGCTCACCAAGATCTTCAGCCTTTGGTATACATTCACATACAATTATTTCTCCTTGAATATTGGCAGTGATATAACAAATCATTTTGATTTCTGTTATTTAATGTATTCCTATTGCTTAAAATAAATATTATAGTTAAGTTCCCAAAAGAATTGAACTTGAACTTGTTAATTAAAAAGAAAAGTATCTTGAATGGACCTAACTTCACCAAGTAAATTCTTAAAAGGCCCTTCAGAAGGCAGAGAGATTCACCGTATGTCTTTCCTACGGACTCTGAATGAGCAAACAAGCTGGTGTGTTGAGGAGAAAGCTACAGAATAGGCAATGCCAGGGGCTTCTAAGCACCAGGGGCCTCACTGAAAAAACTGCAGAATTCTGTACATACTCAGTGAGCTTGGAAGAGGCATCTCCAGGCTTGGAAGCACAGCCAGGTAAGAATGAGCTAGCAGCCCAGGTGACACCGTGTTCCAACACTGTCATCTAAACAGAGGGTCCAGGTGCACTCGAACCCCCGACCTGTAGGAACAAATAACAACTGAATTCCTGGCTTGGTTTCCTAGGGCATGGGCTCAGTGTACTCCACCCCCTCTCAGCTAAGCCTAGAGTAGAGGGGCCAGGTATGTGCCTGTGTGGGAGAGCTGCTTCTGCAGGAGCCTTGCCTGGGCTGGCCTGGCCTCACATTTGCTTGCAAAATAGGCAAACAAATCAGTATGTTATAACCATGTGCATCAGTGGAAGATAATGCACTGCTTGTAATCTATTATTTTGCTATCTTAACTCTGAATATCTATATCTATATCTATATCTATATCTATATCTATATATACATGTGTATGTGTGTGTGTGTGTGTATATATATATATATATATATATATATATATATATGACTGTAGGTGGTACTTCACTGTTGAGCCCGCTATCCTTTTTCAGTGTTATTTTATGAGGAAAAAATATATGTGTGTGCCATGATGATAGGGACATAAAATTTTAACCTTTCACTATTGTCTTTGTGACAATTCTCTGTTAGTTCTAATAAAGATGTTTGATTTAAACTCTATCTCATGTGATCTGAGTGAAGCCATCCTAGCTTTTCTCTCTGTGCCTACATTAAGATGAGTATCTTAGGTGGAATTTTTTTTATTTCTTTGGTGCTAAAATTGAAACTAAGTCCTGACACATTCTAAGCTCTCTGCACTGCATCCTTTAGCCTTTGTTCTTTACCTGGTCTGTCTTTCATTAGGTTATTTGGCTTATTGACATTTATTTACCAATATATTTGAATGTAACCATGCCATTTAAATATGTTCACTCTTTATTTTTGCGTTTTTAATTATGTTTAATTCCTTTGCTTTCCCTTCGTATTTCCCTTTTACCGTTCACAATGTCAATTAAAATTTGCATCTTCGACTTATCGTGGTCTAATAGAATTTGATATGTTATCACGTCTGGACAGTGAGAAAGCTTTAGTTCTGCTCACGCCCCTCCCTGTTTTATGGAAGGGTCTTTGGGTTCCAGCTCAGGTCTCTGCACGTTCGCCCATCCCTGAGCCCATCAGAGCTCCTGGGGTTAAGTCCTTGTGACTTTAGTTTTTAGCGTATTTCTTACTCTGGAAACTTGTGGCTGGGATCACAGGCTTCGTCACCACACCTGGCTCTTCACCTGCGGTCTAGTCAGTTCTTGATTTTATTCAGGCTTAGATCTTTTGAGTGATTGCAAAGCATTATTTAGATCTTGGGGTAATAGCTTTTTCTTCTAGAGATTTCCTGTTGCTTTTGCTACAAGTCGTTTTGTTTTGGGTTGATGTAATTGGAAAGCTTAGGCTCCTTGGCTGTGAGGACTGGCTATTTCCAGTTCACTTTCCTGTAGGCTTTATGTAGCATGGACAAAACCATGCTTGCTTATTATTTGAACAAGTGCTTTTCTCTTTGTGGACTCTGGAGCCTTTTTTTTTTTTTTTTTTTTTTTTTTTTGATCCATCAGCCCTATATATTACCTAAAGCTGAGTTTGGCTTTTTGTTTTTGAATTGGCAGTTGCTTAAAACCAAGGGATTCCAAATGCCTAAATTTGCCCCTGTGCTTTTGATTGTTTTGTTTCTGTTTTTCCTTTTTTGAGTTCACTCCTATCGCTATAAGTAATGTGCTACCACTTCTGGCTAGTTTGTGGGGTGTTTTGGTGGTGGTGGTTGGTTGTTTTAAAGTTGTTTCTTTATGCCTTCAATAGACTTTTTTGCCATAATCATTCAGTAGTGAGAGGTTTGGCCCAACGAGCTGAGGGGCAGTTGTCTGGAAGAGCATCACTTCTCTTGGTATTTGTAGGTTTTTCTGTTTGTGGCAGCTAGAATGTAGGCCATGTTTCCTGATGTGCAATGGAGAATTTGACTGAGTGGCTTCTTATAGCATGAAGCTTCATCTGTCTACTCTCCTCCACTCCCATAAAGGATCGCTTTGAAACTCTAGAATGAGGTCAGCTGAGAGGACTTCCAGAGTTGTTTTTAGACAAAGTATGAATATATTAGGTTTGGAAAAGTGAGACAGAAGGTTTTTGTTATAATGTAATAAATTAATTGTTCATCTCATTGGCGTCCCTTTCCAATTCTTTGTGCCAGTGTTTTCCATGCTGAGAGGAAACTAACCACTTTATTTAGTGTTTAAAATTAATTTCCAATTCATTCCCTCGTATTTTGGCAGTATATTTTAAACAGAATTCACTTGCCATAAGATGGTTGACAGCTGACCTAATATATTGAAGTCTGGTTGTGCACACACACTTCTGTCTTTGGTGTGTATTTGCAGAGGGTGCGCGTGAGGAAGACCTGGATGCCGTAGAAGCCCAGATCGGTTGCAAGCTCCCTGATGATTATCGCTGTTCATACAGGATCCACAATGGGCAGAAGTTAGTGGTTCCAGGGTAAGGCGTTTGAAGATTCAGTAATTTTCAGAAATGGGTATTACTTTCTAGAATGAAAGTACATTTTATTCATAGTTTTCCTTAGCTTTCTTTACTAAACATGAATAAGAAATGTATGTTTATGTAATATATATGTATATGTATATATGTATGTATAGAGGCAGGGAATTCCTTCCTTTTCCTTAGAGCAGTCCATAATATAATGTCTATAGATTAAGTTAAAGTATACCAAAATAAATGTGACTTATAAAAGCATTATTCCTGCCAGCACATTTTTATGGTTAAAGTAAGCTCTGGTTAGGGAAGGAAGCTGTGGGCCACAGGAGGGTGTGTATGTGTGTAGATCGGTGAGTATATTTGACTAAACTGCTTGTTGTAACGCTTACCCTGTTACAAGTTGGGTAAATGTTTTAGGAACTTGATGCACGTTTGGTCTACTATACATGTAAGAAGCATGATTTGTTCAGAGCTGTATACACCAAATTAAGTAGAGTTTTGTCATAATCAAGAACAGCCTATAACTGAATGGCCTTTTAAAAAAACTTTGTAAATTGTATTCATTGTAGTCTTTTTGTTTGGGGGTGTTATTTGTTGTTTTTTTGTTTTTGGTAAATAAAGACCATAAAGTAGTCATCAAATTTATTCATAGTTTTTAAAGCTATAAACTTTGAATGTGTCTATTCCTTTTATACTTTCATGGAATTAAACTATTTCAAAGATTCTGTGTTTATAAAATAACAAGAATGCAAAAAGAATGGCACATTATTCTTGATGGACCTGCTATTGCTCTGTATGTACCATGTATGTGCCACTCTGTGGGGTCTTCTTTATCCCCTTTATCCCCCTAGTTTCTCCCCGCTAACACTGGATAGGAGAGAAAGAAGAATAAAGGACAGAGGAGACAGACAGACAGACAGACAGACAGACACACACACACACACACACACACACACAAAGAGAGATCCATGAATCTAATTTCTTTCCCAACCGTTGCTCCCAGTTTCCAGCCCAGTGCAGCCCCTTTACACTGTTTCCCCAACAGTCTGTGTAAACAGTCTCTTCTCCCAACTTTCCCAGCATTAGCAGCTCCAAACTGTAACAACTGTTCTAGCCTGTCTGCTCAGCTTCTTCCGGTTCAACTGTCTCCTAACAATATTTTCTGTACCAACTGCCTTCTCTCACTCTACCAACCCCCTCTCTCTCAGTCTCAGCTTGATTTTTTTTTTTTTTAATATCCTAGCCTGTTTTCAGAAATTCAAGAGGCAACTAACACTGAGATCATAGGATCAAGCAGTTCTAACAGCTAAGAGTTCTTAAAGGGCCAGTTGACTAGCAACTGGGGATCCTTTAAAGGGCTAGGCACACAAGATAAATAACACTGCAGTAAAGAATTGTGGGAAACTGTTAATGATTTCACATCTGTGTTGAGTGTCCTGGGATTCTCCAGTGCGATCCTACTGATAATACAAAGTCAAGTACTCAGAATACAAAATATCAAGGATGGTTCATAAACAGGCAAGTTAAGGAGCTGGAGAGATGGCTTCGTGTTTAAGAGTGAGTTCTGCTCTGGCAGAGGTCACGAGTTCCCAAAACCCACACTGGGCAGCTCCCAGTGGCCAGAAATTCCAACACAAGGGACTCCTAGTGCCTCTGGCTCCTGTTCTTGTCTTTCTTTCTTTCTTTCTTTCTTTCTTTCTTTCTTTCTCTCTCTCTCTCTCTCTCTCTCTCTCTCTCTCTCTCCCTCTCCCTCTCTCTCTCTCCCTCTCTCCTCTCTCTCTCTCTCCCCCCTCCTGTCCCCCTCTCTCCTCTCTTTCCTCTCTTCTCTCTCTCTCTCTCTCTCTCTCTCTCTCTCTCTCTCTCACACACACACACACACATAACTTAAAATAAAAAATTACTTATCTACTTACCTATCCATACATCCCAAGCCGTCAGACTTGGAGAAGACTCTCCAGTGATCAGTGTTTCTGGTTTCATGAGATAATCTGGAAGTGGAGTCAGGATAAAATGTCAGAGAAATGTTACCCCCCCTTTTAAAAATTAAATTAGCTATTAATATATGTGTATGCATTTATGAGTATACATAAATAGCAAAGAACAGAGGTACTGGCAGTTCAGTATATAATAAGATAGATTTTTTTTTTTTAAATTTTGGAGACAAAGTCTTAGTGTGTAGTCTTTGTTGGCCTTGATCTCATTATAATTCCTTTCTCCGTCTTTTGAACAGCTGAGATTTTAGGTATTTGCCATTTGCTGAGTGAGTGTGAGTGATTGTGTGTGTGTGTGTGTGTGCATGTGTGTGTCTTAAGACAGGGCTAGTCTGGCCCATGCTGGCTGAGAATCCACTATATAGTCCTGTTTGCACTCTTTCCGCCTTCATCTTTCTAGGGGGGATTACAAGTGTGAGCCACCACACTCAGTTCCTTAAAAGCAGTGAGGTTATATATCTTCTAAGGAGACTGGTGTTTGTACTTTTAGACATTTAATTTTAAAATTTAAATCAGAATATTTTTGATTAAAAGAGTGAATTTGATATCTAGAAATGTTAGTGGTTTTGATATTCTTGGTTTAGAATTTGTATGCTAACCATTTCTTTGTATGCTTACCAGTGTGTAGCTGGGCATGGTAACACACAATTCTAATGCTGATAATCTTAGTTCTCAGAAGGCTGAGGCAGGAGAATTACCTCAAATTTGAGGCCAGCATCAACTATATAAGTACCAGGCCTGCTAAGACTCCATAGCAAGACCCTGGTTTTTGTTTGTTTTAAACAAAATGAAAAATATGTCAGTATGAAATTATTTATCAAAAAGACAAAACATAGCTCTATAGCACTGTTTGTTTCAGTTGTTCTGTTTTTGATGGTCTTGGGTCTGTATTCTCTACAGGTTGCTGGGAAGTATGGCACTGTCAAATCACTACCGCTCTGAAGATTTATTAGATGTTGATACTGCTGCGGGAGGATTCCAGCAGAGGCAGGGGCTGAAGTACTGTCTGCCTTTGACCTTCTGCATACACACTGGCTTGAGCCAGTACATCGCTGTGGAAGCTGCCGAGGGCCGGAATAAAAACGAAGTGTTCTACCAATGCCCGGTAAGTGGGAAGGGTGTTTGATCATGGCTTTAACATGTATTCGATAATAATATAAATGTATGCATTGCATACTTCCAGGGATCTAAAGCAGGCTGGAGCACCATATATTTTATTAACTAGAGAACTACTGTCTTCACATGGTGATATGGAATACCAAAAGGAAGGTTTGCCACTGTGAGAAACAGTACAAGCTACGGCATGCTTAGATAGAAAGTTGTTATTCATGCTAAGACTTTTTTGGGGGGGGGGTTGGATTTGGTTTTTTTCCGAGACAGGGTTCTGTGTAGCCCTGGCTGTCCTGGAACTCACTCTGTAGACCAGGCTGACCTCGAACTCAGAAATCCGCCTGCCTCTGCCTCCCAGAGTGCTGGGATTACAGGCGTGTGCCACCGCCACCACCACCCGGCTCATGTTAAGACATTTTAAGTATAAGAAAAATTGAGGAACTTATTGTTAAAGTCCTTGAATATAATACGTAAAATTAATTTTTGAACATCCTAAAACTGTTCAGGTCTCTTGACTCTGAATTCAAAGCCCTTTCTTGTAGGATAACAAGCTATTTATCTTATCACTTCTACTTGCTAATTATATTCTCAAAGGATAGTTTTATAACTTGTCTTATTAGAAATAGACCATATGTCTTCATTTTATTGAGAGGTGCCTTCAGACATTTTATAGAATAAGCCTGAACATAGAAATTACAATAGTAGGAACTGATTAGTGTTGCTAAGATGTATTCACAAGAAGAGACATAAGTACTAACTACCTGTCCTCCTAAGGGCCCAATGGCAAACCGAGGAAAGTGCACTCTGGGGACCAATGACCTTATGTCATAGGTGAGGGACTACTTATAGGCATGTGGGTGCCCCTCTACCAACTGACTGCATCTCAAAAGCTTTACCCAGAAGGTACTTCCCCATAGCTATATAGATGGAAGCCCAGCCCTAGTCTTCCCCTACCTCTGTATGCCAGGTGGTAGGCCTAGAGCAGCTGGATACTTGGGTAAGAATCTGGTATCCTTCTAGGCTCCTCTATGGAGATGGGATGTGAACCATCAACTAGAAAAGCTGGGATGATCTTTTGTGTGGGAGGAGAGGAGAGGGGTTGGGGGTGGGGCTTCAGCTGAACTTTTCAAGATGGTGGCTGCTTGGCTTAAAGACATTTATAACAACAAGGAATATTTGAATATTGAGTAGAATACTCAGTTTATTTTTTATCTATTTTGCTTTGTTCCATGAGATCTAGTAAGGAACAAGAATAAATGTATTTATATCTTTTATTTTCATATAGGATCAAATGGCTCGGAATCCTGCTGCTATTGACATGTTTATCATAGGTAAGAGAACGATATTTTTCCCTTCCTGTTGGTTTTGAAAAGAAAATGAATTGGAACAACTTTGACTTCCTTGACCAGCTGGCCATTTTATGCTTGCATTTAATATTCCTGGGTTTGTAAAGTTCTGTGTCTGTGTGTCTGTGCTCTCTCATAGGGGTCTGGGTCTGTAAAGTTCTGTGTCTGTGTGTCTGTGTGTCTGTGCTCTCTCATAGGGGCAGCCCTTGAGCTTTCTTTGTATTTTGTTTAGAAAAAAATTCATATCCTGTACAGACTTAAGTTTTTAATTTTCTTTACAGAAGTGTACTGGCTAGTTTTGTGTGTCAACTTGACACAGGATGGAGTTATCATAGGAAAAGGAGCTTCAGTTGGGAAGTGCCTCCATGAGATCCAGCTGTGGAGCATTTTCTCAATTAGTGATCAAGGGGGGAGGGCCCCTTGTGGGTGGTACCATCTCTGGGCTGGTATTCTTGGGTTCTATAAGAGAGCAGGCTGAGCAAGCCAGGGGAAGCAAGCCAGTAAGGAACATCCCTCCATGGCCTCTGCATCAGCTCCTGCTTCCTGACCTGCTTGAGTTCCAGTCCTGACTTTCTTTGGTAATGAACAGCAATGTGGAAGTATAAGCTGAATAAACCCTTTTCTCCCCAACTTACTTCTTGGTCATGATGTTTGTGCAGGAATAGAAACCCTAAGACAAGAAGTAAGATGCAGAATTGTTTTTTTGTTTTGTTTTGTTTTTTTTTTTGGTTTTTTTGAGACAGTGTTTCTCTGTAGTTTGGGCTTTCCTGGAACTCACTTTGTAGATCAGGCTGGCCTCGAACTCAGAAATCCGCCTGCCTCTGCCTCCCAAGTGCTGGGATTAAAGGCGTGCACCACCACGCCCGGCTGAATTGTTTTGTGCATATAGTTCCTATATACTTTTCAGGCAATAGGATACCCTGATAGAAAGCAACGTGGGAGGGGAGGGGTTTATTTCAGCTGGCAGGTCACAGTCTGCAGTGGGAAGTCAGGGCAGGACTCAAGCAAGAGATTGAAGTGGAAGCCATAACTGTTGTTTGGGGGACTCTTCAGTTTGTATGGAAGTGCAGCTCGCCTTTTGCTCGTGATCCAGTCTCATCCTGCTGAGACTCTGCTCACTTGCAGTTCCTTCCTAGGTATTGACTCTGCTTTTTAAAGGGATTTCTGACTTAAACATTTCCATATATACTCAATACACAAGATGTTAAGGGACAACTCAGTGGTTGTCTATGTGCCTGGCATGAGCAAGGTCCCAGTTATAATCCCCAGCACTCAGTAGAGAAATATTAAATTTTATCTTCTAATTGGAACCTTGAACAGAAGATGAGTATCTGTTTTTGTCATACTGTGACATGGTCCGGGTTTCTGATAGACTTCACAGTACCTGAAAAGGTCTCATGTTATGCGTGTTGTGCGAGCTTTTACATTTAAGTCCTGGCTTTGAACTCATTCTGACTTGAACTCACTTAACTCAGTGTCTTGTTTCTAAGTTAAGCACTGTCAGGATGCCATGCTTGTGCTAATTGTCCTCATGGGCATCGTGGTTAGCTTATTTTCAGAGGTGACCATCACAGCTTTAGCCCAGCAGTGCTGGTCTGTTTAATTAAGGGCTTTCTGGGCAATAGTGAAAGTGCTGTGGGTCTCTGAGTTTCTTTCTTTCATTTTCATGTTTTTCTGCTTCTAGACAAAATAAACCATCATTGCAACAAATACTAAGGTCTGATAATTAAAAACCATAATTAGTGGTGTAAATTGAACATCAGTAAAGATCTGGGTTAATTGAAGCCGGATTACAATGAAATTCATTGAGCACTATTAAATAAGTGCTATATATATATATGCTAGGTATTTAGCTGTACTATCAAATAAAATGATGAGGTTTAATAGTTATTTTGTATTACCTAGAATTTTTAGCTTAATTCATATAAACACTTGCCATGGATCCTTTTAGTATATCAGGGACAGATAGTGTGAATTGGATTGATGTAATAATAATTGTTTTCTGCTTTGAGTTGGTCAGTGAAATATGGAGGACCACTGTGCAGCTGAACCTGTAGAACTGAGTATTTCGACCACTGTGGTATTAACCCGATGCTGAGAATGTTACAATGTCATGTCTCTGGAAGATGTCTAGACTGAGCCTGGCTTGTGCCAATATTTTGAGTGTATATCAGGATGTATCTAAGATGAATCCTGGTCATTGAGAGTAGGAGCCTGATAATCTTCCTTAATGCTTTTTTCCTAGATGTAACTATTTCCTTTGTTCTGTATAAAATTAATAAACAAATATTTTTATTACTGTGCCAAAACCAATTAATGTGAATATAAAACAAACAAAAACCAACATAGGTGGAAATAGCTGTAGAATTCCCTAACACAAGTTAGGCAGGTGCTGGGGATGGTGGTGGTAGGGAACACAAAGGAAATGATGTAGATAGTCTTGAGAGCAGAAGGGCTGGAGAGATGGCTCATTTGAGTAAGAGTACTTAATGTGCAAGCATGAGGATCTGAGTTCAAGTCCCAGTACCTATGTAAGCTCGGTGTGGCTTTTACCCACCATGGGCTCGTGCCCATGCCTGTCATCTCAGCATTTTATAGGGCAGAGACAGGAGGCTTGCTGGGGCTTGCCGGATGCCACTTTAGCTCCACATACAAAGGGAGACCCTGTCTCCAGGGAATAGGTAGAGAGTGGTGGAGCAGGGATGGGATGTCTTTCAGCCTCTGTGTGTGTGCACAAGTGCACAGATGCACATAATTGAGCATACACTGCAGTCATAATAAATAAGAATTGGGGAAAGAAATTTATCTAATAGAATAATAGCAGAATTATACCTATAACTGTTTCTAGTTTTGTATCATACCTTAAACATAGAGAAATATAGGTGCTTGCTTCCTGTTGATTTCTCCCTGTACTTATTCTCCCCATCTTGGTTTATAGGTGCTACTTTTACTGACTGGTTTACATCCTATGTCAACAATGTTGTATCAGGTGGTTTCCCCATCATCAGAGACCAGATTTTCAGGTATTTCAGTTGGGGCTTTTGAGATTGAAACAACTATATGTCAGAAAAGGCTATCTATTGCAAATATCTATAATGAAATGAGATTTCCATGAAATGTTAAGAAATGAACTTCATTGTCCTATATCTCTGTTTCATTCTCATATCAAAGCCAGAACATCCAAACATTTAATCAACCAATATTTCTCTTGTCTTGAAAAATCAAGAGGAAAAGCTAAATGTGATTTAGTAGCTTGATAGTAGTTACATAATTTCTCTTTGCAAAACAATAAAGTTTGTCAACTAATAAGTTTATTATGAAGTGAATAACCCGACTCCTGGCTAACATTTATTATCTGTAACAATGTTGTATTTGAGGTGATCTTGGGTGATACTAGTTCCTAGTAGCCTTCATGGCAGAAACAGTAGATTCAATATATGTCATAAGAGGCTCAATATGTTTACATCCTTACATATTTTCATAGTCCATAGTTGCCTGTTTAATAGTAAAGTCAGTTTCAGAAGTCTCCCCAATTTTTATAGCACTGAAAGCCCAGAGAAGCCCTAGTTGGTTTCTAAATTGATTACTGATCCATGGCTTGAATTACTGACCAAGGATCTTTGATTGCTGTCTATACTGAACCTGAGGCAGCAAGGTTTTCCACTATTATAACGCTCAAGTTCAATAGGGCTGTATCAAATATGACTTAAAGGTTTAAAGTATAGGTAAGGTATTGTACTTTATGTCTTTAAACCCTATAAGAATTGAAGCTAGTTGATTTAAACATGTTTACTTTTCTTCTTTGCTAGATATATTCATGACCCAGAGTGTGTAGCAACAACTGGAGATATTACAGTTTCAGTGTCCACATCGTTTCTACCAGAACTGAGCTCGGTGCACCCACCACACTATTTCTTCACATACCGAATCAGGTGAGAATTGTAAGTGGGACTGTGTGCTGTCAGTGTGTTTCCATAACAAAACCCCCGAGTAATCAACTCTGGTGAGACAGGACTTTCAGAGCCTACAGCCCATGGCTACTTGGCTGCCTCTCGTTTCTAGGCCCAAGTGTGATTAGGCAGAATGTCCTAGCAGCACAGACTCATGCCACAGAGCAAAGCTGTTCACTTTCTGGTGGCCAGGACACAGAGGAAGAAGAACCAAACAAGTCTTCACCACATGAGCACTCAGGCGCCATTTTGTATCTGAATTGTAACACCCCCTTTCAGTTCCAGTGCGCTATCCTAGGGCTGGTTGCCCTAGCTCCATTTGGACATCATCTGTGAAGTGAATTTTATGGGTATTTTATTTTATTTTATTTTATTTTATTTTATTTTATTATCCTATGAACCAAACTGAGAGCCTTGTCCGTGTTTGGCAAGTGCTCTTATCATTGAGCTACAATCCCAGCCATGAAGTGCATTTGAGGGTTATTTTTTTTTTTTTATTTAAAAAAAAAAAAAAGCCAGGGTGTAGTGACACACTCATTTAATTCCAGAATTGGGGAGGCAGAGGCAAGCAGATCTCTGTGAGTTTGAGGCCAGCCTGGTTTGGTAAACAGAGTAAATTCTAGAATAGCTGGACTACACAGAGAAACCCTGTCTGGAAAAACATAACAAACAAAATATTATATTTATATTTTAGTGTGTATGATTACATATGTATGTGTACATGGGTATGCAGAGGCCTGAGGTTGACATCTGTAATACTGTCACCACCCACCGTAGCTTTTAAAACAGGTCTTTCAGTTAATCTAGAGCTTGCCAGTACATCTAGATCAGCTATCTATGGGTATGGGGTTTATAGGCAGGCAGCTATGCCCACCCAATATTTAAGTAGGTTCTGAGGCTCCAAACATCAGTCCTCTTTTGTTTGTTTTTGTTTTTTGTTTTTTGTTTTTGTTTTTGTTTTTTGAGACAGGGTTTCCCTGTGTAGCCCTGGCTGTCCTGGAACTCACTCTGTAGACCAGGCTGGCCTCGAACTCAGCAATCTGCCTGCCTCTGCCTTCTAAGTGCTAGGATTAAAGGCGTGCGCCACCACCGCCCAGCACCAAAGATCAGTCCTTATGTCTGTGTCCACTGAACCACCTCCCTAGCTCTAAAGTACACTTAAATGTTTTAATTACATGTTTAATTTATAGTGTGTGCATGTGTGGGCAGTGTCCTGTGGGAGGTGCTTCTTTCCTATCATGTGGATCCTGGGATGGTGGTACTCAGGTAGTTATGTTTGGCAAGAAATGCCTTTATCCACTGGGCTGCCTTACCATCCTGCTAAGGCACACTTTGAAAATAGTTTCTTGCTGAAGTTTTCACAAAAATTAATAAGTTTTCTACAATGTTCCCAAGGAGTTTGACAGGTTATAGTTTTTGTTTTTTTTGTTTTTTTTTTTTTTTGCATGTGTTCAGAGTATAAATTGTTTCAGGAACTGCAGGAACTAGACTACTAGATTGGAACTGTCGAAGGCTCTATGTTAGATTTGTAATGTAATCTAGAAGTTATTGCATTGCCAAACAGAAAAATGTGCATTAAAAATTTCATGTGGCCTATCAGTATTCAATTTTAAATGTAATAAATATTTATGGAGTACTTCTTCTGTGTCATACATAGTATTAAATGTTTGATTTGACTAAATATAAAAACAAATGCTTTAATTAATTTACTGTAGTTAGAAATGTTCTGTTCTTAGGCAGAAAGATAACCCATTGCTCCAAGTGCAGTTTAGATATTTGTTTTTATTTAGATTCTGCTTAAAATTGAGACTATTAAAATAGAAACACCTTCCTGCCCTTACAGGGTACTTAGCATGGAAATAGAGACAGGCTCCTAGAGAAAGAAAATGTTAGCCTCTAACATTAACAAATTAAAGTGTAATTCCAGTAGTTGGTGACATTTTGCTTTGAGCTTTTTAGAAGCTATAGAAAAGCAGAATTGTGTTGCATAGGTTTATATGAATGAATGAATGAATTCTTCAGAAGTTTTTCATGATACTGTATCTAGAAAGTATCTGCCAAATGGATATTTATTTGATCAGCCAAAGATAGTTGCTTCTGCTGTTTTTGCATTTGTTTTTGTAGTCCTTCTATTGTTGGCTCTTACTGAATAATGGGTGCATAAATTCAGTGACAGCATTTTCATGGGGGGATGGAATTAATCCTAATTTAAGCAGTGTTTTTGAGAACTTATGGCTAACGTGGACTTTGGGTTAGATTTATTAATTTTCCTTGGAAGTCTTTCATAGTATTAATTTAAATGCTATAGTATTTAAACAAAAAAGGAAGATAATACATCTATGCCCTGTTCTTTTCTCCAGGATTGAAATGTCAAGGGATGCTCTTCCTGAGAAGGCCTGTCAGCTGGACAGTCGCTACTGGAGGATAACCAATGCGAAAGGGGATGTGGAGGAAGTCCAGGGGCCTGGGGTAGTTGGTATGTTGCCCAGGACTTACATTTCTGAGTCAATTGTTTCAGAGAAAGTTGATACTGTTTATAAGTTTACTTATAAATGTAATTAGTGGTCATTAGCTGATCATTTTAGTCCCTGAAATGCCAGCTTTTTTTTTTTTTTTTTTGAAATGCCAGCTTTTTAAAAATCATAGCAAACTCAGTTATTTAGGGATTTCCTTTTCTGTAGATCATCTAAGGTTCCCTAATTGTTATTCTTGTGTTCTTAATTTTTTTAATTGTAATTATTATGTTCTATGAGTTAGGAGGCACAGGACAGTAAGAAAATAAATTTTATATTGGTAATCATTATCAATTTTAGAAGTGATATTGAAATTAATAGCACAGATTTAATTTTCCTTTGTCATTATTGATGCTGCTCTTCTTAGCACCCATATTAGGTGGTTCATAACCACATGTAACTGCAGCTCCAGTGGACCCAGCATCTTCTGAGCTCTGTAAGCATCTGTACTCATGCACACATATGCACACACAAACATAATTAAAATACACATTTGTATTATTTTTATTTATGAATTTATTTTCGGACTCAGGGTTTTACTGTAGCTTTGCTTGCCTGGAAATCTTTATGTAGACCAGGCTGGACTTGAACTCACAGAGATCTACCTGTATCTCCTCAGTGCTGGTATTAAAGGTGTACATCACCACTTCTGGCTGAAATATAAAATAAATGTCAAAGAGAGAGAGAATCTAGTATAAGAAATTATATTTAAAAATGTATGTTTTGTCAGTTGATTGCTGATATGCGGACCCTCCTCTGTAACTGACGCTTATCTAGACTGAACATTAGGGATGCATCTCACAACCTTATGTTTTAGTCTTTTGCTGCTATAGAAATTATATTACCTTTACCTTTGTTTTAGCTACAGTCTCAACTGTGACGCTTTTATATTATATGTGTTTTAAAGATTTAAGTGACTTTGGAGGAAAAAAAGTCCCTCTTTAATTTTATTTATTAGATATTTTCCACCTGATACCTTGTAGAGAATTTGGGGAATAAAAAAATGTCAAGGGCTAGTGAGGTCTCAGAAGACAAAGGCAGGTGCCACCAAACCTGAGTTCATCCATGGGACCCATGTGATGGAAGGAGACAGTCCCACACGTTGTCCTCTGCCCTTCATGTGCAGAAAGTCCCAGTCCCCAAAAATCTGACTCCAAAGTAGCTGTCAAAGAGGGGTGGACCATCGTGATGCCCGCACGGGCACTGGGTTGTAATCCTCTTAGGGTTTTGGTTTTTCTAATTGTGCAGTTCACTTTCTAACTACTTACGGAGCATCTGGCGAGTGTATTCACTAAAAGGAAGAAGTGAATTTATATTTTGGTTTATTGTTACTGTTTTCTCTGCAGGTGAATTTCCAATCATTAGCCCAGGTCGGGTATATGAATACACAAGCTGCACCACATTTTCTACAACGTCAGGCTATATGGAAGGGTATTACACCTTTCACTTCCTGTACTTTAAGGACAAGGTCTTTAATGTTGCCATCCCCCGATTCCACATGGCGTGTCCAACATTCAGGGTGTCTATAGCCCGATTGGTAAGTTAAATTTTTTTCCTAGTGCTGGATATTGACTTTGTAAATTATTTTAAGACCATCTTTGTTTAGGTAGATAAGTAGTTTATAATGATGTCCCCTTCCAAAAAAGTAGACATTTTGAGGAAATATCTTAGGGTTGTATTAATATATGAAGGGAGATGAACAATACATTTATTTTAGTCCCTCTCACTATTATTTGGCAGATTAAACTTCCTTTTCACTGTTCCCAACAATAGCTATGTGGCCTGAATGTATTAGAAGATGTGAAGGATCAATCAGACCACTTAATATTGACTTTTGTCATTACAAGTTGGAAAAGTTTCCTACAGTTATTTTTGCTAAAACTCCCAATTTAGTAAAATAAACAAGTATCCTATAGATATTTTAATAGAGGATTTATTGGATAGGAATATACTTTTAGCAGTCTTCTGTGATTGTTTTTCAAGTCAACATTTTACAAATCTCATTCTTAAGGTTACATTGTAATAGGTACAACAGTAGCCCTAATTTGTGGGCTGTAAAATGATTGCAGTGTGTGAAATATTATGTTACATTCTGAATAATATATTCAGAATGCACCTGAGTTATGGACACTGAATGCTTAGAAGATGCCCTCTCAGCTCCCAGAATGGCTCGGTTTGAGGTAATTCTAGAAAAGTGGACAAGCCACTAACCTTCCTAGAAGAGGGCCCATTCTCATTTCTGGTGTGAAAGCTAAGAATGCTTCTGAGCCGTTGTACACTGTATGAAGTATGGTGAAAAGGGCCTATACTAGTCCACGTGTGTGAGCAGCCTTGTTCTCAGAATGGAGAACTTGCTACTCTCTGGAATACATTTCCATTTTCTTTCTTGGGTGAAGGGGATGAGAGGAGGGATGGTGTATCATTATGTAGCCCAGACTGGCCTCAAACTCACTGTTTTCTTGCCTCAGCCTCCCAAGTGCTAGATGTGTGCACCATGCCTACACCAGACCAGACTTCCATTCTTGGCCTACACCAGACCAGACTTCCATTCTTGGCCTACACCAGACCAGACTTCCATTCTTGATTAGCCCAGAACCTATATGAGCGTGGTACCATCCTATCCTTAAATGGTTGATATTCATCAGTGAAACTGTCTGGAACTGGAGTTTGCTTTATGGGGAAATTTTAAAATATGGACTTAATTTCTTTAATACGTATATTTTCTATTCCTTCTTTTTTCAGTTTTGGTAATTTGTGCCTTTCACAAAATTTGTTTATTTCATCTAAATGTTGACTTTATTAGCATAAAGTTATTCACAATATTCTGTTGATATCCTTTTAATGACTACAAGCACTGTAGTCAGATAACCTTCTTTTATTCTTAATATTGGTGATTTATATCTTTTTTTAGCCATATTTCTACTGACCTTTCCAGAGGAACAACATTTAGTTTTGATGGATTTTCTGTAGTTTGCTTTTTTCTATTTCAGTGCTTGGTGCACTTGCCTTTCTCTTCTACTTACCTTGGGTTAAATTCACTTTTCTTGTAGCTTTTAAAGGTAGAAGTATAGATTTTCGATTGTAGACCTTTCCTGTTTCTAAGCTCTGTTTTAGCTGTATTGTACACATTTTGATATGTTATGTTTTGGTTACTATTTAGTTCAACATACTCAAGTTTTCCCTTGTAACTGACTTAAAACTGCATAGAAATGTTAATTTTCAAGTGTTTGGAAGATTTTAGTTATCTTTTGCTTATTGATTTCTGATATTATTGTGGTTAGAGAACTTACTTTGTATTGCTAATATTTTTTAATGTTTTATGACCACAAATTATGTGAAGAATTTCTACATCTTGGTAAATGATCTTTGCGTCTTTGAAAAGAATGTATACTCTACCATGTGAGAATTTGTCTATAAATGGCAGGCCAAGCTGACTGACTGACTGACAGTGTTTGCCAAGTCATCTGTATATTTATTGCTCTTTTTTTAAAAAAACTTTTGTTACTTCAGCCACTGAAGAGATTACTGTTGAAATCTTTAGTTAATGGCTGTGTCCATTGCTTACTTTAGTCTCGTCAGATTTGCATTTTGAAGTTATATAATCGTGTGCCAGTGCTTAGGATTATTGTCTGTTTATGGAAGTAGTTCTTTGATTCTTACTCATCTCTAATAACATTCCTTATCCTAAGTTAAGAGCACTGAGGTATACATGGGCAGGCACTTGAGCTGGGTCAGCTTGATTCTTTTGTTGCTTGTCTTTAACATGTGTTTCAGTGGTTGTAAAGTATGGGTTTTACTTAAGGACAGTGGTTCTCAAGCCTTTGGGTCTCATCACCTTCTTAGATGTATAAAAACCATTGATGCCTAAGAACCTGTTTACATGGTCATGTCAGTATTTACCATATTAGAAATTAAAACAGGACATTTATAATAGTATCAGTTCCTTTTAAAATTACAATAAACCCTTTACATGTTCAACCCTCTCAACTGTATTTATTTATTTAAAACTTTAGTTTCTGCTTAGCTACAAGAAAAGTAGTTGACCTGTTTTACAGAAAGTGTTTTTCTCAAAAATGGAGAGTCATTAGAAAACACGAGAATTGTGATTTAATGAACATAAAAAACACAGTAGGGTTGTATTTATTGACCTTTCTTATTTCTGTTATCTTCCTTGATATGGAAGTTGAATTGTGTTTTATATTTTTTTGTCCTCCACCAGTCTGATTAATTGCTAGGCTTCATAATTTCCTCTCCTTTATGCTTGCTACTGTAAATCTCCTGCTTGTTTAGTGATGTCCCTGTGTAAGGTGTGTATGGTGCTTGCTTGAGGGCACTAGGGACACTCTGGATGCTTCTTCATGTCTGTTCTTCTCTTATCTGCTGTTTGACAGTACACTATCATCTATTTCTCTCTCTAACTGCAGTTGATTCCTTTAATAGTTCTTGTTTTCTTCATTAATATAATAATCAGACCACCTAATAGTCATGGTTTAGGATTTCCAAAGCCTTCCCCCATCCCCCCTTTTTTGTATCTCCTGCAAATTTTTGAAATCGTCATTCCTTAGATTTAAAAAATAATCTAAAGTTAAAAATAATGAAACATAAAAGTCACATTTGTGTATATTTTATCATTGTTATTGTTGTGTTATAATAAATCCTAAATGACACAATTCTTTTCTCCTACATTTTCATTTGTTCTCTCAACAAATGTCTGAATACTGTAGCAAACATATAATCAAAACCCCTGCCTTGGATTTTATATTCTAATTGGAAGAAACAAACTAATATGTGCTCTTGGGTCAAGTAACAAATGTAGTAGAGAAAAAGCAGGGGCTATAGGGAGTACCCTGTTGGGCTCTGTTCTAAAGATGTGTCAAGAAAGGTCTTGGTAATATCTAAGTAGAAATATAGAAGGAATGAAGTAAGCCAAGTGGATTTGTGGAATAATATTCAACCATAGTAGTACTTGGTATGAGGAATCTTAGGCAACTGTGGGCTTAGTGTGTTTGACCCAAGGAGGCTTGAGTGCAGAGAACAAGGGGAGAGCAGTTATAAATGAGGTCAGAGTAGCCACTCTCAGGACATGAGAGTCTTAAAAAGAAGGGGCCAGAGTAGTGCTAATGATATTAATGTAGTAAAAGCCATGGTGGGGGGATTTTTGCTGACATCATGCACTAAATTTCTCAGTCCTCAGATGGCCAGCGGAACCCTGGCTGTTCGACTCTACATTGAGTCTTCAGATGTGTGTAAGAGAAGATTGGCAGCCAAGTTAAAGCCACAACTTGACCGGGGATGCCTGCTTAAGCAGAATGGCATTCCGAGAGACACTGCACTGAGCGCGCTCCGCACCGCTCCTGTCCTGGAGTCTCCCTTTTCTTACAGTGCTGAGTGGTCTTAGGAATGCACCTCTAGGGAATCAGCAAAATGACGCTGGGCTGACGCTGTTTGAAAGGGCAGTATGCCTTTAGCTTAGCTCTTCTCCTTTGCCTTTGTCTCATGTGCCTTTGGTATCCTGAGACCTAGTGTGAGAAGTCCAGTTCCCATGAAGCAGCCATAGAAGTCATGTGGAGATCCAGCTTTAAGGTGGGAGGAAGTGCCCACTCCAGGCTCCAGATATTTGGATCATCCCAGTCCAGGTCCAGACATGCGAGTGAAGAAGCCCTTGAGGCGAAGCTTGGCTCCAGTCACCATTCAGCTGTAGCATCATGAGACTTGAAGCCAGAAGTATCCCAGTGAGTGCCTCCCAGATATCCAACCACAGGAACCAAGAGAAGATAATTGACTTGTTATAAGCAATTGAAAAATAAAATATTTCTTTTTCAAAAGTAGAGGCTACTGATGTTTAAATTAAGATGATGTGTCTTTGGAACACAATAAAAAACCTTTTAGGAACTGTGCATAAAATTACTATTAGAGATAATATCTGATTAATATTTTCACATCTGTGTGTCCATAAGCAGATAGACTTATAAAGAATTAATAAATTATTACTGTCAGTTCATTAAAACTTTATTGTGGGTTACTAGTATGCCTACCTCTATGTATGAATGACCAACTACAGTGTGAAGAACAACCACTGTCTTAGTGAAACATGTTTACCATTAAAACCATAGTGAGCACTAACATGATACGTCTTGTATTGTGAGCTTGTGCTGTTTAGGTCTGTGAAAACTTGTGCCTAGCATGTCTAGGCCATAGAATTATTATAAGAACGGATGACATTCTTCTCATCAGAAGATTTTCTCTTTTAAGGAAATGGGTCCTGATGAATATGAAGAGATGGAGGAGGAAGCGGAGGAGGAGGAGGAAGAAAATGATGACTCGGTGGACATGGACGAATCAGATGAATCCGATGAGGATGAGAATGAGTCAGATGAGGGTGAAGGGGAGGAGAGACGGAGGAGGGTCTTTGATGTTCCCATTCGCAGACGCCGCTGCTCTCGGCTGTTTTAGCTGCTGCCGAGGGAAGCTCTGGGATGAGGCGATTCTGTTAAATAGATTTGTCAATAATGTAAATAACTGCGCTCAGCATATAGCAGGAAACCAGCATGAAATGTTGTTCCAGACCTAGGCTCTTCATGACACTTCATTAGAAGTTGGATCGCTTTGCTTTGTTTTGTGGTTGTAGGTGGAGGAAGAAATGGGAATTGTTTGTTTTCTCTTCCAGGAGTCAATGGGAGAGCAGTTCTCTAGCTAAAGAACAGATGTTCCTTTGTTTAAAAAATATTTTCTACTTAAAAACAAAACTCAGAGGTGAAGGGAAAATTGTTTTGGATGAGGATTTTATATGTAGCAAAAATACCCACACAAGGGTAGAAAGAGACTGTATGACTGGCTGTGCAAAGACCCCTTTAAGTTATTTAGAAACTAACACACTTTGTAATTAGCTTAATCCACTTCATGGTTGTTGATATTTTATACTCATGGGGCACTAGATGACTAACTTGAATGGGAATAGTTTGCCCTTTCTTAGACAATCTATCCTCGAATTAGTCCTTGTCACAAAGACCTGAGTTTCGAATTTTCATCATTACTTTTAATTTAAAATCTTCAACATAACTTTGGACTTAAAAAGTTAAATTTCTCACACTATGACATTTCTCACATTATTTACAGATTCATCATTTTAAATGTAGTTTGTAAAAGTACGTAAGAGTGTTGTTAGAGACTCTTCACAATGTCTCATGTAGTCTAAATGTGTAAATATGCTTTCTGTTTTGTTTATACATTTGTCTAACTTTGTGGTAAGTGATCTGAATTTTATGTTAGGGTTAGGATATTTTCATGAAACATGGATTTTTTTTTTGTAATTATATAATTGAGAGTTTGGAATGAAATCCTTCTAGTATCAAAAACTCCTATTTTAAAACAATTTTGTGTAAGTGCCTATTTCCCATAGACTATGGAGCTTTTATTCCTAAGCTAGAAGATGGCAGGGGGACTTGCTGGCTTATGGCCGGAGTATAGCAGGGCCACTCAGAGTTGACTGCTCACTGGGATGACGCTCTCTTTTGTTCTCCACCAGTATTCTGCTAAAACAGTTCAGTCATGGAGAACGTTTAGGAAGAGCCCGCCATATGCAAGCTAAGTGCCTGCTCTCAGGAGCCGCGAGCAGACTTGCCCTTTGGTGAACCAGATCAGAATATTCCAAGTCATTTCCTTCTTATTTTTCATAAAAGAGTTCAACAACAGAAGCCAGCAGCAGCCTCATCTTCTGTATACCACATCTGTTGAATGTATTTTTCTCTTGTACTTGATTAAATTTCATGTTTTGTTTGTTATAGCCCCAAAGCATAAAAAGTCTACTGCTAAAGTTGACAGTAAGTTGTCATCAAGTGATTGACCCAGAAATGAAATGAAAATTAAGGACTTTGAAGCGGGAGAATCACTGTTGGCCACTGCTTATTAAGTCAGCTGCTCCACCATAGCTATACCCTCAAGGAATAAGAGCAGATGGGACATAAGTTGTTGAAGGCAATACGAATATTTCAAGAACGGTCAATATCAGATCTGGAGACCCTTGTAATCACCTGACTTGACAGAAATGTGTCCTCAACATTGTGATAACCACTGCCAAAGCAGGATTTGCCTACAGCGTTGGAAGAGAAGACTGGACCTGCCGGAGTTCCTGAGTTGGTCTAAAATGATGGGAGATCATTAGAGTTTGAAAGGAAGTGATAAACCTGCAACCCTGTGGGTTAAGGCAGCTAGAAAAAGGGTGTGGAGGGTGGTGACTTGCCAGAGCAGACCCTCCTCTATTCCATCTAGGTTTGTATAAAATACATTCTGTGGTGGCTGCACAGTGATAAAATCACCTAGCAACACTGTCACTAATGGCTCATTTCTTAAACTATATTCCCTCGGTTAAGTGAGAACATGGCTATTATCAGACTGCCAAATACTATTCCAGCTACCCTTTTAAAAATAGTCAACTGTTTTAATTTAGGATGCTATAACAAAATAACTTTGGTTATAATATACAGTAGAAAATATAGCCAGGTCATGGTGGCACATACCTGTAATCCCAATTTGAGCGGCAGACTGCAGCAGAAGGATTACAGTGAGTTTGAAACCAATCTAGGCTACAGAGTAAAATCCTGCCTTAAAAAAAATGTAGCTATACAAGTGAAGAAGTCATTAACACAATCAACCTGGTGTCCTACATAAAGGTGCTTCATGGATCGTCAGGATAGTGCATGGGAAGGGAAGAGGATGTGGACTACAAACATTCAGACCCTAGTATCAACCCACTTTAAAAGGACTTTCCCAATAAAGCAGTAGTTTAGAGACCATGACAAGGCTGGCCCCACACTTCCCGTCATTCCTTGTATCCCTTTTCTCTGGTGTACTGATGGTGACCCAACTGTGCCTGAGCCCAGTCAAATGTTTGTCCAGTACTTCAAGATTACTTAGCCTCCCTTCAAAACTTGCCTTTTGGTATAATCAAGAGATTTCATTTTATTTTCTGAGAGGGGAAAATAACAGACCAAAGATCCAAGCCCAGCTTGATGGGCCAACAAACTCACCAGGCTTACTAACAGGAGGGCGGACGATTGACCGCTGCAACTGAGGAACAACATAGCCACCAGTGGGAGGACTCACAAGCATCTCTGGGGTTCCTGGGAAACTCAGGGCAGCATGCATCCTCTAGCAAGTTTGTACTGCTTATATAACCACTGGAAGAGGTGTTTGGTCATAAATTTCAGAGTCTTGAATCTCCTGAAGAGTTTCATGAGCCTCCATACTCCTTTCAGGAGGCTGTTTCCATGACTAGAAATTAGCTGTACAATAAACCTCCACATCACGGTAAGGCGTAGTTAGCTGATAAGCCTCTGTAAGCTACATTGCAAACATTCTTATTCATGTGTGTTTTTGCCCTCTGTCTGTCACCACTTGTGTGCCTAGTGTCCATGAAGGCCACAAGGTTTTATTGGATGCCCTGGGTTCAGAGAATTGAAACGGAATCATCTGGATCTGGAACTGAAGTCAGTGCTGTTCACTGCTGAGCCATCCCTCTAGCCCCTCAGTAGATGGAATCTAACTGTTGACATCAGTGCTGCCCCAACCAGACTCTGATGGGACAAAGTCCACTTCTGGCTCACAGGCCTCCTGAGAACACATTCTTTCACATATTTGAACCTTGGGAGGAGACATACCTAAATAAACAGCTTAAACGGTTTGGTTCATAATGAAAACTCAGAGGTAACTAGTTCAGGACTGACTTGGCATGATGCCATCAATGTTCCAGATCCAGATGTGTTCCAGATTTCTCTTTCCACTTTTAACATAAGACTTTTTCTTATATATTTAAAAAACTCATGTATATATTTAAAAAACTCATGTAGCCCAGACTGGCCCCAAACTTCTGATCTTACCTCTGTCTTGCACATGCCGAGATTACAGCCGTATGATACTCACCTGGCTAAACTTTATTCCTAAAGGTCACTTTACAGTTGCAAACTGGCAACCTACCCTATGTATCCAGGGAAGAATGATACAGACTAAAGATAAGATGCTAAGGAGGTGAATAAACTGACTCTCTAACAGTAATGTGGGGAAGGAGCCTAGAATGCACATCTAGGGCGGCAGCAGCTTAATGAATTGTGGGTGAAGTAGCAGTGCCTAAATGGTAAGTATGTCTGGCTTGTTAGTAGATATGAAGGAGTAGAAGAAAAAGCTGAATCCCTGGTTTCTGGCTTTATGGAAACTCAAATGGCAGGAGAACTGTCATTGGAGATGAGATTTGTACACTCCTGAGTTGAGGGACACGGGATGTCCAGAAGTAGACAAGATATGAGTACGAAGGTGTGGTTGGATGTACAAAGGAGTATAATATGTAAAGTCTAAGTCTTAGGGATACAATGCTGTGATGAAACACCATGACCTAAAACAAGCTGGGGAGGAAAGAGGTTATTTTTATTTGGCTTACACTTCCATATCATTGGAAGAAGTCAGGACAGGAACTCAAAACAGGGCAGGAACCTGGAGGCAGGACCTGATGCAGAGGCCACGAGAGGTGCCACCTACTGGCTTGCTCTCCTACTCCTCCCAGCTTGTTCAGACTACTGTCTTACAGAGCTCAGGACTACCAACCCAGGGATGATCCCACCCAAAATGAGCTGGGCCTTCCCACATCAGTCACTAAGACAGTTCTCTGCAAGTTTGCCTGCAGCCCAGTCTTAGGGAGGCATTTTCTCAGTTAGGGTTCCCTCCTCTCAGATGACTGTAGCCTGTGTCATTAACATAAAACTAGCCAGCACACCAGAGAACACTAGGGAGTAAGGGAAAAGACTCTCAGAAAGAAGTCAAGAAATTGGTAGCAAAATACCTAGGGTTTTAGATTTTTTTTGGGGGGGGGGTTTCGAAACAGGGTTTCTCTGTGTGGTCCCAGCTGTCCTGGAACTCACTCTGTAGACCAGGCTGGCCTTGAACTCAGAAATCCACCTGCCTCTGCCTCCCAAGCGCAGGGATTACAGGCGTGCGCCACCACGCCCGGCTGGGTTTTAGAATTTATAAGCATTGAGTTCTATAAAGAGACTAGATCATAGGAGATACACAAGACAATGTATACAAAACGATGAAAGGGCCAGTAAACCATCAGTTGTATTTATAACCAGGCCATAAATGCATGGGGCAAACCCACCAAGCATTCTCTGGGGGCTGCATGTATCCTGCAAAGGTAGGGGTTACAGTGCAGTTGCAGAAGTGGTAATAGGCTGAGGGTACATTATTTCCAATGCAGAGTCCCTGTCCTGTTGTTGATTTTAGGGTCAGCTTACCTCCCTCTGGTTGCTGCCATCTACATCTATATATAGTCTGTGAATCGTCTCCAGGGACAGCTGTTCCTGCACAGCAGTGGGCTGAGCATCTAAGCATAACCAACAATCCTGTGCTCAGTCCAGTGAGAGGAGTTAAGGACCCGGAAAGGGGCTTCTAAAGGGAAGTCTAATGCAGGGGTCCTGACTCTGGTGATAAAGTGGGCACTGCAGCAGGCGGAACGGTTTTAGGAAGCACTTGGTTAGATGAAGTGTGACCTCGTTGGGGTGAAGGGGTTGTGGGTCCTGATGAGGGAGTGATGGGAGGCAGAGGTTGGGGGGGGTTGGCTTGGTCTTGCTAATACCCTGTTGGGGCCTAAGGGGACCATGGGTCTCACAACGCTATGATGGAGCAGTTGGACAGTAAATAGTCCTGGATTATAGCCAGTGATGTAAAGTCAGTCCCCATGTCTTACCTGCAGTCCAATCAGCCTTCTGTCCAGCTGCTGTGAATTTTATGAAAAGGTTGTTGCTTGGGGATACCCAGATAGTAAAGGGGCTCAAACAAGGTCTGCAAGTCTCCCTCCTAGGAGGCTGAGGGTCCTTTTTCATGCAGGACCAGGCTCCCAGTGTCTGTGTATCCCCAAACCAGGTCACAGGGGTGAGGTCATCTTCGATGCGAGGCTTCTGGCTTATCCACCCAGTAGATTCCCATCCCCATGTCGCACAGAAAAAACTCTGGACCTCTGCATTTGGTTCACTGGCTCCGATTCCGAGAGTGCCCTGGGCAGACATAAAAGGCCTGAGACTGTGTTCCTTTTGGCCCCGGGCGAGTTGCAACTGTAATCAGGAAAGGGCCATTGATCTGAGAGGTCCCATCCTCATCTACTAGGTCACAAAGGTCTACATGAAGATCATGGCTCCAGGTGCCTGGGGGAGCCACGTGGGAGGTGAGTAGGCAGTCTTACCCACTGCAGCATTGACTAGCTGCCAGGTTAGACTTAGGGGACAGCGGCTGGTGCAGCAGAGCATACGCAGCAAGCCAGCAGGATCAGGAGCGCTGGAGTCCCAGGGTCAGTGGATAGACAGGGTGTGGGAGACCTTCCATTGCTCTTCAGTGTGGCCATTCATCTGGAAGTCTCCTTCAGTGGAACCTCAGCTGCTGGGTCATCTCCCTCCTGGGAGGCTTAATGTGGGAGTGCTGTATCCACGTCCTGCTCCCCTCTGGAGGTGTGGTCAGGATTATGGTGTGGCGTCCTTTCCAGAGAGGTTCCAGAGCCTTGTGGTTATGTCTCTTAATCCAGACTTCATCACCTGCTTGAAAGCAATGGATAGAGCGGACTCAAGCCTGGCAGACGGCAGGCCAGAGTTACTTCTGGACCCCATGGAGGGCATCCAAGGATCTTAAAAACTTAGTTGGTCATATTCAGCTATTGGAGGTTAGTCAGCATGAAGGAGGCCTCCCATATAGGATCTCAAAGGGGGTGAGATCTAAAGTACAGCAGGTGTTCCTAGCCTTTTACAAGGCATAAGATAGGAGTCAGTTTCAACAGTTAATTTGGTCAAGACCTCCTTTAGGGTCCAATTTATCCATCCTCTCTACTTGCCTTGAATTCTGGGGTCTGAATGCACAATGTAATTTCCAATTGGTTCTGAGAACCCTTGCTAGAGATTGAGTACCTGAGAGATGAATGCTGGTCCATTGTCAGACCCAAGCAGGATAGCAGACCATACCTGGATATGATGTCTTCCAGAAGCTTCTTTGACACATTGGCAGACTCCTTTGTAGGATAAGCTTCTTCTCATCCTGAAAAGTTATCTATAAAAGCTAGCAAATACTTATATCCATGTGTTCCTGCTTTCATTTCTGTATAATCTATTTCCCAATTAGCCCCTGGTTGTTGACTTTTGATTCTCCTTGATTGGGGCCTGAGGGGTTCACAGTCTGAGAGGGACAGTGTGAGATTACCTAATCAACCAAGTCAAATATTTTGTACCTTGCCCCTCACAGCAATTCCTTTAGTTTTTGTGACCCAGATGTGAAGCTTGATGAATCTGATGGATGAGTTGCTTAGCAAACTCCTTAGGTAGGATGGTGCATCCGTCAGAGGTCAGCAACCATCAGTCTATTCTGTAAACTCCTTGGCATTTTGCCTGATGTTTGTCTTCAGCAGTATATTCAGGGATGGCTGGGAGCACAGAGGGATGCCAAAGCCATCCTTGGGCCATGGGGTCCAGCTTCTTAGATACATACGCCACAGGTCTTTTCCATAGCCCCAAAGTCTGGCTGAGTGCTCCCTTTGCTCTCCCTTTTCTCTCATCCACACACAGGTGGAAAGGCGTGTGGATGTCCGGGAGGGCCAAGGCCAGCACCTCCTGCAAGGCTTTTCTTAAAGTCTTAAAAGCCATGTCCATCTCAGGGATGCATTCTATTTTATCTTCTTGGCCCCAGTAGCTTTTTAGAATGGTTGGACTGTCTCGGTGAACTCTGGCACTCTAGCACCAGTGGATCAGACAGGATGCTGAGGATGGTTTGCTTATCTGGGCATCCGAGAGCATGCATTGCCCACCCCCCCACCCCCGCCAGTGGCCTCTGCAGTTGTTTCAAAACAGAATGGTGTGTCCACCTGGGCTTCCCTTCCATCTTTAGGGTTACCCAAGGCTCATGGGGGGGGTAGTTGAGCCCCGACATCCTCAGTCATCTAGTTCTTTCAATTCCAGAACCTTTGATTCTTCTCAGGGCACTCAATCTTCCGATGGCCTTCTTCCTTGCAATAGGCACATTGGTCCCTCTCTAATGGAGGGCAGGTTTTTCCTTCAGTGGGGGTGGGTTTACCTTTCCCCCTTCTGCTAGCTAGGTTTTTCAGCTCCCTCTCGCCAGGGTGGCCGCAGCTCCTGGCAGCGAGTAGCACTTTCGCCATTCCTCTGGTCTGTCGATCCTCGGGGGTCTCCTGGTAGTTGAAACCCTCCTCAGCTATGTCAACTAACTCACTCAGTTGCTTACCCCAAAACTGTCCAGACACTGAAGCTTCCAACAGATGTCAAGGGCAGTTTGGCTAACAAAAGCCATGTTTATACCTGACTGCTGTGCTCTGGCTTTTGGGCCAAAAGGAGTATAGGTCCTATAGGCTTTAAAAAGTCTTTATAGATATTCCCTGGGGATCTCATTCTTTCCCTGAATCACCTGGCTTACCTTAGACAAGTTTGTGGACCGTCAGGCAGTCCGTCCCCCCCCCCCATCAGAATCTGGCGATAGACCCAGAGCCTCTTCTTACCTTCAGGAGTGTTACAATCCCAGTTGGGTGGAGTCAAAGGAAAGGCTGTATCAATATTGGTCTGGACTCGAGTGGGCAGCCCATTTGCTCTGGAATCAATTTCCGGGCGGCTCCCAGGATCCTCTCTCTTTCCTCTGTGGTGAAAAGGACCTGGAGCAGTTGCTGACCGTTGTCCCAGATTGGCAGGTGAGTCAGCATGATTGAATCTAGAAGACCTGTGAGAAGTGATGATCTTTCTGAAAATGGGGGTGTGTATGGGGGGGAGGGTTCCTGCAACTTCCGGTTGTAAAGATCATTACTGGTAAATGGCGCATAAACTGTCTCCCCTGAGCATCTGGGCCCCCATAGCCCCGAGGTGTAAGGCCATAGTAGAGTCGGCCCTCTGGGCAGTAGGGGCGAGTGGGAGGGGGACTTCAAGTGGAGTCAGGAGAGTCAGGGAGTCGGGGCTGCTCCGCCCTCTGCCTGTGCTGGCTGGGCAGGGGCAGTGATGGCAGGAGCAGGAACATAAGGAAGGGGACAGAGATCCTCCTCAGAAGCAGAAGAGGGGAGCAAGGCAGGGGGGGGGGACGTGGAGGGGGGCGAGGCTGACCTTCCTTTAGAGGAAGAAGGGCAGGGAGCATGGAGACTGGTGACAACAGAGGTCTCATCCAAACAGGGGGCTTCTCGACCAGGCATTGCCACATGGTGATATGTAGCCTTGGTCCAGGTGGCCCCTGGGCTCCAAAGCTACAGCCTCACCCCTGGAAGTGACGCGGAGATGGAGAGGCCCCTCCTCAGGCCGTCCTACTTTATCGGTGGGCCATTTGTTCCTGCAAAAGATGGCGAGTTTGCGGGGACCAGAGAGTCTTCTGAGATTGGCGAAAGACCTTAAAATGGTTCAGGACGAAGTTAGGTGGGAGCTTTGTGCCAGTCCCATCCTAGAAATCAAAGAAGAGTTTGTAGGAGAGGACAAAAGCACGAACAGCACGACCATGTCCAGGGCGGCCTATCTGGTGACTCCCGCGCTGCCTGTTTTTCCTACCTGGTGACTCCCCGCGCTGCCTGTTTTGTTTTTTTGTTTTTTTGTTTTTTTTGGTCTAACGTGTCTTATGTGCTGCTTCTATAGCTCGGACTCTGCAATTATTGATAGGCTGGGGAGAGAGTGGATGTCCCAGCCTCCTTTGTCATTTAGGATGTGGTAGATACAGAGTCACTACGAGCCATGGGAAATGGGCTATGTTTTGGAGGCTAGATACTAGGGGGGGGGGGAGGGGACAAAACAACCAAAACAACTGCAACAACCCCACTATGAAATGTTCCTGAGGACAGAAAGAATTAAAAGAAAAAGAAAAAGAGAAAACAACATGAACCTCTCTAGCTGGATCGCTGCCTCCTTTCTCCCTCATGCTCCTTTTCCAACTTGGCACAAAGCAGGACTGAGACGCCGCCGCTTTCAAGGCCGCCGCTTAAAGTATTTCTTGTTCCCTTAGGAGGCCAGCCTCTCAGAATGTTTATTCTTTTTTAAAATTATTATCCCCCTGTTGCTTCCTTTCTGGATATGAGTCTTTCCAAATGATAAAGGCAACTGCGTCGCATCACATCTTCACGTGAAGGCCTAAGCGGTAGTTCTGGTCACAGTCCACAAAAGGTTTCAAATACACAACAGAATTTTGTCTTGATTCCAAACAAAATTCATGGCATCTGTGTCTGAAGAGCTATTTGGAGGTTGTCAGAACCTGAGAGCCGCCATGGGGGCCTGGAAAGATATCCACGATGTGTCAAGAGATAGCTTGGAGCCGGGCATGGTGGCGCACGCCTTTAATCCCAGCACTTGGGAGGCAGAGGCAGGCAGATTTCTGAGTTCGAGGCCAGCCTGGTCCACAGAGTGAGTTCCAGGACAGCCAGGACTATACAGAGAAACCCTGCCTCAAAAAACCAAGGAGAGAGAGAGAGAGAGAGCGCGCGAGAGCGCTTGGGCACTAGCAAACACGGTCACAAAAACCTTTTGGAAAGGGAAAATCCGGAGCCTTTTAGGATGCCCTAGTTAGGGGTAAGGGATCAGTGGGAAACGCAAGCCTTTCCTGTATCCTAAGTTTCCAGGGAGTCTGGTCCTGGCCGCCAAGGACTCTCTGACCGTGGCAAAGGCGGTGACCCAGAATAGGCGCAGGGGGTGTGGTCATCAGTTTTTGGGAGTGGCCAGTGGAGTTTGTTTGCCGCGCTGAAGGCAGGCAGCTGCAGTCGGAGCCAGAGCGCAGGCGCTGGAGAGTGGAAAAGCCACTTGCCCGAGATCTAGCTGACTGCGAGGTTGCAGGTAAGCAAGGGCACAGAGTCGGCTGGAGCCGGAGCCTCGGGTGGGAGGTGGGGTGCTTCGGCAGCGCATGCGTCTGGGGCTTGGGGTGCAGTAAGGTGTCCTTGCTCCTTCTCTCTGGGGAAGCCCCTCTCAGGCGTGTACCTTTTTTATTATAGTGACATCGTGCCGCAGCCTGCACTCTGCGCTCCACTCCGCGGTTCTGGAGCTCGGCCGAACCTGGGCGCCTGACTCCAGGCCAGCCCCGGCCTCTCGGAGAATGCGGTCTCACGGGGGTCGGGGGTGGGGGTAACCTTAGCCTCGATGAACCCACTGCCGTTCTTCTTGCCGAGGTCCAAAGCTGTAACTGCTCTTTGGTGCATAGGCCAGGCCACCCTTCAGTCTGAGGGCGGACTTTGAGAAGAACCTTTTATTTTCGTTCGTAGGTCGTCTAAAGCAAGCTATTAAATTTTGTTTTTTCACCAGTAAAGGGAAAGGACTTATATCACAGGGCGGTGGTGAGCACTAAGGTAGCTCACCGTTGGCCTCCCGGAATGCGGGAAAACAGCCGACGTTCCGGATTCCCACCTCAGGGCTCCTTTCCTCCAGTTCTCCCTCTCGGACACAAGGAATGACCGCGTCAGAATGACAGTCTGGGGCGCTCACAACACTTGCCGTTAACATTCTGGGGAGACTAAGAAGGAGTTACTTCATTATGCCCTAAACATGCTGAAAAATGTTTGCTATAAATGAAAAACCTTCCTTTTCACTGGGCCGGCTGAACAAAGTAGAAGGAAAAACCAAACAAGACAAAACAAAACAAAACAAAACAAATGGACTTGAGGGTGGGAATGCCGGAATGAGCCAGGGATTTGGGGTCCTGGAATAAGTTGTAAAGAGCGGGGAGGCCATTGTAGGTGAGGTGGCAGATCTGTGCGATTTCAAGAGCTCTGGTGGGCTTATCTGAGCCACCAGGTGGCTGGGAGGGGCTTTTCCATTGTGATGGTGTTTTGCTTTGTCCCTGAGTGCTGATGTAATTACTGCTTTGAACTGAAGAAATGATTTTTGGGTGTCTGACATATTCTTAGCTGCATCATGTCCAAGCACATAAGGGCATACAGCAGGCCCACGAGACTGCTAACACTGGCTTATATTAAGCCACTGAGCTCCCAGACGTTGATAAGTAAAAGCAAAACACATCCAAAGTGATTTTGTGACTGCTCTGTTGTCTTGGGACAGGTAATTCCATCGCTCTGGCCCTTTCAGAACTTCTCAGAGGATGATAAGGCTGCAGCTTTATTTTTTTATGATATGCTCAGCCTTAAAGTACATCGGCCCCAAGCTCCCTGTGGTAACAACCCAGGCTTGAAGGTGTCTGTGAATCCTATGGAAACTGCTGGTGTTAAAGTCTTCAATCTGACTGGGGATGGGGCTGCGGTAGTGCTGCATGACGGCCTGGCTTCCATTCTTCGCATTGTAAGAGGAAGAGGAAGAAAAGAAGAGAGGGAGCGAGGGAGGGAGAATGCCATTCAGGGTTGTGTGTGTGTGTGTGTGTGTGTGTGTGTGTTCGTTTGTGTTTTTTTTTCCTTTGCTGCATTTATTTTGGAAGCTGAATAATAATCTCCATTTATGTTTATGGTTCCAAGCTCAATCTGTGCTTGAATTCTGTCCCACCATTTTCCAGTAATGAGGTTGCTGGTTATAGCAAGTTTGAGGGGGGAGGGGGGGTGTTGTTCTGGTTTTTGTTTGGATTGGGGTCTAACTTTATTGACCAATGGATCTAAAACTCTCAGATTCATAGGACCTTCCCAGCTCAGCCACCCAAGTATTGAGCTCAGTAGGCACATACCAACATGCTTGGCTTTATATTAGTTTTTTTAATTATTATTATTGCTACCAAATGAATAAAAAATTAGCTTACAACACAAGCTATCTTACAGTTCTTTCATCTAACTGGGGTCTGACTAGGGTCCACATCCTGAGCTAAAATCGAGATAGCGGGCTGGTTTCTTTCTGGAGGCCCTGAGGGCCCCATGTCCTTACTCATTCAAGTGTTGGCAGAATGAAGCCCTTGTGACTGGAGACCCCAGATCTGATTTCCTCGAGATGTGTCTGTTACTGAGCACTCTTAGCTTCTAGAGGCTATAAGTATGCTGTGGCCAATAGAGCTCGCCCTGTTCTCAAAGTTAGCAATATTAAGATGAGTTTGTATTGTTCTTATCTCCTACCTCTGCCTCTGTTTCCTGGTGTCTGACCACACAACCCAGGAAGGTTCTGCTCCCTTCCTCTTCCTTCTGAGCGCCCTGTGACAACAAGTTATCCACAATAATGTATGTAACCTTAGGGTCATTTAAAGTCACCACTAGAGCCTGCCTGTGGTCACAGCTTTAAGACTTGGGGTCTGGGTATGTGGAAAAGAGATGTTACTTTGCCTGCCTGCAGCTGCTTCCTGGGAACTAGCTCTCCTTGGCTCTCAGTTGCTTAAGTGCAAGAAGAGATTACTTTTACCTTATATTGTTGTTGTAAGGATTACATTGGTATGTCAGGAATGCTAACACTAGCACTGGGCTGTAATACCTGCCCCACCCCACCCTCGCTCCCCAACAGAAGTAAGCAATCAAGCTTTGTTTGGTAACAGGTGGCATCAAGTGGTGTAATCATCTAGGGAGGCCCTGAAGAAAGACAATTCTAATTATTAACACCAACAGCTCATTTTACAGCCCTGCTGGGAGAGTCACTTCCAACCCTTGAGGTAGGTCACTGCAACCCACTGCTTCTCAGTGTGGCCTCTAGGAAAACATCTGCGGCACTTGGGAACTGTGAACAATGCATACTGTGGTGCTGTGGTTTAGCCCTACCCAGACTCTAGGGCAGAGTCCAGTGGTCCTACTCATCACGGTCAAAGAAACTTGAGAACCAGTGTCCAAGCCCTCTTATGTAGTCCAGGACACCACACATCTGCTCATAGTGGGCTCCCAAGGTCCTGCCTTAGGGATGACTGGGAAGGGGTAGTGGCCGAGGCCAAATCTACTTCACAGTAGTAAGCACTCAAGTAAGTAGTGCCCTCAGAAAAGGCCTTAAACACTCCATCATAAATCATTCTGTAACGTGACAGGTGCTGTCCATCAGATTCTTTGGATTTTCACATGTCCATGCAAATAAATTAATATATGTATACACACACACACACATTTTTTAAACTTGTATTTGGGAAGCTGGATTCTTTTCTTTCTTTTTTTTAATGGCCTACCATATTACATTCATATTGCATTTTCTATTTACTAATATGACAAAAGTGTTTGCTACCCACAACATTACAGCAACTTAGTCAAGATTGTTGTCCCTTTTGGCTTTCCCCTTGTCTGGGAATGAATAAGTAATTTTCAGATTGGATTTATTATAGAATGATTTTTTTTTAAAACTATCAGTGTAAAACTTTCTTTAAGTTTTAAAGTTATCTTTATTTCATTGTTTGTTGGTGTTAATGTGCGATGGAAACTGTGGAGATCAGAGGACAACTTGCAAAGTTGGGTCTCTTTTTTCACCATGTGGACCCTGATTAGCTCAGGTAGTGAGGCTTGGCGGCAAGCACCTTTAATCTGCTGAGCCTTCTTGCTGGCCCTGTTTGCTTTGTTCTTAATCTCTTACTGTCTTCTAAAGGAACCTTGTAGCATCTTTTACTCGATGACTTCAACTGTCATAGAGACCAGTTAGAGGAATTGCTTTCTGATGTGCTCATCTGCAGAGTGCCTTCATGCGGCAAGGCAGGTCAGGGGCGGTGTTTAGAGCCTCTGGAATGTGGGCATGCGGCTCAGCTGGTACAGTACTTTTCTGGAAGATCCAAAGTGCACCCCTCATTGGTTAGGAAGTACAGGGACTGACCTCCCCCCTTTCTCTGTGCCCCCTTCCTAGTTTTTAAAACGGTCGAGAGAACAGCCCTGGTTCTTCCACCATTTCCCCTGGTTTCAACAGCTGTTAATATGTTATTCAGACTGAAAGAAACTCAGATGTGGGGGCTGGAGAGATGGCTCAGCAGTTAAGAGCACTGACAGCTCTTCCGAAGGTCCTGAGTTCAAATCCCAGCAACCACATGGTGGCTCACAACTATCCGTAATGAAATTGGATGCCCTCTTCTGGAGCATCTGAAGACAGCTACAGTGTACTCATGTATAATAAATAAATACATATTTAAAAAAAAAGAAAGAAATTCAGATGTGTAGTGCCCTGACTGAAAGTGTAATTTCCAGGTCAGGTTTGAGCCCAAGTCAGAGTAAATTCCAGAATTGTATGTTAATCTTCATGTTTGTTTCTTATAGTGACACTTGACATTCTAGTCTGTGTTAAAATTTTAAAGTGTGTGTGTGTGTGTGTGTGTGTGTGTGTGTGTATTGGATTGAACCCAGGGTCTCTGGTCTCAGGTCTCACGTATGATATATACTTAGCAAGCACTCTGCCACTGACAGATATATCCCTAGCCCTTAAAATTTTTGGGGGAGGGCAAGTTTGGTTTGTTTATTTGTTGTTTTTTGTTTTTTATTGTTGTTTTGTTTTGGTGGTGGTTGTTTAAGGTTTTGAGCTGCAGTCTTGCCAAAGTACTCATATTGTCCTTGAACTCTAGTCCAGGCAGGCTTTAAAGTTGTGATCTTCTTGTCTAAGCCTCCCAGCAGCTGAGACCTCTGGCCTGTGGCAGCAGGCAGGCCCTGCTCAAGTCTTACTTTTTTTTTTTTTTTTTTTTGCATCTCAAAATTTTATTTTATTTTTTATTCGATATATTCTTTATTTACATTTCAAATGATTTCCCCTTTCTTAGATTCCCCCCTCCCTGAAAGTCCCATAAGCCCTCTTCCCTCCCCCTGTTCCCCTTCCACCCCTTCCCACTTCCCTGTTCTGGTAGTCCCCTCCACTGATGCACTGAGCCTTTCCAGAACCAGGAGCCACTCCTTCCTTCCTTCTTGGACATCATTTGGTATGTGGATTGTGTCTTGGGTGTTCCAAGCTTCTAGGCTAATATCTGCTTATCAGTGAGTGCATGCCATGTTGCATACCATGTTTTGAGACTGGGTTACCTCACTTAGGATGATGTTCTCTAGCTCCATCCATTTGTCTAAGAATTTCATGAATTCATTGTTTCTAATGGCTGAATAGTACTCCATTGTGTATATATACCACATTTTTTTTTTTTTTATCCATTCTTCCGTTGAGGGACATCTGGGTTCTTTCCAGCTTCTGGCTATTAGAAATAAGGCTGCTATGAACATAGTGGAACATGTATCCATATTACATGCTGGGGAATCCTCTGGGTATATGTCCAGGAGTGGTATAACAGGGTCCTCTGGAAGTGTCATGCCCAGTTTTCTAAGGAACCACCAGACTGATTTCCTGAGAGATTGTACCAGCTTGCAGTCCCACCAGCAGTGGAGGAGTGTTCCTCTTTCTCCACATCCTCACCAACACCTGCTGTCTCCTGAGTTTTTAATCTTAGCCATTCTGACTGGTGTGAGGTGAAATCTCAGGGTTGTTTTGATTTGCATTTCCCTAATAACTAATGATGTTGGCCATTTCTTAAGGTGCTTCTCAGCCATTTGAAGTTCTTCAGGTGAAAAGTCTTTGTTTAGCTCTGTACCCCATTTTTAAATAGGGTTATTTGGTTCTCTGGAGTCTAACTTCTTGAGTTCTTTGTATATATTGGATATTAGCCCTCTGTCATAGGTAGGGTTGGTGAAGATCTTTTCCCAATTTATTGGTTGCCTATTTGTCGTTTTGACAGTGTCTTTTGCCTTACAGAAACTTTGTAATTTTATGAGGTGCCATTTGTCAATTCTTGATCTTAGAGCATAAGCTATTGGTGTTCTGTTCAGGAACTTTCCCCCTGAGCCAATGTCCTCAAGGGTCTTCCCCAGTTTCTTTTCTATTAGTTTCAGTGTGTCTCGTTTTATGTGGAGGTCCTTGATCCACTTGGAGTTGAGCTTAGTGCAAGGAGATAAGAGTGGATCAATTCTCATTCTTCTGCATGCTGACCTCCAGTTGAGCCAGCACCATTTGTTGAAAAGGCTATCTTTTTTCCACTGGATGTTTTCAGCTCCTTTGTCGAAGATCAAGTGGCCATAGATGTGTGGGTTCAATTCTGGGTCTTCAATCCTATTCCATTGATCTACCAATACCATGCAGTTTTTAACACTATTGCTCTGTAGTATTGCTTGAGGTCCAGGATATTGATTCCCCTAGAAGTTCTTTTACTGTTGATAATAGTTTTAGCTATCCTGGGTTTTCAAATCTTACTTTTATATTTTATTCCCACAGAAAATGATTATTAATCACTTTACAAATTATTAACTGAAATAAGCCATTTGGCTGTTCTGAGGTTATATAAATTGGAGACAAACTGATATTAAAATATAGTGTCACTTTTTAGGATTACTAGAAATCCAGGCCTCATCTTTCCCAAATATGGGAGAATGATTAATTGTTTTCAGACCAGACATAGGACATAGGAGTCTATACATACCTCTCTCTCTCTCTCTCTCTCTCTCTCTCTCTCTCTCTCTCTCTCACACACACACACACACACACACACACACACACACAAGATGTAAAATGAAACATAAGTTCAGAGAGCTAGTATATATTTTATATCCAATCAGGTAGGGTAATATAAAAATAAAAAGAAACCCACATGAAGTGCATACGTGTATATATCAAATGGCCTTGTGCACTGATGTGAAAGCAAAGCCATGAGTGACTTTCATGAGAGAGTAGGCTGCGTGTGTGGTGAGTTGGAGGCGAAATGGCCATTGGCTTGAACCCTCATTGGAAATATTTAAACTGTGGAGAGTCACAGCCAAGCAAGACAGCAATCCTCCTCTCTCCCAGACCTTTACTCTCTGCCTCCCCTCTCCCCAGTGTATTCTATAATGAGCCCACCATTTTTATAATTAGAAACCATGGGAAAAACTTCACATTATATATTTCCTTTTTAATAGCCCTAGATAATTATCTATATTTTAGTAACTCCATTTCAGAATTCCCAAACCAAAAAAAAACTCAATTAAAAAAAATGGTTGTGGCCGGGCGGTGGTGGCGCACGCCTTTAGTCCCAGCACTTGGGAGGCAGAGGCAGGCGGATTTCTGAGTTCGAGGCCAGCCTGGTCTACAGAGTGAGTTCCAGGACAGCCAGGGCTAAACAGAGAAACCCTGTCTCGAAAAAAAAAAAAATGGTTGTGGGGCTGGGGAGATGGCTCAGCGGTTAAGAGCACTGACTGCTCTTCCAAAGGTCCTGAGTTCAAATCCCAGCAACCATATGGTGACTCACAACCATCCATACTGAGATCTGACACCCTTTTCTGCTATGTCTGAAGACAGCTACAGTGTACTTACACATAATAAAAAATAAATCTTTTTTAAAAAGTGGTTGTACAGTATAACTGTTGGGAAGAGGGAAGATCAAGAAAGTCCTCCCAATCCCTCTAAACCAAGTATCATTTACAAGATTTGTCCAGGAGGCTCAATGACTCCTTTTTCTAAACATGCCTTGACTACCACTGCTGATGCTACTTTATTATTATTATTATTATTATTATTATTATTATTATACTGGTTGGCAACCAGACATGCATAGGAAGCAAACTAAGACTCTGAGGACTATGCAAGATTAGGAGCTCAGATCTTTCTGCTCATCTGCTCTCTAATGCTGAGGTAGCTAACCTCACACTTCCCACTAATACCCCCTCTCTGCCCAGTTTCTTCCTCTTGGGTACTGTGTGACTTCTTAGTCTCATTGGTAGTGACAGCTCCTCCTCTGCCTCTTTGGGGTGCCTTCTTTAGCCACACACTGTCCCTTGCAGTACATCTAACAGGTCCCACATTTACTGGATCAAGAGTGGAGGTCAGAGGTAGCACACAGCCAATAAGTGGCCAGGACAACCCGGGAACTAGTCAAGACTGTTTGGAGAACTCTAGACTAGACTTAGACGCCCCATCCTTGACCAGATCGCTGCTTTAGTCTTTCCAGTTCTTACCACTGTACCTCATCACAGCGCACATCTGGGGAAGGAGCTGTGTGCATTCCCACAGTGTTATTTATGTTGGGTGCATTTCCAAGGGAAGTTTCCTCGTGCTGGAAGCTCCTGTAGATCTGATGCCTTCCCTAATGCCAATGCCTGACCCAGCCGGCCCGTACTTCCTGAGGGCATCGAGGCCCTCCTGTCTATTTGAGGACTTCAGGTCAACACTCTCCCTCTCTTTGCTCCCTTCAGTAGTTTTCTATACCCCAAGCCCCGCCTAACCTGAATCTGTAAATCATCCTTTGTACTCACAATCCTCCCTATGAGTAACCAGGCAGGAAGATGACAGCACACTGAGGGGGTAGGTGGGACTCTGCTTGTAAGGAAGCGGCCAGGCCCTGTTTGTCCTTGAAGCACACCCCCCCACCCCCACCCCATGGTGGCTCAGCATGACTCAATGGACAGTGTAGACACTGCCTTGTTTAGTTTCTCACTCTTCTCCTGACTGTGGCCAGTAGACTTTCTTCAAAGACACAAAGCTGATGGCATATCCAGAACTTCAAATTTCTTAACACTGAAGACCTGGGTAGCTCTCCCCACCACGGACTCCCCGTGTCTGGAGGCCTGGGCCTTGGCCTGTGGTCTAAGGAGAAAGACATGTAGAACCCCATGGTTTAAATGGCTTGTCACGTCCCTGTTTCAGAGTGGGCTCCAAGGCACACACGTCTTCAATCTACTTCCCAAAGTTGGCATGGACGAAGGTTTGAAACCATCGATGCCTTGGGTTTTTTTGTTTTGTTTTTCTGAGTGATAGGAAGGTTCCAGGCATTCCATACTTGCCTTCTTGCCTGTTGCTTGTGGCCAGCCACCTTCTCACTTGTGCAATGAGGACTATTTATCCACGTTACCCAATAGCCTCTTTCTTCCCTAAAGTACTCAGAGGCCTTCTGTGTATACACTAGCCTCCTGTTTACACACAGCCCTTCTGTAAACACATGCCTGCCTTCCGGTGCCTTTATTCAGTGGCCTGGCTTAGGGAAAGGGTACTCTTGTTCAACCAGTAGCTTGGGCAGGGCCATGAGAACTGAAGCTGAAACGACCCCGTGAATCGGTTGTCTCACGTTTTCGTTAGACTAAATGACACCTATGGGAAGATAGTAGTTTCTCTCTTTGCAGTACTGAGTATCTAACCCTGGGTCTTACACATGCAAGATAAGTATAAGCATCCCTGGCCCAGGGAAGGATAGATTTATTCCCTGTGTGGTCGAACACCGGCTACTATGGACTATGTTTCTTTTTTTTTTTTTTTTCCCGAGACAGGGTTTCTCTGTGTGGTCCTGGCTGTCCTGGAACTCACTCTGTAGACCAGGCTGGCCTCGAACTCAGAAATCTGCCTTCCTCTGCCTCCCAAATTCTGGGATTACAGCCATGTGCCACCACGCCTGGCTTTTTTTTAAATTTTTTAATTTTTATTTTCTATATTGGTTTCCATTCCAAATGCTTTCCACTTTCCCAGTTCCCCCCTCACCATATGTCCCATAAGCCCTCTTCCCTCCGCCCATTCCCCAATCACCCCCCTCCCATTTCTCTGTTCTGGTACTCCCCTACAATACTGGATCAAGTCTTTTCAGGACCAGGGCCTTTTCCTCCCTTCTTCTTGGGAATCATATGATTTGCTAATTGTGTCTTGAGTATTCAGAGCTTCTGGGCTAATTAATATCCATTTATCAGTGATTGCATTTCATGTGTATTCTTTTGTGATTGGGTTAGCTCACTTAGGATGATATTTTCCAGTTCCAACCATTTGCCTACAAATTTCATGAATTCATTGTTTTTAATTGCTGAGTAGTATTCCATTGTATAAATACACCACATATTCTGTATCCATTCCTCCATTGACGGACCTCTGGGTTCTTTCCAGCTTCTGGCTATTATAAACAAGGCTGCTTTGAACATAGTGGAGCATGTGTCCTTGTTGCATGCAGAGGAATCCTCTGGGTATATGCCCAGGAGTTGTATAACAGGGTCCTCTGGAAGTGTCATGCCCAATTTTCTGAGGAACCGCCAGACTGATTTCCATAGTGGTTGTACCATCTTGTAATCCCCCCAGCAGTGGAGGAGTGTTCCTCTTTCTCTACCTTGCCAAACCTGCTGTCTCCTGAGGTTTTAACCTTAGCCATTCTGACTGGTGTGAGGTGGAATCTCAGGGTTGTTTTGATTTGCATTTCCCTGATGACTAATGATGTTGAACACCTCTTAAGGTGCTTCTCAGCCATTCGAAGTTCTTCAGGTGAAAAGTCTTTGTTTAGCTTTGTACCCCATTTTTTAGTAGGGTTATTTGGTTCTCTGGGGTTTAACTTCTTGAGTTCTTTGTATATATTGGATATTAGCCCTCTGTCGGATGTGGGGTTGGTGAAGATCTTTTCCCAATTAGTTGGTTTCTGTTTTGTCCATCTGACAGTGTCCTTTGCCTTTGTAATTTTATGAGGTCCCATTTGTCAATGGACTATGTTTCTTAAGGGGCAGATGCACATTGAGGGTCAGGAGTGGCTTAGGAGGAGTTCCTGCATAGCCGCCCTTCTCAGGATGAACGTTTCTTCACTACCCTGAGGTATTTGAACAAGAAGAGAGGACTATTACAGCCCTACTAAGAAGGGCTTAGTTTGTACATCCCACCCCAGTGGAAGCTTCTTGCCTGTTCTGTTAGCCTTCTGTGCATTTCCCAAAACCTCCTTGGGTTCTAACTGGTGGTTTCAGAAATACCTGGAAGGTATCTTTGGTCAGTGACTTGACTCTTGTTCATTCCAGATTTGGTGGACCAGCAGAATGAGAGCTCAGAGGGGACTCTTCTTACTCCTGCTGCTTCTCACTGTCCTCTGCTCCACAGGTGAGTGACCCAGACCCCCCTGAATCACCCCTGGCCATGATGCTACTTTTTCTCGGGCCTCTGGTAGTCTGAGCTAGTGCCGCTGGCCTCCAGTCTCTCATCGTCACGTGTTCCAGGCCCTGCTTGTGTGCCAGTTCTGGGGTGCCTGCCTGAGCTAAATCCTGGTTTACAGAACTGTTTTAACAGGAGTGGAGAGATCAAGTTTCTTGTCTCTCCACATACTGCTTTGGGATTCCAGCAGATGTCATCCATCCTTGGAATGCTACACAAGTCCTTTCTGAAGGATCTCAGGTGTGGGATATAAGGGAGACACTAGGTGGATTGTCCTGGGGAAGAGTTTATTCTAGTTATTAATGCCTCCGATGTTCAGACAGACAAGCAAGTAGCAAGGACTGTGATGAGGAGGGTAAGTGGAGGCACCTTCTTTACAGTCTCAAAGGGCCAAGGTTTCCCAGTGTGAGTCTGGTATGGAGGATGTAGCTTTTGCCACTCCTGAGTCTGACAACCTGAGATCTCTGAACTTCTTTGAGGAAGTGAAATGGAGCCTGCCATCCTGTTAAAATTGAGGAACCTGGGTTTAGGGATTCATATATAGGTTCTGTGAGAAACACAGTTATTTCCTTTACAGAGGAAAGCACTGGCGGCAGCAGTCTGGGGCCCACTATGAGGTCAGTCCTCTGATCTCCGTCCTTCCACCCCACCCATTTTCCTGTGCTACTGAGATAATGCTCATGATGGTGGCAGCACCTAAATAAACCGAAGCTGCCCTCGTCGCGCCCGTCTTTACTCTAAGCATTTTACATGTATTTATGTATTTAACAGCAAATTTAGCAGCTTATGTGCCCCTCTCGTTTTTTGCAAATGAAAAAATTGAAGCCCAAAGGGGTTATAAACTTCTGAATAATACAAGATATTTTGAATGTGTGTAGTAATACCCAGAAGTAGCATGTCACAATGTGACCTCAGTGTGTCATCGGAGTTCCTAGGTTTCACTCACTAAAAGTCATTCCCAGGTTACTTATCCATTTTGGGGGCACCCTTTCCCTGGTTTGAACTCTTTTGTAACAACAAAAACACCCACTTTGTGTTGTTATAAAGAGGAAGGGTTATTTGTCTGCCCACGTCATATTCTTACAACACCCTCTCCATCATTGGCTTTTGGGGGTGGGTGGGAAGGGTGGAGGTGAGAAAGAAACACCAGTACAATGAGCAGTAGGAAGGGAAGGCTCCTGCAGCGCTGGGGCGTTCGCAGCCGACACACCCTGACTGCTTCTATAGCAGGGACTGGGCCAGAGCATCTCCTTTGTTCCTGGCTAACCGTTCTGTACGAGGTCACAGAGACTGTCCACTGCCAGTTGAGAGGATGGAAGCAGAGTCACTTGCCCAAGGGGCACACTGCGTGTTCCATCTCACGGCCTCCTTCCTTCCCACTTCTCTTGTCTGCTTTTGGTAACCCTCGTGGTGAGCTGTAAGGGGGTTCCCCTCTGTCGGATCCATTCCACCCTTGGTTCTTCCTGCTGCATTTCCTGTCGTTATAATACCCCATCGCAGTGATCCCCACCTGTCTGGGAGCTGATGGGTTTGAGACCATTGGCTGCCCCGAGACAAGCACGGGATGTACATAGTCCTCTTCTTGAGAATCCGAGTGTGAGGCTAAAGGCACGAGAGAAAGAAACACAGACTGGATCTCTCTCTCTCTCTCTCTCTCTCTCTCTCTCTCTCTCTCTCTCTCTCGTTTTTTTGAGACAGGGTTTCTCTGTGTAGTCCTGGCTGTCCTGGAACTCACTCTGTAGACCAGGCTGGCCTCGAACTCAGAAATCTGCCTGCCTCTGCCTCCCAAGTGCTGGGATTATAGGCGTGCGCCACCACGCCCAGCTTCTCTCTCTCTCTTAAATTGCTATTGTCTAAGACCCTAGGAAGTCTTCAGGAGAATTTTCCTGGTCACAAGCCAGTGTGTCAAAGGCTTTTGACCAAAGAAATAACATTTGATCCTTTGTATTAAAGAAAATCAAGTAGTACAGGTTTTTCCATTGTTAGCGTAAGATAAGCCTCTCCAGGTACTAGGGTAAGAAGTGGCCCAGAGAGACAAGCCCTCCCCTCTGTCCTCCCCAGTCACAACCATCTTAAGACCTGCCCCTACTCCCTTTGGTTTCTTGAGATAGGGTTTCTCTATGTAACAGTCTTGGCTGTTGTGATGGTTTGTATATGATTGGCCCAGGAAGTGACCCTATTAAGAGGCGTGGCCTTGTTGGAGTATGTGTGTCACTGTGGGTGTGGGCTTAAGACCCTCACCCTAGTTGCCTGGAAGTCAGTTTTCCACTAGCAGCCTTCGGATGAAGATGTAGAACTCTCAGCTCCTCCTCTATCATATCTGCCTGGATGCTGCCATGTTTCTGTATTGATGACAATGGACTGAACCTCTGAGCCTGTAAGCCAGCCCCAATTAAATGTTGTCTTTTATAAAACTTGCATTGGTCATGGTGTCTGTTCACAGCAGTAAATCCCTAACTAAGACAGCTGTCCTGGAACTTGCTTTGTAGACCAGGCTGGCTGCAAACTCAAGAGATCCACCTGCCTTTGCCTTCTGAGTGCTGGGATTAAAGGCATGCGCCACCACCAGCCCAGCTGACCTGACTTCTCTTACAATCTACAGTGTTTACTTTTTCCAACTCAATGAAGTTAGAAAATATCTTGAAGTTAGAAAACCAGTCTTGAGCTTTAGAACTGATAGTCTGGGTTCGAGTCTCAACTCTGTCACTGAGACATTTGTCATGTAACATTTGTTATGTCTGTTAATATCTTAGCCTTAGTTTTCTTTTCTGAAATGGATATGACATTTCTTGAGCCTGCTATTTGTAATGATGATATGAAGGGCCTAGCATATAGGTGCGCAGACATTGGAGCACTGATTGTATGTGTTAGCTAGGGATATGTCTGCCCTACAGGAGTCCCAGCGTTGGCATTGACCTTGACCTTGCCACCCTAAGCCTTGTCCCTGAGTCACTTGAACCCTGGCTGCAGCTAGTAGACCAGTCTACTTCTGTGGGTGATCTTATAAACTGGCCCTCAGACAGCCAGGCTAACACAACGCCCTTCCTCCCCCATTCTTTGCTTTCGAATGTATGTATCTATACCTAGCACAAGGAACGAACTGTAGAGAAATGGCATCCTAAGGTTTCTCATGCTGATGCTGGAGGAGATAAAGCAGAAATGTCTGATGGAGTTCTGGTGGACTCTGTCACTTTATTGTTGAGTATCCTTCCGTAGTTCAGTGCACCTCTCCAGGTACTGGTCTTGTCATCTGCAAGCAAAACAGGGGTGGGGAGGGGTGGGAGTTTTGTTTTGTTGTTACTGATGTTTCAGTACTGATGTTGAATTAGACCCTTCCCAAATCAAAATGCACCCTGTAAATGAGATGACACACCTTTAAAGGCTTACGTATTGATAGACTACAGAGAGCTTGCTTCATGGCCATGATGAGAAAGGATGATCTCAACTTTCAGAATCATCTCCTTTGTCCCCAGATGATAGGCAGAGTCATCGGCCTTAGAACTAAAGGTCATGGCTTGGGTTTCAAAACCCACACTGGGCTTAATCATGACACACCTAGGACACCCTATGAGACTACAGTCTTTGAAAATAATTTTCTGTCGGTGGGTGCTACCAGAGTGGGTGCGCTGCAACAGGAAGATCATTTTCTCTGGCACGGGGAAGGGTATGCCTCCACACCCACAGAACTGACTCTGGCCTCACCTTCTCCTCACGTATACTGGTTATAATTCATTTTTGCCTCATCTTTAGTTATAAAATTGAAGAAGAAAAAACCCTAACTCTTAGCTCTCAACAGTAAGTCATAATTAGTTTGTTTGTTTGTTTGTTTGTTTTTTGAATTGGGGAACCAGGGTAAGCCTGTTTCTGCTATGACCAGGTTGCCCAATCCACAGGAGTTTAGTGTATACCTGTTGTCTTATGTTGTCTATTTATACTTCTGGTCCTTGGTCTGTCCTAGAAGGAAGCAGTTCAATGATAATCCTTTAAGTCATTTAAACTTTTTCTCTAAAGGGCCAGATAGCCAATACAGGCCTTTGTGGCCTCTGACTTCCCTCAGTCTCTTCCTTATTTGTTTGTTTGTTTTTAATGAAGTGGTTTTTGTTGTTGTTTTGTTTTATTAATCATGTAGGCTATGTCTTATAATTCTATGTTTGAGCTCATTTTTCTGCAGCTAACTCAATGAATTCAATAAATCATGGCAAAGTCAGTTTTCTTCCTGGCACCAAAATGGATTCTGAATCCGAATGCAAAGATGATTGCTCATTGTTGTTTTGAAAAGTTAGCTTTTCCTGGACTTTCTGTCTTAGGTTCTGAACTACTATCAAAGCAAAAACAGGACTCTCATCTCAAAGTGGGGGATAGAGGCAGTTTCTTCTGGAGCCTAGGAACACAGATTTAGATTACCCTAAGTTCTATGTTCCAACGTGGAAGCATTTTGATAAGAAAAATAGAAAATAGTAAGAGAACCAAGAAAGTCATAAATCAAGAGGCTATTGGAATACGTTGGTGAACACTTTAGGTGTAGGGGGTTAAAGTGGAGTGGGGGGACCTGGCTGTGCTCTCTGGCTGTATGCATAGCCTTCCAGTTGGTTAGAAACCAGGATTCAGTCTGTACATTCCAAACTATTTGGTCAAGTACAGAGGCAGGCCATAAAAGGCTAAGAGGCTAATGCTGGCTCAAAGGAATTTGGTTCTGGACTTCACATTCCCACCTCGACAGTCCTTGAAGCCCTGCCTGCTCGGTCCTCAACGTCAAAGAAGCTCGGTTAAAGCTTTAGCTTTTTTTTTTCCCCAGGAGCTTTGGTTTGTAGTATTGAAAGGTCTCAAATGTGGTTTATTTAACATCAGAGAGTGTGGCAGGGTTTGAAGGGAAAAGAGGGGACTTCAGAAGGTGTGGAAAAGCAAGGAAATTTGTTTTAATTTGAGAAAGGAAATAAGTCAGGGAGTGAGGGAAAAATCTAGAAGGTGAATGTGATGCATTCACTAGATAGGTGGGAAGCGTGCTCTTTGACCTCTGAGGTCTTGACAACTGTCATTCTCCTGGAATCCACATACTCTAGGGCATTTGCCTCGTGAACTCAGACAAGCTTTCTACCACTCCCAGAGCAGTTGGGATCCCAGAATCAACACTGAGAGCCTAGAACCGAGGCTGCTGCAGATAACAAGGCCGTCTCTCTCCCTCCCGGCTTTAGTGTTTCTTTCTCCTGAAGTCTGGGGTGGGGAGCATGTCTGCAGGTGGTGGTGGTGGGGCCCCTGTATCTGTTAAGACAGAAGGGAAGCAAGTTCTGATTAGCTCCCAGTTCAAATCTAACAGATAATTCCTTCCCAAGGTGAAATGACTCCCCCACCCCCATTTCCTCTGACGTAATTGGTTGGTTGGTATGAGGAATGTCTTTACTGTTTTCTAATTAGCTGACAATGGCCTATATTCCTGTCTTTTTCCTCTGTGTGCTGGATTGACCAGTTCAGTTACACCAGTGGTTTAAAAGGCACTCACCACTTCCACTGGGATAAAAGACAGAGGTGATTTTGCCGAGGGTGTTGGCTAGCCCAGGTTTTTGCACGCCCATTTTGAAAAAAATGAAAGAAGAAATCAGCTCGCTGAATTACCTTTGCCTTTCTTCTTCGCCAGTCATGAACTTCCTGTGTGAATCATAATGGTGGCTGGACCCCAGGCAGCCCTGTGGGGAAGCATTGAGCTTCCCTACCTTCCTTCAACTCAGTCACTTCTGAAAGTAGGAAGAGGACTATCTGGGGGAAACAGTACTCAGCAGGAGGGGGTGGAAGTAAGGGAAGGCCAGAGGCCGGTGTGCTTATAAGTATGGAACTGTCAACGTCTTAATTAAAAGGTAAACATAAGGAAGTTGACTGGGACCTGTGCTCACTAGTGACGTAAGGGCGGCCAGAGTCTAAGACACCGCTGGTTTCAACAGAGTCTCTTTCTGATTCTAGGTGCTAGCCTCAAATGCTACCAATGTTTAGACCCAGTTTCTTCATGCAAAACAAACAGCACTTGCTCTCCTAACCTGGATTCCTGTCTCATCGCTATATCCGGTAAGAGCCTCTGGATTCCCTGTGGTCAGGGGTGAGAACCTGGGAAACCTGGACCTCGCCACATCACACCCAGTTTGTACTCACCGGGTAGTGGCTACCCTTCGTTAACAGCGGCTGGTCACAAAGTACTGGGCACTAAGCATTTTCTATATATGTCATACAAAAATGGCACTTCTACATAACCCTTGGGGCAGTCTTCCTGTAAGACAGATGAGAAAGTGGAGGCTCAGATAACACATCAGGCAAAGGTCAAGCAGCCAGCATAGGGTTTGGGATTTGGAAATTCATCTGATTCCAAAACTCAGGCTTCTTAGCAGTGCTAATGAGCCTGCCTCCCAAACCTCTGGGAGCGCCAGGGTCTGAGTCAGGGACGGAAAGACGAAGAAAGTGCATTTGTCAAAACTTTGACCATGGCCTGTTTGCGTGTCCCAAATGACTGTCTCTACTTCTGTCTGACTCCATGTGTCTAGTACACATGGAGTCCTGAGGAGACCTGGGATGAGCTCAGAGGATACTAAATGTCACATGACTAATAAGGAAAATTATTCATATGAGAAGCCACACCGCAGATGCCCAGGACAGCTGCCTCAGAGAGCAAGGCTTTTTTGAGCAGGAGAAGGAGTATAATGTGCACAAGTCCACATCATCTGCTTTAGAAGTTGGCTGAACTATGGAATCTCCTCGTAAGAACTTCAAAAATGGTGGACAGGGAAGAAGCTAGGAGCTGGGCCCTTTGTTTTTAGTGGTTATGGCTCTAGGATATAAATGTTATCTTAGAGCCATAGATAGATAGGAGTGATGGCCATTTCAGTATAGACTGGAATATAAGCTAAAACCCTTTCTAAGAGATAACAATAAAAACTGTCTCCCAAGGGTTTTTTTTTTTATTATCTATCTATCTATCTATCTATCTATCTATTTATTTTTTTACAGAAAGGAGAAAACCTTTCAGTTAAGTAAGGACCAATCTAAGTTAGTTTGTTTAAAAAAATTAGGAGTATCTGATGATTTTTATGTAAACTCTCTGGTGTGTAGCTGAAACTCTAGGCTTTATGTTCAACATGTTGGATTCCATGGGGAAGAGGAGGAGAGCAGGTCTTCCACACTGAAGGCCATGTTAATTCACTGCTAAGATAGAAAGTGTAGTAATTCCACCAAGGTACCAAGATCATTCCATTTCTCCCTTTTTCTTTCCTTTCTTTCCTTCCTTCTTTCTTCCTTCATTTCTTGAATTCTTTTTCATATAATGTATTTTGATTCATTCCATTTTTTCTTGATATTAACCCTCCTTTTTAGGAGGGTTATCTCTCCATCACCGTGCAATATGAAGATTTCATGGATAGATTTTGTTTTTAAAAGTTCTTGCTTTACAAATAATATTGTGTCTTTTACACCACTGTCAAAGTAGAATTGATAGATCAGAGACAACAAGTGCTTAAAAGTCTTCGTAGGCAGTGCCACACCTCCCTCTTGACGAGAAGTATAGCTGCCTGTAACTCTCCTTCCACTCACACCCACACACTCACCCTCTCACACCCACACATCACACACTCACACTCTCACACTACTCTACTGGCTCTAACAGGACTTTAGATTTATGGAAAAGTCTCCATTTGGAGGTGCACCATCACCTGCCTGCCTCCCTTCGTAGCCCAGTTGGGTTGTCCTGTCTGCCTAAGCCTCTCGATCCCCATAGGCTAAGCTCCAAGGCACAGAACGACAGGTTCAGAACTATACCTGCCTTCTTCTTCCTCTTCTTTTTCTTCCTCTTCTTCCTCCTCCTCCTCTTCTTCCTCCTCCTCTTCTTCCTTCTCTTCCTTCTCTATCTTCTTCCTCTTCCTCCTCTTCTTTTTGTTTATGGTTCCTTGTAAATTTCACATCATGTACCCCAGTCCCACTCACCTCTCCCTCCTCTCACACCCACCTTCCACTTCGCCACCTCCCCTGTGTGGAAGCTGTAGTATGTCACAGTGTGTCCCACAGTGTACCCTTTTGTTAAACTTTTATGCTTGAAATAACTTGGTCTGGTACAAGGCCTCTGGCTTCTGCTCCTCTGTGATACTGGAATCTCTCTGGGTCTCTCTGGGACTTGGATACCCTGTTGCCCTGTGCCATGGAGATCCTGTAGTTTTGGATCTGTAAGACCAGCCCCTTCACACGTCCAGGAGTTCATCGGCGGGTTGAGTGTTGGTGTGGGCTAGTTCAAAGCCCTGGATCTGTGCCTGAGAGGTATCTGAGTTGGTCAGCCAGCCCAAGGTGCTTCTGCTGGCACGCCCTCAGGCAGGCTCACCTATAAGCCCCAGGGCCAGCTCTACCCTTGTTGTCCAAGCGAGGTGCAGGGCCTGCTTTCCCAAGTGTTGAGGCTGGTGAGGGATCCATCACTTCTCCCACTGTCATAACCACAGGCCAGCTCTCCTGCCTGCCACAGATGGGGGGGATGAAGTAGGGGAGGAACTTGTCTCTTCCTTGACCACTGCATGGCTTCTTAGCATATGTATATGTCTCTCCACAGGAAAACAAGTGTATCAACAGTGTTGGAAATTTTCGGACTGTAATGCCAAGTTCATTTTAAGCCGATTAGAACTGGCAGATGTACAGTACAGATGCTGCCAGGTGGACATGTGTAACAAAAATCTCGAAGAAGGATCGGCCAAGCCAAACAATGAGGCAACCTCCTTATTGGGGAAGACAGCGTTGTTGGGAAGCTGGCTTCTGGCGGCCATTTTGAAGCTTTGTTTCTAAGTAATCTCTAAGCCCTGGATGCCTCCTTTCTGCATCTTTTTTTTTTTTCCTGCTGCTGCAGCACTCTAAAGCCTTTATTATTTTCCAGCTATTATTGTTTTGTTTAGGAAACAATAAAGTTCACTTGAACATCTTGGATAAGAGGGAGGAATGTAAACAGTGTGGAAGAGCACCGTGCACACGCGCGGAAGGCCCACTACTTGGGTAGAACACGATAGGTTATATCATCTTTCTTTGCCACTTGGGAGGACTGGCTTTCAGTTTCAGCTTAAGTGCATTTCCGACAACCTTCAGGGGTTCTCTCAGGTTCCTGCAATGTAGCTTAGGAGTGAGATCAGACAGTACCTTTAGAAGTGAGTGGACCAGAGTCTCTTCACCACTCTGACACACTCAAAATGCTTTCATAATCTTCATAGGTCCTGAGCTGGTGTGTGACTGTTCCAGATGTGAGTTGTCAGTCAGAGGCAGTGACTGTTCGTTTGCTTAATAAAACAAAAGCAAAACCAAACAACCAAACAACCAAACAACCAACCAACCAACCAACCAAACAGTGCTGGCCATGGAGCTCAGATCACTGAGTGTGTAGGCGAGTGCTTTACCCTTAAGCCACAGTCCCAGCTCAAGCAGGGGATGGAACAGCTGTGTTTTCAGCTTCAGAAAATGTAGGGAAATGAAACACAAGCTCTGAACCAGATATGATGATGCTTGCTTAGTATGCTTAGTATCTCAGTGGTCAGGAGGCAGAGGCAGGAGGATGGCTGTAAGTCAAAGGCCTGCCTGACCTACATAGTGGTTTCCAGGCCACCTAAAACTATATAGTAAGAGCTTGCCTCAATTTAAAAAAGAAAGAAAGAAAGAAAGAAAGAAAGAAAGAAAGAAAGAAAGAAAGAAAGAAAGAAAAGGAAAGGAAAGAAGAAAAGACTGGTGGTGGTGCATGACTTTAATCACAGCACTTTGGAAGCAGAAGCAGGCGTTTCTCTGTGAGGTTGAAGCCAGCCAGCTCCAGGACAGCCAATGCTATACAGAGAAACCCTGCCTACAAATGGATAAATAAATAAATAGATAAATAGAAGAGAAAACCCTCAAAACAATAATAATAACAACAAAGCAAACAAGAAAGTAAACACACAAAGAATCTGCCTGTTCTTGTAGAAGTACCGGCAGCCACACCTTGAATTGCCCCACATCTCTCAATATTGCCTGGGCTTTGCTAGCATTTACTAGAAAACTAACTGGCAACAATAATTAATTAAAGTTATTCTATCTCGAAAAAGCAGATTATCTCAACTCTCTTCCACATAATGGAGAAATAAACACTGCTAGACTGTGACAGACGTTTAAGTGTGCTTATTTTAAATGTCTCAGAAGAGGAGACCCTTCGGACATGCATGAACACAGCGCACGCAGCCCACCTTTGGGCGAAGAAGGAGTGGGACCAGACTATGAGGCTGCCATTTGAGATGTCCAGATGTTTCTGTGAATGGCAGAGGCCAGTGAGCTCGTTCGACCTGCCTGCATCCCACTCTTTGGCTTCCTGGTGCTCCGGCACAGTCCATATACAACACTCCCCATATACAACACTCCCCATATACAACACTCCCCATATACAACACTCCCCATATACAACACTCCCCATATACAACACTCCCCATATACAACACTCCCCATATACAACACTCCCCATATACAAAGCTCCCTGGGCTGTCGGCACAGAGGGAAAGAGCCAGGCGTCGGAAGCCTTCCTCCTAAGAAAGGAGAAGGCTGCTTTCCTGTGCATGCTGGAGAGTATCTCACAAGATACATAGGTTTAACCACATATGAGCTAGGGACTCTGGCTGTATTTAGTGCCCTAGCCTGACCCTTGCAGAAGAAGGGATTTCTTTTTAACTTCAGAAACTTTTTTTTTAATGTTAAATTTTAAAAAATCAACTTGTTGATTTAAAAAAGTTTAAAAAAGAAAACTTGTTAAAATATTTCTTTTAATGATTTATCTATTTTATGCACATTGGTATTTTGCCTACATGTATGCTTGTGAGAAGGTTTTTGATTCCCTAGAATTGGAGTCACAGACAGTAGTAAGCTGCCATATGGGTGCTGGGAATTGACCTGAGGTCCTTTGGGAAAGTGCTCTTAATCCTGGGTCCACCTCTCCAGCCCCCACCTTCCGCCTTTTTAAAAGAGATTTATTTATTTTGTGTATATGGGTATTTTGTCTGCACGTATATGTCTACACACCAGAGACAACATCCTTTCTACAGGTTTGGTGGTGAGCAGTCAGTGCCCCTAACCACTGAGCTGTTTCTCCGGGTCATGAAAACTCTCTTGATTATTTAATGTTAGCCATTAAATCATATGTATCATGCATTATTTTAGACAGTTATGCAATAATGATACTTTTCTGAAAGTACAATCTCAGCCAATGGAAGAGCTTGGTGAGCGGCACAGAAATGTAACAAAAGCTCCGACAATGTGACCAGTGTAGCAACAGAGAGAAATCAGCCCTGGGCACTTTGGCCTCCTATTGCCTTGGTTGTTAGTATCCTCTGCTGGCACAGTGCTTTTCTTTATATGATCTTTTATCTCTGTTCTCTCTGCCAAGTCTTATCAGCTACAGCTGTTTCCTCAGGATCCCCCCCCCCGCCCCCAAGCAACTGGCAGAGCAAAGTAGGATATTCCTCATGAGTTCTGAGAAACAACAACTGAATTTAACTCATTTAAACAGAAAATGAATATTTAAAATTTTGTGGGTGCCTGTTTTGTGGGCAAGATGCATCCAAGAGTCCAAAAAGCTAGGAAGTGTGCTTGCTGCTCCAGAAGTCTATCTCCAGATCCAGATCCAGATTCCGGTATGAAACTGAGCGGCGTCTTGAGTCACGGAACTCAATGGCAAGAACTCATTGGGGGAAAGGGTAGAGTGGTTTGTTTTTAATTTATTTTGAAAAGTTACATTTGTAAGCCAGATGTGGTAGCACGTGCCAATCCTAGCACCCAGGAAGCAGAGACAGGCAGGTCCTTGAATTTGAAGCCAGCCTGGTCTACAGAGTGAGTTCCGGGACAGCTAGGGCTTCATAGAACACCTTGTCTTAAAAAAAAAATACATTTGTGTTTTCCTCCCTCTTCCCTTGTCCAGAGAAAGAGAGAGAGAGAGAGAGAGAGAGAGAGAGAGAGAGAGAAAGAGAGAGAGAAGAGAGATCAGAGGAGGACTTGGAAGGCGGTTCTCAGCTATTATGTGAGATCCACGAGCTTTGGAGGCAAGCACCTTTTTCTGTTAAGCCATCTCACAGGCACCAAAAAAGGTAGTTTTAAAAAACAGAACCTGGGTTCTCCTAGGTAAGGAGGAAAACTTTTTTTTTTTTCTGGTTTTTCGAAACAGGGTTTCTCTGTGTAGTCCTGGCTGTCCTGGAACTCACTCTGTAGACCAGGCTGGCCTCGAACTCAGAAATCCGCCTGCCTCTGCCTCCCAAGTGCTGGGATTAAAGGCGTGCGCCACCACCGCCCGGCGGAAACTTTCTTTCTGCACGAAGTCGTGCTCCTGAAGTGGGTGCCTGGACCCTGAGGCAGCACTGCTGAAGGCCACAGAAGTAGATATCAGGTTATCTGGTTTCATAGAAATTGTCGGACTGTGCAGTGCTGGGCTGTCTTTAGGAGATGAGCTATGGGTCCAGAGGATATCCTGTGGGTTTGTAAACAGACTTCATATTATATGTCCTGGAGAATGCTGACCAATATCCAGCGCACTCATAGAAGCACTAAATGCTAAGGTGTGGGGAGATGTCTCTTGTATCCTGGCAGGCAGTCCCATGGTTTAGTGTGGCGCCTGCCTGACTGTGCTCTCTGTTTTGGATTTGAGACTTCCAATGAACCAAATGTCTAGATGTATACATCTTCCTTCTCATAGGGCCAGGTGATTTATCTCACTCAAGGTAAATCATCAGTCTTCAAAGCCTTTTAGCATATACTGGTTTCTGTTGCTTGTAAACACATCTGAACCGATGCTAGATGGCTCTCAGCTAGGCTGCTTGTGCTAAGAAGACAGTATTGTCTAAAAGTGGTACTCAGCTGACATTGTGATGAGAACAACTGCGGGTGGGGGGCCTGCCAGCTCTGGGTCTGTCGTCATCAGCACTACCGTCTCACCTCGTGTAAGAGTTGGAACTATAGGGGAAAAGAGATGGCTCAGTGGTTAAGAGCACTGGCTGATCTTCCAGAAGACCGGGGTTCAATTCCCAGCACCCACCTGGCAGCTCACAACTGTTTGTACCCAGGGGATCAGATGTACTCTACATAGGTACCATCTCCATAGGTACCAGGCACACACATGGTACACAGGCATGTAGGCAAACACTTATACACATAAAATAACAAAATAAGTAATGATTTGGAAAAGTTGGCTGGATTGCTCAAGACCGCCAAGGCAATAAGGTGACACGGTCCTCTGGAGCTGGGTGGCCTCCCACTGTCTGCCCTCCTGTGTACACGACCTTCCATGTACTGCAGGGTAGCTTTGGAAGAAAACCTGGGATAGGACTCTGACACTTCCGTGCTTTGAAGAAATCAGTTCCTGCCTTTGTTTACAAAGGAAAACATAAGTGTCTGTTTTATCACTCCAAAGGTCCCTAACTGTGAGCTTTGCAAAGCCAGAAGGCCCTGTGGAGAAACACAAACACGCTTCTTTCTAATTGTTTCTCTCAGGCATTTCATCGCAGCCCCAAATCTGTCTAATGTACTAGAGCGCGGGGTTGTTAGGCTACAGAGGCCTCTGGCTTACAGAAAATCATACCATATTTATAACACTGACTGACATAAAGAGGAACCAGCGGAGGTCTCCCTCCCAGGTTTCTTACATGACTGAAATAAAATTCTTTGATGAATAATCTTATCTAAGGCTCCCTGCTCATAAAGGCTCACTTTACATGGGCATAAGAATGACCATGGTGGCACACGCCTTTAATCCCAGCACTTGGGAGGCAGAGGCAGGCAGATTTCTGAGTTCGAGGCCAGCCTGGTTTACAAAGTGAGTTCCAGGACAGCTAGGGCTTTACAGAGAAACACTCTCGAAAAAAACAAAAACAAAACAAAACAAACAAAAAAAAAAAGAATGACCATATTGAACACCTTTCTGGATGAGTGCCTATAATGATCCACTAGAAACAGGAATATTACTTTTCCCCAGCCACTGGGTAGGTCCAGAGCCTCTGGCAAAGGGAAGGCAGGTGTATGTCCTGCAGGGAATGACCAGGAACTCAAGCTTCCTAGTCTATGGAGTGGGTATTCGCTCTCTGTGATTAGCATTCTCGGAGGTGGCTGGGACATTGCTTTACTATTCTTGACTCCGTAAATCCCAGCTAATCTGGCTGTCAGGAAACCTAAGTGTGGGTGTGGTGGCTGGGAGTGACTCATGTTGGGCCCCACCTGGAGTTTTGAATTGTAATTTGTAAACTCTATTACTACGAACCCAATAATAACTGGTGATTAATGACTGACCTTTCAGCAGGGAGGGCAGTGCCTCTGTGAGACCTCTCTACTCCCACAGTATGAGTGAGGGGTTGAACCTAGGGCCTCGTGCCCTTGTGTGCTGCAAAGGGATTCACAATCAGCTACAACTCCAGAGCTTTTTATTTTGAGATAGGTTTTCGTCATACTGCCCAGGCAGACCTTGAAACTTTGCCCTTCCAGTCTTAGCCTCTGGAGTAAGCTTGAGTTTCAGGCCTGTGCTACCAGTCTCAGCTACAACCCCAGGGCTTCGTTCGTTCGTTCCTTCCATGCCCGGCAGTTCTGTAAGCACTATCAGTTTACTAGCCCATGCAATTCTTCTCAGTTTTCAATATGAATAGTATTGCCTATCCTTAAATCCAGCAAAGATTTGCAGATTACAGATAGGGATCACAGATGCTACCCATTTCCCTGACTGGGCTATTGGGGTTTAAGCAGTAACTGTCTCAGCCAAGCCGCTTTGGTTGCAACAGATAGAAACTTGGTCAAATAAGTTAAAAACTCAGAACATCAGAGAAGGGATTAGTAAGAGGGGGACTTACTGAACCCCGGGGCAGAGCTGCTCACCAGAGGGAGGGCACTGGAGGGGCGCACTGCTCATCCCGCCCTGTCCCAGGACTTCCCCCTTCCAGATGTAATTCTCAAGCTTTCGGTTCTGTTGAGGTTCCCACACAGGCTTCACTTTAGGCTGCTTGGACTTCAGCTGGTGGTGCTATTTTCGGAGTTTCTGGAAACCGTGGGCCGCGCAGCCTAGCTGGAGGAAACCGACCAAAGTTAGTACAGCTTGTCTGTTCTGGCTGGCGAGGTTGACTGGAGTCTGCTCTTCCAGGCTCTTCACACTCTGGCCCGGCTCTCAAACTTCAAGTTCATTAACTTGGCAATTTTATTTTATTTTTGCTACCTCTACAAACACATGGGAATACGCCTACCTAGAAAACAAACATAAAGGCCGGACTGTATTTTTTGAGACCATGTTTCTGAAATAGTGGGAACTGAGAAGGAGGTGTGAATACCCAAGCCCTCATGTCCACACCAGCACAATGGTTGATTCAGATTAGTAATAAAGGGCTGTTTTGTGTTTCTTAGAATAGCATGGCCCTTAGATTGTGGCACAAACAACTTCCAAAAAGAGCCAGCCTGCTGCCGGGAAGAGGGACTTGAAGATTTAGAGCCAGAGAGGCAGGCGTGGCCTGGCTGGGACAGGACACAGAGTCCCTTTTAAACACAGGTTTTTGATGTCACAGATGAAAGAATTTTAAAAACAAGACACAGAGGGGGACTCGAGGGCAATTAATTGGAGTTAGAGAGAGAGAGAGAGCAACAGGCCACGCAGCTGTCGGGGGAGGGAAAGGTACCCTCTGACGCACAAGCCAGAATGTGCCATGTTCACCGGCGACCACCTGCAGGCGCCCAGCGGTGGGGCAGCTGGAGTATATACATATTTCAAACCGAGAGCGCTGCTCTTGGGCGTAGCTACTCTATATTTCTTTTCATCATAGCGTAGGTTCCCTTTGTTCGAGTAATAAAATAGCTTTTGCTCTTCGATGCAGGCGGTGGAGGAGGGGCTCATACCGACTTTACAAACAACTGACTTAGCGGTGCTGTTGAAATGGTTCATCCGCTAAGAGCATTTACTGCTCTTGCAGAAGACCTTGATCTGATACAGTTTCCGGCACCCATATGCCCCTCTGACCTTTCCGGGCTTCTGAGTGCACACGCAGCACACAGGCAGTTCTAGTCCAGCTCCAGCTACCTTATCTCAAAACACAAAAGCAAACAACCAGCCTCTCCCCCAAGTCAAACCACTTGCCCAAGACCAGCAGTTGGGCTATCAGACTCCATCTTCTGCTGCCCCACCCCATGTACTTAGCACATATATGTATGTGGACACACAACCTTCACTCATGAAGCTGAGTGACTTCCTGCAGGTGATCACTACAAAAGTAAGTAGCCTGAAGGAAACCGACTTCTCCTTAGTTACTGGCTAATGTTTCATTTAAAATGAGCTAGCTGTACGTGTCTCTTGGACAGAACATCCAGTTCTCAGGAATGGGTGTGGTGTTTGAGGTGAACCCCATGATGATTTCCTTTTGGTGTTTCACTGCCTGTCAGCGTCTGATAACTTATGTGTTCAGAAGAGAATTAAACTGTATTTCATTTAAAAAGAGTTTTTTTTTGCTTCAGGGTCATTACAAATCCGGACTGCTTCCCCATTTCCAGAATATTCCATAGCATCACTAAATTTACAGAAGGATTTCCTTTTCTCCCTCTGTAGATGATGAAGTCAGCCACCCATTTTTTTTTTTCAGTTTCTAAATAAAGAGTCAAGTTCACTAGGACAAAGGACCTGCTTGTTAGGAAATATTTCCACTCCCTGATAAAAGGAGAGGGCTGAACTTCTCTCTCAGCCTTGGCCAATTCCGTGTGCAGTATTAGTATGTGAGAGCAGTAGAACAGAATTGAAGGCTGCCGGGAGGAGTCTAGAGCGGAGACGAAAGTGTGCCTGGGCTATTTTAGGCCTGGTAGTGCAGGGCAGCAGCTGGACCAAAAGAGGTCAAGGACTATGGCTTTGCCCATAGCTGACTCATGGGCGGGGCCTCGGCTCCCAGAGCCCCGCCTTCTAGGGGCGTGGCTAGAGCGAAGGGTGGGGCCGCGCTCCTTCGGGGCGGGGCCTGTGGAATCTCCGAACTCCTAGACACGGGGCCTTGGCGCGCGTCTCCGGGCGCGGGGTTCCTCTCACGCAGCCTCCCATTCAAAAGATGCCGAAGGGGCGGCGCGGCAGCCAGAACCCCAAGATGAGCCAGCGGCCGGCCCCGCCCCTCTACTTTCCGTCGCTCTACGACCGGGGCATCTCGTCGTCTCCGCTGAGCGACTTTAACATCTGGAAGAAGCTCTTTGTGCCGCTGAAGGCGGGCGGAACGCCGGCGGCCGGGGTGGCAGGGGTAGCGGGGGTCCGACCCCTGCCTCTGGCACCCCCAGCCACGGTGCCGCCGCCCCCGCCTGGCCTGGGTCCCCCCAGCGAGCGCCCGTGTCCTCCGCCCTGGCCATCCGGCCTGGCCTCTATTCCCTACGAGCCTCTGCGCTTCTTCTACTCGCCGCCTCCAGGCCCCGAGATGGCAACTTCGGCCCTGGTCCCCGGCCCCACGACCCCCTGGCTCGCCTCCGCCTCCCACCCCGAGGAGCTGTGCGAGCTGGAGATCCGGATTAAGGAGCTGGAGCTGCTCACAATCACTGGGGACGGCTTCGACTCCCAGCGCTGTGCGTGACTGCCAATCGAGCCCAATCCTAGCTGCCCTAATTGCCCCCCAGAGTCAGGCACCAGAATGTGACCCCAGGCGGTGCCCAGTCCGAGGAGTCCCACTCCCCAAAATTTCTCCTCCAGAGATTCTGACCCCCACGTGCTGAATTTCAACCGACCCCTGACTCACCACATGCCTGAGCTAATCAACAACCCTTTTAGTTTTAAACCCCAGCCCTTAGGGACTAGCCCTTGAAGGAATGTTAACACTGGCTCTTCACACCCGAAGCACTCTCTTCCTAAATTTAGCCTTCCTACACAGGAATACCACATTTCTGTAATCTGGAGCTCCACCCACCACAGGCTCCCTATCTCTAGAGACATTAACCTTCGATATTCACATCTTAAGCTGGGGTCTGTGGGTGGAAGGAGATGTAAGAATTGCTCAACCCTTGAGGGTTCACAGTCATTCACTGAGGAGTCTTGGCTTCCACCCTTCCTGGGCTCCAAGCCCTTGGACGAGATCTTGGACTTTGACATCTGATCTTAAGTCTGAGGTTTTTGGGGATCTACACCAGAGCAGACGGAGGGTGCTGGTGAAAGGAGGACTCCTCTGGTATACGAACCGATGCCCCTCTGGTGGACAGTAAGGCAGTTAAGGCCAGCTGTATTTCCAGAAGGACTAATTAAGTGCTCAGGAATTCGTAGCCTGAGGCCACCCTTTTGCACCCTCTGTTCTCAGGCGTGAACTTGACTATGAGAGGAAGGCAGGTGGCTCTGGAAAGATCATTTCACCTGTTCTGCACAACAGGTTGAATTGGTCCTCTCTGCTACACAGTGGCGTGAAGTAGGGATAAAACTATACACTTAGGTACGAATGGCCGTAGGAATGGTCTAATTCATCTGATACCCCTAGGATACATACAGAGCTACAGGAGGAAAAAGCCCCTAGAACTGGCCTTTTCAGTTGTATGAGTTAGGCAAGTCTGGGACGTTAGGAGATTCTAGGGTCCGTGGGTAATTCCTTCTCAGAAGCTCCTCAGAGTGGAGGTGGCACACACCTGGAATTCCCGCACTTAGGAGGCTGCGGCAGGGGGCTGAGGAGTTCCAGGGCAGCCTGGAGCTACATAGGAGACCCTGAAAACCCGAACCCCGAACCTTCCCGGCTACAGCTGAGTCTGTTCTGCTCTCCCACAGATAAATTCCTGAAGGCGCTGAAAGATGAGAAATTACAAGGACTGAAGACGAGCAGGCAACCCGGAAAGTCGGCCTCCTTCTCCTGAGGAGCTGCCCCGGGAGCCGGGCGGCTGCCTCCTTAGGTGTTAGTGCTTAGATAATGTGTCCTAGTTGTTGTCATTTCAAAGATGGTTATTTTCTGTTCTGTATTTACTACTGTTATTGTTGCTCTCAGCACGTGCTTCACATACAGTGCCCACTTGCATGGTAAATCTCATGGCCTCTTTCCTCTGTGCTCATGCTGGGAGGTCTCCCTCGTGGGGTGTAGAATCGGTGTCTGGATGCTATTCAGAGTCTCCTGTGACTCAAGGAGTGGACCCAACACCACCACTGCCAGGCTCGCCAGGCTAGCCAGTATGTACGAGAGACTCAAAGCGCGGGCAATAAATCCCGGTCCTGATGTTGGCTCTCAGCCAGAAAGACCCCCTAGATTTAGACACCCCCCTAAAATTAGAACGTGAGTTGCCCTTCATCTCAGTAATGTTCATTTTTAGAAGTATTTGTTCTTCAAAAAATATGTTTTTAAGCCAAAGAATTCTGATAATCTTTTTAAAGACATGGTCTTTCTAAGAAATTCACATGTAACATTTAAGAGGTATTTATCAAGTGCTTATTATACACTTAGACCCCCGAGTAAGCAGTTGGAATTGGAGATGGGGGAAAATATGAGTGAACTACAAGATGGCACCCTAGAGAATGACATGCCAATCACAGAGAATGGCGTGCCAATCACAGAGAATGGCATGCCAATCACAGAGAATGACATGTTACACAAGGGAAAGGGTAGCTCAGTAAGGACAGCCAGACTATATCCCAAGGAAGACAGAGTGGGCTTTCAAATAGGGTCTCTTTGAAGATATGGCATATTTTGCTACTGTTTTGAGATTGAAGCTGTGTACCCCAGGCTGACCTTGAACTCCCAATCTTCCTGCACTTGCCTCCGAAGTACTGGAACTGCAGCCACACGCTACCGTGCTTGCCCAAGAGGTAGCATTTAAGCGATGTGGGGAAGCGATTTAAGTCATAGCCCTATGTGGGAATGTTCTAGGCAGAAGGGCCAATGCAAAGGCTTACAGTGGAGTATGCCAGCACTGGTGAATCCTAGCAAACAGGTGAGGTGGCAGAAGAGAAGGGGTGAGGGAAGAGGGTCAGGGTGAACACTCCTTCATGTAGGGTCTTAGAGCCATGGCCAGGTCACAAGGTCTCTGTGACGCGAGGAGAGTCCTCAGACGTTTTCAGCCAAGGTGTAACAGGATCTGACTTGTGGGGCTACAGGTTCTACCTGCACTGTTCTAGCTGTCCAAACATCAGGGGTGCAGTCAAGGAAGCAGGAAGAACAGTTAGCAACCAGTAACTGTCTTAGTCAGGGTTTCTATTCCTGCACAAACATCATGACCGAGAAGCAAGTTGGGGAGGAAAGGGTTTATTGAGCTTACACTTCCACACAGCTGTTCACCACCAAAGGAAGTCAGGACTGGAACTCAAGCAGGTCAGGAAGCAGCAGCTGATGCAGAGGCCATGGAGGGATGTTCCTTACTGGCTTGCTTCCCCTGGTTTGCTCAGCTTGCTTTCTTATAGAACCCAAGACTACCAGCCCAGGGATGGCACCACCCACAATAGGCCCTCCCCCCCTTGATCACTAATTGAGAAAACGCCCCACAGCTGTATCTCATGGAGGCATTTCCTCAAGGGAGGCTCCTTTCTCTGTGATAACTCCAGCCTGTGTCAAGTTGACATACAAAATCAGCCAGTACAGTAACCCTGCTGAAGAGAGGGAGGGAGAGAGGGAGAGAGGGAGAGAGGGAGGGAAGAGGGGAGGGAGGGAGGGAGGGAGAGAGGGAGAGAGGAGGGAGAAAGGTGAGGAGTTGCTATGGGCTGACCTGCAGCTGCAGCGGGACAGGGTCTGAGGGAGATGAGTAATTTAGTCTGATGTGTGTGGGATGGAGGGTGATCTAACTATGGGATATATGAGCCTGGAGATCCAGATTAGGCCTGTGCTGAAGTATGGGCCAGGGAGTTACTGGTGTGGAGATTAAGACTATATGAAACCTCCACAGGAGTGCATGCAGGGAAAAATAGAACAAATTTCAGAGCACCCCTGACCCAACAATCTCAAAATGCTCCAAAATCTAAAACTTTGACAATCAGCTCAACTGAGCTCTCATCAGGAAACTTCCATGAGCAAAAGTATTTAAATATTATCTAAAATTACTCCCAGGTTATGCGTATAAGGTATAGACAAAAGATGAATGGGTTTCGTACTCAAACTTGGGCCTCATCTCTGAGATGTCTAAATATGCATTGCACATTTTCAAAATATGGAGGAGGAGGAGGGAGAGGAGGAGGAGAAGGAAAGGGTGGAGGAGGAAGAGGAGGAGGAGGGGGAGGGGGAGGGGGAGGAAAGAAGACTCAAACAAATCTGTGGTGCTTCAAGTCCCCAGCATTTTTGCCATAGGTTAGCTCTGAGGCTGGAGGTGCTTGAATTGAGGAAAAGACTAAGAACCTGGAAAGAATCAAAAGCAATTAGCCCCAAATCGACTGTGAGGCATCACCCGAAGGAAGCGTTTAGGAGCTGAGGGAGCCACGTTGACAGTGCGGCCATGGCACTGGCAAGGTGGCTCAGTGGGTAGAGGCACAAGCCTGACAGCCCGAATGGAATCCCTACGACCCGTAGGATGGAAGGAGAGAACCTACCCCTGGACATTGTCATCTGTCTTCCACATACGTGATATGGCACATGTCCATGCACACACACACACACACACACACACACACATGTGGTTTTGGATCCTGGTACAAGGGACTAAGGTGCATATTTTACATATCAAAGCAGACCTAACTTCCAGGTTCTCCCAGCATCCCTCAGTCCTACCTGCCCCCAACCCTGAACTTTCCAGCCCAGGGGCTGGGCTGCCTTTCCCCCAAGAGGCCCTCCCTATATAATCTAGACATTTTGCATTCTTTTTCCTCCTCTTTCTCTTCCTCTTCCTCCTCTTCTTCCTTTTCTCTTTTGTCTTCTCTCTTTCTCTCTCTCTCTCCCCCCCCTCGCCAGCCCCCTCCTTCCCTATGGCGCCTCAGTCTTTGGGGCCAGTGAACTCATTGAAAGAGCAATTTCCCAATAAACCTTCCTTTAATTTAGTCTGTCTTGAATTGGCTTATTTCACCAGCAAAGCAATAACCTATCAGATAGTGCTAAGCCCAGGAGATGCTGAGTCTCCAGCCCAGTGGCCCCCGTCTTTCCTGGGGACCACTTCTGACCCTTTATCCTTCTCCACTAGATAACGTCATTTCTTCAGACTCTGTGAGTACCCATTCCCCGCTAGCTTGTTAGGGTCCAGGACCCTCTGGGCTCTCTCTGCTGAGTTACGGTCGTGTCAGACTTAGCCCCATTTGAACAAAGAGCAGGTCTTTGTTTTGGTGGCGCCTTTGATACAGAGACATCTTATCTGAGGTTATGAGGTTACCGCTTGCATATACATTGTTAGATCCCAGACTATGGATTGGAAGGCCAATTCCACAGTGTTGGGATCTCTGGCGAACACTGGGGAGATGGGTGCGAGCCACAATATCTAAAACAAAAATTTATTGAAATTGGTCGGAACTCTCTATGTCGAGTTTCTTTTAATCTGGTTTGAACTGGTTCATTTCACTGATGGAGAAATAACCTATCAATAAATATTTTGTAATTTTTAAAAGTTAAAACTTTTTAATTAAAAAATATAGTGTTGACACGGCACTAGGTAAAGCAAAGGGTCCACTTGTAGATTTATCACACACTCGTGATTTCTTTAAGAACAATTTTGCTGAACGGTAGGACCAAGGCTGGAACAGGGTAATTCTGAGAGAGGCTGGGAGCAGGTCAACTGGAGCTGATGAGATGGGGAGACAGCCGCGCGTTTCCGGTCTGAGGATGGTCATCAAGCAGACAGTGGTGGCGGTGGAGAGAGTGGAAGCCGCTCTGTTCGCATGAATCTGCAAAGAAGATGGCGTCCTCACGGTTTCCACAGACTGAACTGTGAAAGGCAGCTGCTTCTCACCGGAAACCCAAAGATCAAGACATGGGCAGGTTAGGAGCCTAGTCTCTGCCTTCACGGTGGCAACTTGGACTTTGGCTCATCTGGAGGGGAAGAGCACTGTGTCCTCCCTCAGATGGCAAAGGAGAAGGAACTTACTCCTGCAAACCAGTTTTACAGGGGCATTAATTTGATAAAAGCGGAGTGGGCCTGTGACCTAAACACCCCAGCGAGGCCCTGCTTTCCTCCACACACCGTTACACGGAGAGTTAAGTCTCCGAGATGAGTCTTCGAGGGGACAGAAATATTCACACAACAGCACAGGCTATGCAGCACCCAGAAGAGAGAGGCTGGCTTGAAGGGGACATAGAAGACTCATCTCAAGCGGCAGGGATTACCCCTGTAGTATGGAGGTACAGATGCTGGGGGATGAATAAATGGGGTGGGGGGAACCCTGGAAGCTGTACACGTAGACACGTGTACAAAGATTTGTGCGGCACTCCCAGCCTGAGGAGTGCCTACAAGCACGCCTCATATTTCTGACTATTTCCAGCACGCCAGGCCTGGACATCCTGGAGCTGCGGGGTTGGGTGGGACTGGCAAGCTGCAGGCCTTGAACCCGGTGTTAAAGGGAATAGCTCCCCAGTGTAAGCAGTCATCCTTTCATTGCCAAAGCTGGAGTGTGTGCACCAGCTCAGGTGGAAGTCGGCTTTCTCAGTCTTAACAACTCATTCCTGTGGTTCTGAAACCGTGCGCAGGCCCAAAGGGTGAAAGATGAACTTCCTTGAGTTGACAAACTCTGTTGGCAAACTGAAGGGCCTTTGCATCCTAACCGTGACTCTGGATCCTTTCCCCCAATGCCTGGAAGTGGACAGACTTGAATCCGGATATGCTGGGTGCTACTAGAGAAGTTCTTGTTTTCCTTGAGAACTTTAGACTTCCAGAGCACTGACTGCTGGGGGCTAGATAACCTTAATGAGAACAAGTGAGAATCAGCCAGGAAAACTGGGAACAGAGCTCAGGTGGAGACAAAGTGTCTCCATAGGGCCTGGGGGATGGGCAGGGGCTGTGACCCATTACTTCCAGAGTCCAGAGTCCAGAGAGCCCTTCACGGGCTCCACTCAGATAAGCGGCTCCTGCTAAGTGCTCAGGTGTCGCAGTTGACAAACATCCCGTTTAATCCCCTCCACCACATTGTGGGATAGGTCTCTTTCAGCAAGTTTTCTAAACAAGAGGTTGATGCTCCCAGGGCAGGTCACTTGCCTACAGGCATAGGACAAGGAACAGCAGGGCTAGCTCGGAACTCAGGTTTGCTAAGTCTGCCCTAAATGCTTTTCCTCGGTGATCATGGCTGCCGAAGCCCCAGGAGAGCAGGAGAGAGTGGTCGCAATCACCCAGCTCGGAAGGTTAAGGCACACGCGTCACAGCGTGTTCAAGGCCAGCTTGCTCCGCATACTGCCAGGCCGCCCAGGACTATGTAGCAAGACGCTGTCTCACAAAACAAAGCACACCAACCAGAACGGGCAGGGGTTGGGGGGCCTGGGGAGGCGGCTCAGTGGCTAAGAGTGCTTGCCGTGTACACGTGAGAACCTGACACGGGATTCCGAGCACCCACACGCAAAGCTGGGAACAGCTACAGTGCCTGTAGCCCCAGTGCTGGTGGTAAGGCCAAAGAGGATTGTGGGCCAGCGAGTCTAGCTCCAGGTTCAGCAAGAGACCCTGTCCCAAAGAAATAAGACAGCGATAGTGCAGGATTCCTGATGTCTTCCTCCAGATTCAGCACACACACACACACACACACACACACACACACACACACACACAAAACCTATCCCCCTAAAGCCCAACAAAACAAAACCCCTAACCAAGCTAGGAGCTATGAAAGTTGTGTATAACACAACACAATGCAAAGACGAATTCGGACCCCTCCCAGGTGTTGTCCTGGTGTTTGCTCTTGAACTGGTAGGTGACACAGCAGGCCACGGAGGACCGTAAGTCTGGCATTTGCTTGGCCCACACAGCACCCATCTCGCTCACACTTGGTATAACCACGTGCTCTGGATCTCTGAGATAGCCCAGACCTGGCCTTCTCAGACAGCTGCAGCAGTCAGACACGGACTTCATTCACACCCATTTCCTGCAGACTGCTCATCTCAAGTACCAACTTGTCTGTGCTTGGAGCTGTTGTGGAAAGTCAGAGGCTTTCAGTGACTGACTGGGAACCAAAGCCACCATGGAAGGGGACCAGGTCTTCCCAATTCAGGTTTACTACATAGGGAAAGTCTGGACAAGCCCAAAGAAGAACCCACAACACATATGGTCAGTATGGGCGCACGGTCTGGAGCTCTTTTGCACACATAGTGACTGTAGCCCAAACCATGTGCACTACATACTTTAAAGCAATGTAATCAGAGCCTTCTGTATCTGCTGGCCCTTTCTAGGCACCACATGGTGTTTTAAGCGGGTTATCGCAGTTTATCCTCAGAATGAGCTTGTAAGGTAGAGACCAGTTTTATAGGTCCCCCAAAAGTGAGACACTTAGAAGTGAATTAATACCACCATAGTACTAGTGCTAGTAGACAACTTAGACTTGGGGTTTCCACCCACCCCCAAAGTTTAGGTTCTGACTGGCGAGTCACAAAGACCCTTGTGGACATCCCAGACTGCACATGGAGAGTGCAGATGGCTGTCGGTAGCGCCACACTTAAGTTGGTTTGCGTGTGTGAGTACATGTATGTGTATGCCTTTATGTGTTAGGTCAACACACACACACACACACACACACACACACACACCACTTTCCTGCCTTAGTGCTTTCAGAAAGAAGGCAGATCTTCTGGAAACGAAGCTACAGACAGTGGTAAGCCATCAAGTAGGTGCTGGGAATTGAACCCAGGCCCTCTGGAAGAGCAGCAGTGCTCTTCACTAACAAGTCGTCTTTCCAGCCCCTCTACTCCACCCCACCCCACTTTTTTGTTTGTCCGTTTGTTTTGTTTTTGAGACAGGGTGTCTTGTTGGTCTGGGGCTCTGGGTTAGGCTAGGCGGGATTCTAGCAAGCTCCAGGGATTACAACGACACTGCCTTTTAATACAAAGCTTCTGAATTTAATTAAAGGACTGAGCTATAACTGAATGTCTTGCTTCTTTCCAGATTCATTTGTTGACATCTAAGCCCTGATTTAATGATGTTAAAGGTGGTTCTTTGAATATGAGTGACTTATATGAGCTCCCAGGGCTGGCAAAAAATGAGTCTGGGTAACAGCTTTTGCCATACAGTCTGATGACCCAAATTTGATTCTTGGAACAGATGGTTAAGGAAGAAAATTGATTTCCAAAAGTTGTCTTTTGACCTCTATACACTCACTGCGGCATATGCAGGTCCCCATCCATAGTCTCTCTGCCCCCATATCATCATCATCATCATCATCATCATCATCATCATCATCATCATCATCAACAACAACAACAAAACCCCAGAGCACACCCTCCTCTTCCTCAGCGAGGACACATTTAAAGAGTCGCCGGGCCTCACCAACATGTAGTCTGCTACCACCGTGATCTTGGACTTTCCTGTCTCCGAAAGTGCGAGAAGTAAACATTTGTTATTTACGAGCTGCACCAAACGCAGTGTTTTCTTATAACCCAAGCGAACAAGGACAGATTTTGGAAGGTGTGGGCTGCGAGTGGGAAAATCCCAGCAGCTCAAAGCCTCAAGTGAGAAGGGAAGAAGTCGGAACAGAGAAGACAGGGCCCATGGCAAAAGTGTGGCCCTTATTTAGGGCCACAGCGACCCTGCAGGGGGAGGGACTTCAGCGGGAGGAGATATGCGCTGGGAAGCGTTAGTGTAAATACTGAGGCCTCTGGGGTGGGCCGGATTCCTTCTCCCTACTCTCCCTTGTTCTCAAGTGAGGACAGGGCTGGTATTCTGGTTTTACTCACCCCAGTGCTGCAGGGATCACGTGATGATCACGTGATCGCTTCTCCGGTGACAAGACAGCATGGAAAAGGCTGTTTCTCTAAAGAAGACGCCGCGCAGATGAAGGAGTCTGTGATGGAAGCAACTGCCTAGGCTTGAGAAGGAGTAGGCGAGCCGGCTTCAGGGGGAGGAGAGCCAACTGTCCACTTTTCGGGAGTTCTGTGAGCGGTTTATCAAATGTAGTCGCCATTAACAAACTTTTTGGGAATCTGAGACAGGGAGTTGGGAGTCCGAGGCCTGTCTGAACTTCATAATGAATCCCAAGTCCAGGGCCAGAGAGATGGTTCAGCAGTTAAGAGTTCTGGCTGCTTTCCCAGAGGTTCTGAGTTCAAATCCCAACAACCACAAGGTGGCTCACTAGAAAGGATCTGATGTGTACATACAGCAGAGCACTCGTACACAAACAAAATAAGAATAAATCAAAAAGAACGTGCCTCCAAAAAATAAAGTTAAATTATATCAATTTACAATGGAGTGGTGGTACAGCTCTGTCACCCCAGCCCCGGGAGGGTCAGGCAGCAAGCGGGGCAGATGCCCTCTTCTGGCCTCCTTGGGAACTGCACGTACATGGTGCACATGCCTAGATGCAGACACAAATACACATAAAAATAAACAAAACTTTAAAAAATGACAACACATGCTGACAATTCTGAACTTCCTAATTATTTTGTTATTATTTATGCTCCAGATACTTTACCCGTGTTGTGTCTATAGGGTGGAAATAGCGCATAATTGCATCTCTTTCTAATGATGCACAGAGAATATTTACACTGTGGAAACAGGTAAACAAGTACCAATGCGGGGCCATCTTCCCTTCCCCCAAGACAATGTTGTTAAACACTAGAACACCCCCCCCCCAGAATGGGAGCAAAATAAGCCTTATTTGTAGCTGAGCTACAGGGGCAGCTGCTTGGGAGAGCTCAAGCTGAAATGTGTGTGTGTGTGTGTGTGTGTGTGTGCCTCCTCAGCTATGGAGGAAGAGAAGGCTTGAAAGAAGCAGCTGGTCCTGTCCACAGGGAAGGCAGGCTGACCAGCGACGGTCTAGCTGTAGACGCAGGAGATAAAGGATTGCACACTGCTACTGACTCCTGATGTGGCAGGCCTTGTAAGACAAGGTGGAGGAATGCCCTGCAACCTGACCAGGTTAACAAATTCTGCTTTAAGTAAAACAAGATAAAGGACAAGGCAGAGACAGGAACTTATACAGAGAGGCCAAAGGCCTTTGTCTACCTCTGGTGACTGTTTTTTGAGCAAGACATGAAACCCACTAGGAACTGCAAGCAGCTGTTACAGGGTGACCCTTTGAGCATGGCAACAGGGTCCTTTGGTGTAAGGGGCATCTCTCGTTGCCTTATTATTTTAATCATTTGTGTGCCAATGGAACCAGGCAGGATTTGGCACCTGTAGGACCTGGCTTCTGGGAACAGCGGGGGTGAGAGAGCCTTTAAAAACTGCTCTAAGTTTTCAATTCCACTGTAGGCAAACATGCTGGTGTGTCATAGTACTTTGGCTTTTTTCCTTCAGTGTTATCACGTAGCAGATATGCAACCATGGCTATGCTGATCTTTCTGAGTCTGCTTCCTTGTCTGTCACAGGATGATTGCTGGCAGGGCAGCCATCGGGCAGCACAGGGCAGCCGTGAACCCACTCCACATTGAGAGTCATCTACCTTGGGGGTTTCTAGTCCTTGTAGGGCATGGGCCTCGGTGTTTGAGTTGCTGGTACAGGGAGTAAGAGCTCTGAGCTGGCGGTAGAAACGCTGGCGGTAGAAACGCTGGCGGTAGAGACATGGCCTTTATACAACCCTAGGGTGCAGCTTCACAGACGTAGACAAGGAGATGGGTGTGGCTGGGAGGCAGTTGGGGGAAGTAATTCTTTTCCAACAGACAGGGCCCAGGGCTCTGTCTCTCTGTAGGTGGCACCTCAAAGAAAGGGCCACTGATGCTGACCAGTCCTTTCACCCGCCCATCCCAGGCGATGTGGACACTCTGCCTGGAGGGGCTGTGATTAGGAGGGCGTCTGGGAAGTCCATGGCCTGAAGCTGCACGCTCACCTCTTCTGGGCACAGTTAGGAAACAGCTTCCTCAGTAGCATTGTGGGTGACAGTACAGGTCTCGGGTAACAAGTCACAGAAAGCAGCCTAGAGAAAACTTACAGAGGAGTCCTCAGAGCACAGGGAAAGGGTGAAGAACCTGCCTGGAGAAACCCAGCTCCGCAGCCATTTCTTGCTGGGTTCCTGGGCTGGGTCAACATCCTCTTCCCCGGCTCTGTCCATGTTGGGAAGAGGATGGTCAGGGATCTGTGGCTATAGCTGCTTGAAGCAGAGGAGTCTCTGGTTCCCAAAATAAGGAGTCCTTGGGGACAAACCTCCCCATGCTCTCTTCTGGATCTCAGAATGGCCTCTGCCCGGAGCCCGGCAGGGATGCGGGGAGCTCTCCTCTAATCCTGCTGCTGGGCTCTTGCCCTTTGCAGGCCGCTTCTTTACAGCTTAGCTGCTGGAGAGAGTAACCTGGGGTGTGAGCGCATTGATTGTGAGTGCTTGGTACTTTAGAGCAGATGCAGGTCAGCATGAGATTATGTATGTCCCGTCTATCAATCCTCTAATTATGAATCACACGAGCCCCTCTTCATCCCAGGGCACTGAGCAAGGAAGGAGGCAGAGAAGCCAGATAGCTGTGCTAATGTAATCCCTCTCTCTCTCTGCCTCTGTCTCTCTGTCTCCGTCTCCCTGTCTTTCTCTTTCTCTCTCTGTCTCTGTCTGTCTCTGGAGCTGGATGCCGTCTCCTTTAGGAAGTGTCTCCAGATGCTTCTCCCCAGTCTGGCATAGGTGTCCCCGCTCTGAGTTCCCCTAGCACCCTGAGCATCCCCTCTCACAACCACCGGGATGTGCCGACACATGGATGGATGTCTGTCCTTCTCCCAGCTCTGGTGATCTTAGAGACGAGGACAGTGTGGCCATCAGTACACCCCGAGCTACCAGCCTGAGAGGGGAAGTCGCCACTCCTGGTCTTACAGTCTGACTTCCGGTCCAGCCTCCTGAAATATTAACCTGTACAAAACCCGAAGGAAAGTTGGTTTATCGGAGGTGCCACAGGTGGCTGAGGATAGTAACTGTGTATGACTTATACAAAATCATAAGCGTATTTAAAACACTGTGAGACTTTTTTGGGGGGGACATTTTTGGGTAACTCAGTTGCATGTGAAAGACATCGTGTTGCTATCTCAAAAGGTTATCTGGGCTAGGTGGTTCTTTATTAACTCACAAGTATACAAGGCTTGGGCTCTTTACTGAGACTTAGGGATGAGCCCTAGATGTCCCCTCTTGGAGAGTTGGTTTGCAACAGTGACTAAGACTGCCCGACCTCTGTGCTCAACTGGGTCACAACCCTATCACACACCAGGTGTGTGACACACTGGAAACATGATTACCCATCTCCTCATCTGAAGGGGGGATGGACATCACAGGCGGCGACAAGGTGAGTTAATGTATAGGAAGAGCTCAGACTATCATCTAGCTCAAAGCAAGAGCTTGTCTCCACTCCCAGACTCACCCAGGGCAGTGGCTGTTACCTCAGAGTTTGACCCCAGGGTAGGCTTCCCACAGTTCTGACACAAAGTAGCCCACATCCTTCCCCCACATTGTTGTTTTCTTCTCTTCTCTTCCTGTGTGGAAAACATGCACAATAACGAATTGTGGCCGGTGAACTGAGGTAGTGCCTGAAACTGCTTGGTTCTTCTGCCTGAGGTCTCCTCTGTTTCTTGGCCTATTTGCATGAAGGTCTCTTCACGCTTCTCCTGGGGGGGGGGGGGGTAGTGGGGGGTGGTGGTGGAGGGGAGCCACTAGATGGCAGCATAGATTTGCAGAGACACAGAGGCAGCAGTTGAAGTGTGCAGTGCGGAAACAAACACGCTTTTTTTCACACCTGGCTCTTCCCAGAGGTGGCCGCCTGCCCGCTGAGGGTTCTACGTGCCCCTTTGTAGATTTGGTTTCAAAGAGCATGTCCAGTTAGCAAAGAATGAAGTAACTAGCCCAGACTCATGGACTGATATTGCCTGCACAGGTCTGTCTGGGCTGCTGATGCAGAATATCACAGAGCCAGACCTGGGAGTGCACACCCAGAACCCCAGCAGTGTGAGAAGCTGAAGCAGGAGGATTACATTTTCCAGGTCAGTCTGGGATATGGAGTTAGTTCAAGCCCGGTCTGGACAACTTAATAAGAGCCTATTACAAAAAAGGAAAGAGAAGCCAGGTGTGTAAGCGCACACCAGTAATCCTAGCACACTGGGGGGGCAGAGACACGGGGGTTGCTGTCATTTTAAGGCCAGTCTGGTACACACAGAGAGTTCCAGGTCAGCTAGAGCTCTACAGTGAGGACTCTGTCCCTCCAAATCCCAAACGAGTGAAAAGAGTCATCTCGTTCATATTTACCTACCAGTAAGACGTGTTCAAACCCTCGGTTATACGTTACCAAGAAGCATACGTCTGCGGTGGGCCCGAGCCACGCCGAAGTCTTGCATCTTAAACCGTCTGCTAACTTATTGATAAATCGTTTCAAGCTATCACACACTACTGTAAATATCCTTGCAGGAGCGTTGTAACAGTGACCACCGTGCTCGCAGACTGCCAGGCAGTTAGCCGGAAGCTTTGCATTCTGTCTCCCCTCCCACAGTGTCCCCTCTGGGGACAGCGTCTCAACGAAGTGAAAACCCAGGCAGGACAGATTGCCCAAAGTCATGCAGCTACAACATGGTAAAGGCAGAGTTCAGACCTGCATCTGGAAGGTCCCCAGATCCTGGCATGGGTGCTACGGTTCAGGTCTGGAACATTCTCCGCAGACAGCGTGTTAACAGCGGAGGAGACGTTGAGAGGTGGGTTAGTGGTTTTAGGTCATTAGGGACATTTCAGAAAAGGGGTCCTGTCTTTCCTGTTTGTTTCGCTCTTAGCCAGGAGCTGAACAGCTTGGCTCCACCACAGGGGTTCGGCCACGGTGCTCCGCCTCACCACATTCCAAGGCAATAGGATCAATCGGTGAATAACACAGAACCTCTGAAGCCAGAATTCAAAAGAAACTTTTCCTCTTTTTAAATCGATTATATCAGGTATTTTGATACAGCAAAGGAAAACTGAATAACACAGTAGGAATCCACTTCCAGTATGACCGTGTTGGTCACGAAACAGATTCAGAGCTAGAGTTTTAGGCCCCAAACTGAAAAGATTTTTGTGGCTTATCACCTCATGTGTAATTTTAAATCAAAATAATACTAAGCTCTCAAAATAAGTAGAAAGAATATCAGTAATGGTGCAACCTTCCCTCGTCACCCCAGAGTACAGACATTGATTTCTGTCCAAATACTGAATTATATTAAAGGCCTCTCTATCCTTCTCAATCTCTTCACTCCACTTCAGATCCTCTCGTTTTATTTATTTATTATTTGTTTATATTTATGTGCATGTGTGTGTCTCTGTGCGTGCCACATATGCGTGCCACGTATGTGCAGGTACCTACCAAGGTCAGAAAATGGCTTTGGATGCCCTGGTGCGGGAGTTAGAGGCAGTCATGAGCCACCTTCTACGGCTGCTGGGAACTTTCACTTGAGTCCTCTGCCCGGGCGGCAAGTGCTCTTAACTGAAGTACTATCTGTCCAGTCCAACCCCCCTCTCATTTCATGTACCAGACAGAGTGAAGCTCCCTCCACTTAACCTCTGGCCAGATAAGCAATTTCATATACACAAGAGTCCTACACTTGTGGTGTCTTTGAAATAGAAAGCTGAGTAATATTCTACCCAGTCCCCTTCCAACTCAGAGCCTGAGAATTCTGTCTCTTCTTTAAGGTTTATTTTTAATTTTATGAGTGTTTGCCTGAGAACCATGAGTGTGTCTGGCATCCACAAAGGTCAGAAGACCGTGTTGGATTGCTGGGACTGGAGTTACAGACAGCTGTGAGCTGCCATGTGGATGCTGGGAACCAAACCCAGGGTCTCTGGAAGAGCAGCCAGAGCTTTAGCCGCTGAGCCTTCCTTCCTTCCTTCCTTCCTTCCTTCCTTCCTTCCTTCCTTCCTTCCTTCCTTCCCTCCCTCCCTCCCTCCCTCCCTCCCTCCCTCCCTCCCTCCCTTCCTTCCTTCCTTCCTTCCTCCCTTCCATCTTTTCGTTTAAGACATTGTGTAGCCCTGGCTGTCCTGGCTGTTATTTGTAGACCAGGCTGTCCTGGAACTCACAGACTTCTGCTTACTTCTGCTCCCCCCCCACCCCCCACCCCCGCCCCGAGTGCTGGGATTAAAGGCATGTGGTACCACTGCCTGGCTGGATTCTATCATTTTTTAAAAACAGCATACAGCATAAGTTCATGCAATAGCCATGCCTAATACTCTGAGGATTCTGTAAATGCTTGTTAAAATATTTTCCTGTGGAGACTGGAGAAATAGGAGAGAAGAAAAGCTGTAAGCACAAACTCTGCTGACACTTCGGAAGGAAAATTACCGTTGAGAAGATGTGCTTTATTTCATATGTAAATTTGCCAAGAAGAAAACAAACACAATTTCCAGAAAGCTAAACAGACTAATGCAATAAAGAAAGGCATCACCACGAAGATCAAGCGGCTCACCTGCTTAGATGTGCTGCACGGGAGCACATGTCAGAGGCTGATTAGAAACCCAAACCCCTGTGTCAGTTACTCCTCTGTTGCTGTGAAGAGACACCATGACCAAGGCTACTTGTATAAGGAAGCATTCAATTGAGGGCTTCCTTACAGTTCCAGAGGGTTAGTCCATGGCCATCATGGAAGGGAGAATGGTAGCAGGCGGGCAGGCGGGCGGGCGGGCGGGCGGGCAGGCGGGCGGGCGGGCAGGCAGGCAGGCAGGCAGGGAGGGATGATGCTGGAGCTATAGTAGCTAAGAGCTTACATCTGATTTGCAACTTGTAGGCAGAAGAGGGAGACACTGGACCTGGTATAGGCTTTTGACACCTCAAAGCTCACTACAGTGACACACCTCCTCCAACAAGGCCACACCCTCCTAATCCTTTTCAAACAGTTCCACTAGCTGAAGACCAAGTGTTTATATATATGAACCTGTGGGGGGTCATTCTCATTCCATACCACAGTAGCTAATGAACTGTGATTGACACATCATTAATAAGGATAAATTTAAAGCAGTGGCTGTGTGTTGTGGCTTCATTCATGGGTTCCATGGTTGCTGAAGTCTTGATGTAGATTATGTAAGACAGTCCTCAACATGCTTATTCCTTTCCTCATTTTACCAAGTGGTGACTGCTCAGAAATTTGGTTTTGTATATTCTTAGCAGTTGGCAATTTGTTCTCTCTCCATAGAGAGGGGTGTCCTCCTGCTGTCATACCTTCTTTGGTGAAAGGTGATTTAGATTGAGTGCTGTGTGGCACTATCAGATGACCCTACAGTGCTAAAAGTCCTGTTCCAAATGTGCCTGCAGAAAGAAGTGAGTTGTGGTTTTTATTTGACTTTCTTTCATGGAGTAGAATAGTGGCAAGCTCTTTTTATGATATGCTTTGTGTCTCCAGGGCCAATCTTTCTGGACCATGAATTCTGTGAAGGGCAGATGCCGTGGCCCCCCACCCCTACTGTGGCACCCCTGTCACCTAGGTATCAGAGTCTGACGTGGCAGATTGCTCAACTGAGGCAGAACTAGAGGTCTGGCCACATGGAAGGTACCTCCTGGAGAGTTATTTTTTAAGTAAAATATTAATAATCATTGTGTGTGTGTGTGTGTATGTGTGTGTGTGTGTGTGTGGTGTATGTGTGTATATGTTATGTGTGTGTATGTGTGTGGTGTGTGTGTATGTGTGTGGTGTATATGTGTGTGTGGTGTGTGTGTATGTGTATGTGTGTGGTATGTGTGTGTGTGTATGTGTATGTGGTATGTGTGTGTGGTGTGTGTGTGTGTATGTGTGTGGTATGTGTATGTATGTGTGTATGTGTGTGTGGTATGTATGTGTGTGTGTGTGTGGTATGTGTGTATGTGGGGTGTGTGTGTATATGTGTGTGGTATGTGTATGTGTGTGTGATATGTATGTGTGTGTGTGTGGTGTGTGTGTGTGTATGTGTGTGGTATGTGTATGTGTGTGTGTATGTGTGTGTGGTATGTATGTGTGTGTGTGTGTGGTATGTGTGTATGTGGGGTGTGTGTGTATATGTGTGTGGTATGTGTATGTGTGTGTGATATGTATGTGTGTGTATGTGTGTGTGGTGTGTATGTGTGTGTATGTTATGTGTGTGTATGTGTGTGTGGTGTGTGTATGTGTGTGGTGTATGTGGTGTATGTATATGTGTATGTGTGTGGTATGTGTATGTGTGTGTGATATGTATGTGTGTGTATGTGTGTGTGGTGTATATGTGTGTGTATGTTATGTGTGTGTATGTGTGTGTGGTGTGTGTATGTGTGTGGTGTGTGTGGTGTATGTATATGTGTATGTGTGTGGTATGTGTATGTGTGTGTGATATGTATGTGTGTGTATGTGTGTGTGGTGTGTGTATGTGTGTATGTGTGTGTGGTGTGTATGTGTGTGTATGTTATGTGTGTGTATGTGTGTGTGGTGTGTGTATGTGTGTGGTGTGTGTGGTGTATGTATATGTGTATGTGTGTGGTATGTGTATGTGTGTGTAGTATGTGTGTGTGTGTGTGTGTGTGTGTGTGTGTGTGTGTGTGTAGCCACTCATGAATGGACCTCATGGAAAGTCAGCCCTGTAGCCCTTCTCTTGGGCTAATGCCTGCTCAGTTGTTGTCCTTGGCTTCAGCCACGGGCTCTGTTTTACCATAACTCGTTCTAAAAGAGTCATCAAGAAGATCAACTTACCAGTGTGAGAGACGAAACCTTAAAGAGACAGAAACTGTAGTTCTCAAGTCCCCTAGATGTCACCATACCAGGCCACATGGGCACTCTGGCAGAGTTCAGACTCAAGACAAGTCTTGAAACTATCTAAGCCCTTCCTTTGGAAGCCACAGACTTGATCTACATGATGGACACCCCCAAGAGCTTAAAACCAGGCCCTAGGGCACTTCCTCTCCCTGAATCCCTGCACGTTGGGCCAGAGTTTAGGAAATACAGCTCAGCATCCCGCTGCTGGAAGACCCTGGGTTTCAGATCCAGCTGTTCCTAAATGTCCTGTTAGCAAAGCATCTGGCTATTACCATCACAGGCAGGCCTCACGCAGCCTCAAGGGAAATAGCGTCTACAGACCGATGTGTCCTCTAAAGGCCTCAGTCCCAGGGCTGAATGACTAGGATATGGAGGGAGGAAGGGGTATAAGCAAGCTCTTCCTATATGTTCATCAAAGACCCTTCAGAGTCCAGCGGCTTGGAGGACAGGGTGGTAATAAAACTGTCACCCTAACCAAACTTTATTTCAGTTACAGTGAGTCACATGGCCTGGCTGTCACAAAGTTTGGCTCTGAGCCTGTATATATGTTAACATATGCTGACAGAACAAATTGCCCAGCAGTGCAAACCAGTTCTGACTGTCATTTGTCCTCCACATAGTCATGGAGCCACTCAGAGCATCGCTTCCTACTCCCTTGGCCTCCTGGGATGCTGTAACCCCAAACTGTAAGCCCCGGGGCTTAAGATGGCAGGAATTTATTTCTTGCAGCCGATCTGAGAAGTCTAAGATCAAAGCACCTGTAGGTTTGGCGTCTGCCGAAGGCCTGCTTCCTGACTGATGGTGAAAAGGCCGAGGGAGTTCCCTGGGGGGTCTCTTCATCTAGGAGGGCCTCTGGACATAACTACATTCAACAATTCAACCTCCAAATCCCCCTGCATCAGGGATCAGGTGCTAAGATGGACATAAGACATGGGAATGAGAACAGCTTTGGTGTCTGGTGTCTACTAACATCTGTGAACATTTTGCAGACAGTTGGAGGGGGAGGTATGTCGTTGTGGGTGAGCATTAAGATTTTATAGGCTGGATCTACTACTTCTAAGTCTGCTGACACAGTGTGATGGGCTAGCCTCATGTTCTTGTTGCCATCCCTACCGCACCATGATGGACCGTCTCCCTCAGGCGCTGTGAATAAACCCTTTCTGCCCGCAGGTTGCCTTGGTGGCGGGTATTTTTTGTGACCACAACAGAGACAAAACCAATACACTGCATTTTGGAATAAGTTTGCTGCTCTTGTTCTCCAGCTCGGAGACTGTCTCCCAATCCTTCCGGGCAGATCATCATTTGATCTTTTCGTTTGTCCTGCAGAGTCAAGAGCCACCAGCATCCAGGAAGAAGGAAAAGAGGAATGTGGAGGCAGAAAAACCCTGCGCCTACAGTAGCTTCCAGCCACTGGAGCACCTCATTCAAAAGCATCTTGTAAGGTCCCTACACTTACTCCTCAGCAGTTATGAGAGTACATCCTAGTCTTCTCTACTTAGTAGCAGGAGGAGTTAAAAGTCGCTCCTTGAGTCTCTGAGCATTTTTGTAAGGACCTGTAAGGATTTCAGCAATGTGGGTGTGGCAGTGAAAAGCAGCTGGGAGATGCAGCCGACAAAGATCTGGGTCGATTTGCTTGTCTGTTGAGTTACAAGAGCCCAGCTTCCCTGCCTCTGCTCTCTCGACTCTCCGTATTTCAAGGTTTCTCCCCACTCAGTTTCTGCTCTCTTAGATCTCGGCTTGGAATTAGCCCATGGTGGCTCATCTGGGTCTTGACCATTCAGTTTGGACACGTGCTGCTAACAGACTGTGTCTTGGTATTTTCTAGTGGGAGGATATGGTTGGCCTTGTTCATGGGCTGAGTCACATTCTTGGAGCTGCTTCACCTACGTGTCTGTAGGCCCTGGGATGAGTCTCCTAGTCAACCAGAAGGCAGAGGGCAGAGCGGGCAGGGGCCCCTCGATCTCTGTGTAGGGCTCACACAAGGCCGCTGTGTGTAGCACAGACTAGGCTAACATGATTATTGGAAGCCAATCTTCCAAGATCATTGCTGTTGGGACTCATCGGGAGCCCTTGACCCTAATGGAACTTCGTGATGTTCTAGAAAGCACACCCTCACAGACACTGGCTTTTGTCTGGAGCTCCAATTGTTACTGAGGCTACGGGGACCACACACAAGGGGGAGTATTCATTTCTTGTCCATGATCCTACGCCCAAGCAGGCGTGGCTTCTGAGATGGCACGGGGACTTCGAGGACTGTCACTGCTCCTAGTGAACCTCCAGTAGGCACTATTGTGGGGATGGGCTGTAAAGAGATTCCATGACACCATCTGGAGGAGATGGAATGAGAAACAGGCAGGTTTTGGGGTATGAAAGCCTTTGTCATTTTATTTTACAATAAAAAATTCTAACAGCATATGAACACTCTGTTCCCGGCAGAGGCAAAGGACGTACAAAGTTAATTAGAAAGCAAAGCATCGAAGTAACAACAGCGACATTCAAAGCTCCCGTTCAGTACTTTGCCCAGTGCATCTAAAGTGGTTTGAGAGAGAATCACAGTCTGGGGTTTTTCCACCCAGAGTCAAAGCACATGTGGAAACACTCACATACCCTCCAAACCACAGGCGACAAACAGCGATAACAGCAGCTCCATGTGGGCTGACTTTTGTGGGCAGTTACAAACTGCAGAATAATTCCTTTATTCTTCCTTGATAACAAGTTGTGTCATTGAACACATGACAACACAAATTAATTCAGTGGGTAGCAGGAGCTGGGTCCAACTGAATTTGTAAAAGGAGAGGTTTTAATAGCCAATCCTTCCGGTACACTTTCCGAAGCATGTTCAGACACACTGCACACCTGCTCCCTGTGGGGGTAGGGAGTACAGATGTCAGTATTTCCATTCGACCCGAGAGGAGTCGCGGACCAGCCAGAGTGAGTCCCTCAAGTCCTAGAATATTTACACCTCTCAGAATCTCCAGTCCAGCGACACTCCTCTGAGTTTATTTGCTACATTTTCTTTTTCTTTTCTCTCCTTAATTTTTGTGAGGGTGGAGGTGAGTTTAGACCCAAAGAAGAGATGGAGGAGTGCAAGGTGAGGCCACGGTTAATTTATGTAAAGTACACTGGATGGCCTCCTTCCATAATTTACAAGAGTCCGAGCGAGCCAGCGGACAAAACAATTAGTTTCTAGATTTATCATAGAATGTTCTATACTTATAACAGGATGGCTCTAAATCAAGTGTGGGCTTGACCTCTGCGGACAAATTCTACCTTCTCGAAAGTTCCCTCTTCTTGAACCTTACAGAATCAAAGCAACTCAGTTCAAATTCTAAGAGAATTTGTTTCAGATACAATCATATTTCTTAATACCCCCCTTTCAGAAACACCTACATTTCAGTATTTACGGCCACCTGGATTCTGTAACAGTTCATCTACGCAACCGGGAGCCCTTTCCATTCTCAGAACTTATAACTTCTAGCCGGAAGCTCAGAACCACTGCCACGTCATTCTTACTTGAAACCAGTTTTGCCTCAGAGAGACTCTATGGAAAAGCTTGTCAGTTTTCTCATCCATGCAAATGTGTGGCCAGGAGCCACATTAATAGCACCCGAGCTAAGATCATGCAATTCAATTTACAAGTATTTATTGTCTGCTGAGCTGAGCATGACATTGGGTTAACTGGGCCATGGCTAGGGATCTCTTCTGGAGCCCAGCAGCAGTAACTAGTGTGGGGAGGGCTGGGGAGGGTCTGGGGGCGGTCTGGCCAGTCTACCAGATGATCAGCTGTGTGCACTCTCACCTCATGTACAAGTGGGACGACCTCAGGCCAGGGGTGGTATCAAGAGGACTGCCCTCCGGGTGCAGGCTGCCAGGTGCTATCTTAGGGATACGGTCAATTCCAATCTGTGGCAGGTTCCTTTAAGGAGTCCTGCTGATCATGCTCCTTCCTTGGGGTACCAAACCCTCAACAAGAGCCCCCGCCAAATAGGTCAATCCAGGAACCATACTTGTATGACAGAACCCTGCCTTTTTGCTTACAACTGACTGGGTGGGCATTTGTGTAAGGAGCCTCAAAGATGCTAGGCCAAGAGTCGTCTGCACTGGGAAGGAAAGGTGTGGTGTGAGGCCTGAGGTCGGCACTTGGTTTCATATGCATTAATATGCGTTAGTGAAGAAGCTGGATGGCCCAGGCAAGCAAGAGGGTGGAGCAGGTGTGCTGAGAGAGACAGATGGGAGCTGCTGAGGAGGGGCGGGGAGAGAGAGAGAGAGAGAGAGAGAGAGAGAGAGAGAGAGAGAGAGAGAGAAGAGAGAGAAGAGAGAGAGAGAGAAGAGAGGAGCGAGAGAGAAGAGAGGAGAGAGACAGAGAGAAGAGAGGAGAGAGACAGAGAGAGAGGAGAGAGGAGAGATAAGAGAGGAGAGAGAGAGGAGAGAAAGAAGAGAGGAGAGAGACAGAGAGAGAAGAGAGGAGAGAGACAGAGAGAGAAGAGAGGAGAGAGACAGAGAGAGAAGAGAGGAGAGAGAAAAGAGAGGAGAGAGACAGAGACAGAGAGACAGAGAGGAGAGAAGAGAGGAGAGAGACAGAGAGAGAAGAGAGGAGAGAGACAGAGAGACAGAGACAGAGAGACAGAGAGAGGAAAGAGAGAGGAGAGAGAGAGGGAGAAGAGAAAGAGGAGAGAGGAGAGGAGAGAGGGAGGTAGAGAGAGAGGGGGAGAGAGAGGAGAGAGGAGAGAGGGAGAGAGAGAGAGAGAGAGAGAGAGAGAGAGAGAGAGAGAGAGAGAGAAGGGCTGGCTAACGCCTCCGTGCCCTTTGCCACGTCTGTCATTTGCCTCAGTCTCTTCCAGTCAGTCCCTGAGCTGGAGCGAGGCTGCACAGGTTTCTGGTCCTTGAGACTAGAACACCTTTGAGTGTGGTCACAAGTTAAATTATACATAACACCATGGGGGGTGGTGTCTGGGACTGTACTTTGTAAGGGAAGTCCAAACTCTAACATTGGGTTTAAAATTTAAACCTTTTTCTCAAACTTGAAAACTTCCGTTACATTCATTATTCATTGAACTTTTGAGTACTTGTGTGCTCTGTGGGGGAAAAATGGCGCTCATTTATATGAAATCAATATTTTTTGATCCATTTCAAGTTTTGCCATGGCAGGGAAACATGGCTTTTACTTAGAGGTAAGAATTGTCATGCCCCTCCAGTCTACCTACTCCCACAGAAAGCTCTCAGATCTCACCATTTTCTTTCTTGAATTAAGATTATTCAGAAATTGCATGTCTCTTTGTTTTTTTGTGTATCTGTCTGTCTGTCTGTCTGTCTGTCTGTTGCTTTTCTCCTGGGCTCTTGAAATAATGAGTGCACAGCATTATTTCTCCTGGGACAGTGAGCTGCCTCGAGTCCTTCTGGAGGTGACAAGCCCCCGCTCCACAGCTCACACCCTGTCCTGTTCCTGCACAACCTCAGATTTCAGGCCTACACAGCAGGCCTTTATGTCCCCACCTACTGGGCCACCTGATGCAGTGAGTGTCAGAGCATCCCTGCTCGCCTTTTTGATCACAGTGCCGAGTGAGTAAGTTACCCCCACCAGCTTCAACGGCAACTGAGGACATAGTTCTTCAGTGGAACTCTCTGGAAACAGCCAAATTGATTGTTTTTACTTCTTCTTCTTCTTCTTCTTCTTCTTCTTCTTCTTCTTCTTCTTCTTCTTCTTCTTCTTCTTCTTCTTCCTCCTCCTCCTCCTCCTCCTCCTCCTCCTCCTCCTCCTCCTCCTCCTCCTCCTCCTCCTCCTTCTTCTTGGCAAGAGTATTATGGAATCTCACAGGAACCCTGCCTATTTTTATTTTTATTTTTACATTTTCTGGGAACAGTTAAAGAACTGTGTCCCCAACAAGTGTACAGGCAGCATGGTGAGGTGGAGAGCAGGCTGGGGCACGAGTCAGCAGGCTTGGGCCCAACCCTCTCCGCGTCTGGAGTTTGGTTTCCTCCTCATAAACCACTGAGATCCTCTCTGGCTTCTGTGACTGTCTGGAAAGTCCTGATGATCTGAGCTCACTGTTGCCCCCTCTGGGCTCCCGTGGAACCTCATCTCATTTTTATATTACACGATTTTAACCATCTGAACTTCTCAGTCTCCTCCTATTCTGGGACCTATCACCATTATAAGATTAGGAGACTCTTTAGCGAAGGAACAACATCTTAGTCCCAGGAGGTTTTAATCATAGTAGAAAAACATGAGCATATTAATTTTTTCACTAAGATTTTCTTTTCCTAGACTTCTTAAATCCATGGTGTCTACTTTAAAAGGGCATCTGATTTACCATGCTCTATTTTAATTGTCCTGAACATTTCCTGGGGTTCTGCCAAGACTCTAGTGAGTGGCAGCCTCATTTTCCTAGCAATCTGGAGCTACGCCGCTGTTAATTCTAGATTCATGATCTTTCTGGAAGTTATTGGAGCCCAAAGCTTAGACACTGTCTTTTTGAAGCATACATATTCCATGGTCTAGAAACTTCTTTGTCACATTCCAAGCATTTGCCAAGTCCACAAAGTCCCATGTTGATGATACACTGCACTGATAGAAAGCTGATATTATTGATAAAGTGGAGCGATGCGGCTGGGATATCAGTCCTACACCATTTGCATGAAGGCTGAGTTTCTTTGGCTCTTTGTTCATTCAAGTGCATCGAATGCCTGCGTGGATGGGTTTAGGCATTAATTAGTCTGTCAGTAAACTCTCTCGCCAGCCACAGTGTTCTGCAAGCTGATTTCGGATTTGGACTACAACTGGCCATTGGTAGAAATATACCATATATACACATGGAAATTACAAAAATACATTTTATTTATAGCTGATTTCTTATTAAGTAACAAAAGACTAACACTATGAAAGATCAACCAGCATACTAAAAGGGCACTACCTAACATCATCCCCGCAAGAGACTTGTCTGGGGATTCCACGACATCACCATCTCTGAACATTCCAGAAAGGACAGTTTGCCTTAGGGAAATAAAAACAGCTTCTCGGGAAAGTTCTGTGCTTTGACAGTTTGAATCTCCCATTCTAATCAGTTCCAATCCTACTCTCCTCTCTCTTCCTTCAGTAAAGACCAAAGAAACTCATGAAGACAATGCATAGATGGGTCAGGAGGGACATGGGCACAGCAGAAGCGCGATGGGTCATGGGTAAAGGCGGGGTAGGACCATGTTCCCCAATACACACCGAATTGGCCCACTGACACCATACATGGCTCCCAAAGCTAGGGTGGAAACTTAGGGTTTCCTTTTCTTCTGGTACCCCAAATCAGTTTTACTTGCACAAGAGGGGTCATCTGTGGCTGGTACCCCAGAGCCACAAGGCAGTGTTTCCGCCCAGGACTCTGGGGGCAGATGCTTCATGCCAGGGAGAGTGACAAGGGACGTGACTTCCCCAAGGCAGCAGCATCCCTGACATCTCAGCAAATGTCCCCCTGCATCCATCCACTATGGAGAACTGGTGAACTCCACAGACTTTTTAAAAAAGATGCCTTAGTTTTGGAGAACATTTTCTACATTCAAAAGTTTCCAGGAACAGAGGCTGCAGCTCAGGATGACTGTGGATCCGCCTTTCCCATTTCTAATGGAATCAGCAATGGTTTGCTTCGTACCACTCAGCGTTACACGCTGAGTGCCACTGTGTAGCAGACAGATCTTGTTAGAGTGGATGTATCTCTTATTCCCTCCGGGTGGCCCGGTTCTCAGGCCGTCCTCAATACGGACAGAGCAGAACCTCCACAGACAGCTGCCTCTCGTTTGTAGGCTCCCAAGCCTCTTAGCACCGATTCTCTCTCATTTGGAAACCGATTTGCCGGAGTCTCTATTTCCAAAATGACCCTACCTTTTAAACAGTCTGTCAACACAAGCCTGCCCTTCTGGCACATCGTCTCTGTCTTGGCCTTTAATTAACAGGTGGGGGAGAAAAGGAGTCAGGACTATTTATAGGCACAGCCATTGGAACTGATTTCCATCCAATTCATTTGACTTTGAACATGAGCCTTTAAAAGCAAAGAGAATCAAGTTTCTTGGCTGGAGAGTCAGTATCTCCCTTACAGACTAGAGGTGATTTTTTTTTTTTTTAAAGCGATCATGGTCATGGCTCAATGCGAGAGTACAGTCCGTAGTTAATCACACTCCTGTGTTGCCTTTAACACAGAAAGAGAACATGCAGAGGTCACTGAAGACAGAGCGGCGTTCTCTCCCTTCTGGTGATTTATGAAAATGGGGCATTGGACAGGAGCCTGCAGGCTAGCTAGTGCCTCTCACAACTCGGGCTCCTCGGGGACCTTCCACCCACAGTCCAAACATTCAGCCCAACAGAATATCAAGCACAGGGTCCCAGTAGGGACGTGTTGACCCACAGTTGGCTGCAGAAGTCAGAGTCCAGTTGTTCACAAGTTTCCTGTTTCCCATCAGCCCCACTGTTGACTCTTAGAATCCAAGGGTGAGAAAGATCTTGTCTATTGTTATTTATTATCCAGAGCCTCCACACATTAGGGGAGAGGAACCCAAAGCCTGTCGGCTGCCTCACAGTCTTCAAGTGCAGATTCCCTCAGAGCTGAGGCTTTAGACCTGGAACTCAAACATGTCTGTCTGCTTCTTGGCCAACTTGGCTACTTCCTCTCGGATAGCCTTCACGAGGGCTGCGGTGGAGATGTTAGTCAACGGAGTGTCTGGAGGCTCATTTTCTGTCAGGCTTTGCTGTGAGGCAGCTGCAGAGGGGCCAGGGGCCTGCTCTAGGCTGGGGTGAAGGTTGGTGGGCTGGCTATACTGGCGAGGGAGCCTGGAGGGGGAGCTCTGTTGATAACGTGACCGGGGATAGGCCTCGATGTACCCAGGAAGAGGGACCTGCACGAGAGGTTGGGAGAGAGAAGACACTCAGGTTAGGAGGAAGCTCAAGGCATAAGATACCCTCAGTACCAGAAGCAGGAGGTGACGGAGGTCAAGGAAAGAGGTTTAGAGGAGAACTGTAATCATGGGCTATGGGGCAGCTACAGCCATCCAAACCTGGAGTCAGTTTCTTTAGCGAACAGCTAGTAGCCTCGGGCCCGCTAAGTGTGCTGTCTGGATAAATGAACTTTCAACCTAGCTGAAAACATTCAGAATATACCGGAGCACACAGACGAGTGATCCTGGCTTCCCTTTTAGTTTAAGCACAACTCAGTAAACAATACTTGTCTTAGTCAGGGTTTCTATTCCTGCACAAACATCATGACCAAGAAGCAACTTGGGGAGGAAAGGGTTTATTGAGCTTACACTTCCACACAGCTGTTCATTACCAAAGGAAGTCAGGACTGGAACTCAAGCAGGTCAGGAAGCAGGAGCTGATGCAGAGGCCATGGAGGGACGTTACTTAATGGCTTGCTTCCCCTGGCTTGCTCAGCCTGCTCTCTTATAGAACCCAAGAATAACAGCCCAGAGATGGTACCACCCACAAGGGGCCCTTCCCCCTTGATCACTAATGCCCCACAGCTGGATCTCATGGAGGCACTTCCCCAACTGAAGCTCCTTTCTCTGTGATAACTCCAGCCTGTGTCAAGTTGACACACAAAACCAACCAGTACAGTACTGGTGTAATTTTTACTGACCACAGTGACTAATATTCATTGAGTCCTAATGGTTTTCAGACAGTATCTCATTCACTTCTGCAAGCGGCTGTCTTCTGGTAGGTGTCTTTCCTCTTTAGGTGAGAACAGTGAAGCAAAGGACGCGACCATCTAAGGGACCGGGCCCTGAGCCATGGAGACATGCTCTACACTAGTGTGCCTGCCCCAAGCACCGAGAATTAATTCGTTCGCTACAGCGTTTTCGGTATGGGTACACTATCACGTTCTTGAAAAAACAAACTCCTTTCATGGGAAGTGGAGACACAGCCTTCTTTGCTTAACTGTATAGAAGTCTCGAAGAGGAAGGCAAACAAAAGACTTCAAATCCAGAAGTGTCTTGCCCACAGAAACAGCACCATGGGATGCTGTTTGGTCCACAAAGACCTTTGTTATCCCCGGATGCTGGCTGGAAGGCTGGAGAACTGAGTACGGAGGACACGATGGGGCATGCCGTGGACGGTGCTGTGGGGCGGGCACAGAAAGCGTGTGGTGGGGGACAGTTCCAGGCTCAGGAGGTTGGATAGGAAGGCCAGACAGGTGGGTGGGCTGGGTGGGATTTATGTCCCCAAAGTGTCCTATCTGAAATCAATCGAATGCTAGCCCACGGAGCCTCGTTACTGCATCTACCCATTGTCTTGGACACACTGTGAGAAGCAGAGGCCGAGTCTCTGTAGTGGGCCTGATGCCCACTCAGGTACCGTGTGTACTGTGTGGATCGGCCCACTCTGTACATCGTGCTGGCCTCGGTGGTCCTTCCAGCTGTCTCCTGACTTCTGGGATTACAGACATGCCTCCTCCATTAACTAACGGTCACCTGGGGCCATTGGGAGGAGGGAGCGGGACAGCCGTCTTGATCTCTTCAGGCTACTAAATAATAAAATATCCCTGGCTAGGGAGCTTATGAAGAACAGACAGTTATTTCTTATCTCATGAAGACAGGGGACTCCAGTATCTGGGAAAGGGCTCCTTTCTTAACTCCTGCCTTTTCCTGTCACCCACAGGACTGAAGCAGCAGGGCAGCTGTGTGGACGCTTCTTCTGTAAGAACATTAATCCTATTCGCAAGTGTCCCACCCTCACAAGCCAACGCCCCCCCCCCAAGGCCTACTTACTAAAGACACCACTGTGGCATTGTGGGATTTGGAACAGGAATCAGGTAGAGGGACACAAACATTCAGACATTTGGATAGGGGAGTCCCCGGCAGGATGCTGGCTGCTCTGATTGTGCCTCTTGAGAGGAAGGTTTCTGAGGCCATGGACTGAGAACTCTTCATGGATACAAGCAGAGGAGGACAGCTTCAGCAAGGTCTGGGCGGATCTGGCAGAAACGGGCTCGGAGGCTGCCTCCGCGGTCCACGTGAGGCCAGGAGGACCCACTCAAAGGAAGTCATTGGACTGATGCCTTAAGTTCGAGTTTGGGGTTTAAATTCTACCACAGGTCTTTGTAAATAAAAAAAGGTGAGTGAGTGGGGCAAAAAGCTGCTATTGTCTCTACACACAGGACTGGAAGGTTTCTTCCGTACTGTGGAGGAAGCCCAGATTTGGACCGTCCCACTTACCCAGCCACAAGAGCTAAGAATATAGGAGCGACAGGTGCTGACCAATAGCCAAGGTCAGAATACAAGGAGCCTTTAAGGCCACGGCTCAAGTTTCCATTCTTTCTGGGACTTTTCCCAGCCTGACACCAGCCAAGTGTTTCCGCGCAGTTTCTCTGGTGTGGCGGGCATTCCTCCTGGGGCCATCACCACCTGTCTCAGGCCACCAGTTTTGTGAAGGCAGGCTCCTTCCACCACCCACGTTCTCTCTGCCTGCCCTATGCTCACAATTGTGCCTTGAATAAACTCTCCCAGAGCCTGGGGTTCTAGGCACAGAAATCACTAGAAATCACAGAAATCTAGGAACCCATCTAGGAAGCTGCTGCACCGCACACTTAGCTGATGCATGAACCAGAGTAGACAGAGCGGAGACACAACCCCCTCTGCAACATCAAGCCTTCATGCTAGTGGTCAGAGCCCAACTGGGGTGGTCTCAGGAGTGCAGGAGATGAGGAGATAGGATCTCTGTAGGCTAGCACCATTATGCTTTGCTGGCCAGAATCCAGGGTAGCAAATACGACTTCTTGACAGACATCAATCAATTACAGCACAAGCTCCTGATAAGTCTATGTTGTGATTCTGAATGTAAACTAGTATCTGAAGATCAAGTGATCTTCAGATAGTGGTGATGTTTGGGAAGGTTTGGAAATCTTTTAGAGGTGGGAGAAGGACTAGAGAACATTCATTTCAGAAGTACTCTATATGCAACATGGCATGTATTTTTATATTTTAGAGACCTAAGATGTAAGCTTTGATCAATAGGAAAGTTTATATACATAGGATCACCACTGGTGTTGCTGTTAAAACTTGGTGTAACTACCTGCTGCAGGGTAAGGTGACCCCAGGGCTTTGGACAAAGATATTGCCAGAGTCCAATGTCAAGGTGTTTTCCAATGTTAGGAATTTATTCCAAAAGCAGAGACCAATGCTGAAGGTGACCAAAGCATGCAGGGACTGTCAGGCCCAGCTGGGGGAGTAGCCTTCCCAATATATATCAGGTGAGCTTACTTAGGGACCGGACAACCCACCAAGGACACGACAGGTGGCTCTGCTTGCTTGCTTGCTTTATTGATTGATTGACTGATTGATTGATTGATTAATTGATTGATTGATTGATGCTGATTGATTGCATGACCATGTCTGGTAATGCCAAAGGCATTTATCACATTCCTATATAGACTGAAGGGAGATATCAAATGACCAGGACAAACAAGTCAAGGAGGGACATCAAGGAGGAAGTCTTGGGGGGTCTACCATACAGGGAGTTCAGGGTTCCTGAGGCTTCATTTGCTGACATTTGATCTAAACTTTTAAAGAAATATGACAACTGAAAGAAACAAGTTAATAAACACGTCAAAGAATTTGAAAGCTATGCATTACAACTCTGTTCCTCGCTCTTTTCTGGACGTGTGGCCTTAGACAGTATATCACAGTGCCACTAAGCCTCAGTTTCCTTATCTGCAAAATGGGAGAAGTCATGGGAATCATAAAACTCACTTGATCAAATTGTTGTGAGGATTAAATAGGACAGTTTGATGAAACATCTAAGACGGAGTCTGGCACACAAAAAATTACTAAACAGATGGTAGTTGCTACTATAAAACTTACTTGGTTAAAGTCACCCTGCTAGGGAGAGGCTGAATGTATCCTAGAAGACAAGTTTCAGATTCCTCCTGCAGAGGCCACATGCCTTACCACACCACCTCCTTTAAAATTATGCACTTCATCCACCAGCATGGCGAGGGCCCCAGGGAGCCAGACGCCGGTCTTGTCTTCCATCTCATTCCCTCCCGGAGGTGTGCCTAACAGGGGGAGTTTTAGGAGATCATCAGCAAGGGTCTCACCGAATCAGCCCACTGGCTCGATAGCTCGTTCTCTCCTGCGTAGGACATCCAGGCCTGGCTCCTGTAGGATGAGGGTGGCGTTGGGATGAAGTAGCCGGTGAAGCCGGGTCTGCTGGCAGCTGGGATGGCAAACACCGCTGGCACCGTGTTACCTGCAGGGAGGAAGTGGGTGGGAGGGAGATCAGGAGAGGCTGGACCCTGGATCCAGACCCCTACCCAACAAAAGCCAAATAAATCCCATTTCACAGACTGCCTGGCTGCCTGGTGGGCCCGAAGTCTCGGTGAATTAGGCCTGACAGGAGAGGCATGTTCTGGGCTATAATTCCGAAGCAGCTCCATAGAAGGCAGAAGAGACTCGAGCCATAGGAACTCCATTTAATGTAGAGCAGAGCCCTGGCCACGGGGGCTGAGATTCTAGATGATGCATCAGCAAGGAGAGTGGCTGAGGTGGAGGGGACCTGGCCTTCCTCACTGGAGCTCTTCCAAGGCTACTGTGACTGCCATGGGGAGCAGGTGGCTCCCTACGCAGGGTATTTGGTATAGACGCCAAGCGGGGCTAAGGTCCGGGCGTATTGTCTTTGTAGGGGGGTGGGGCTGTACCCTCCCTTTTCCCACTTCATGAGATGCTTCGTGGTGGTAGCAGTGCCTCCCCTCCCCTCCCTCCCATCCCCTCAGAGGAAGCCGGGACTGGCTCCCTTCCCACTGAGCCTGCACAGGCTCTAGCTCAGGAAGCTGGAAGCCTAGGTAGGGCTCTGACACTGGTCCAGGTTAGGGGATGCAAGGGAAGGAACGGGCCATTGTGGAGGAAGTAGGGGTCTCGCTCGGCCCCCATCACCTCCTTCTCAATATGACAGGCATCATCTGTCGTGGCTGAGACCGGCTTTCTGGGCTTTGAAGGTCTGACTCCTTCTCATAGAGCACCCGTCCACTCCCTCCTCCTATCCCAGTGACCTCGACCTTGTCCAGAGGATAGCACACCTTGGGTGCAGGCGCTTTTTTTTTCCCGGGGAGGACTTATGGCTTTAAAGATTCAACAAAGCAATCAAAAGGAAAGGATTTCACCAGAGGAATTCCTGGAAACCAGTTTAATAAGTCTTGGCAACTGGTGCTGGCAGGTGCAGCCATAAGGATATGGCATGAATACAATAAAAATCCAACCAGGTCACGTACAAACTAGGACATGTGCAAACCTCCAGTTCCATTTTGGTATTGTCTGTCAGTGACAAAACAAAAACAGAGCACCAAAAAACAGAACAAAACAAAACAAAACAACAACTGGAAATGACCCTTCTGTCCATCAAAAGGACAGACTGTGGCAGATCATGTCACAGGACACCAACACGGAGGTGGCTAACTTGTGCTTAAAGAACCTTCTGGAGAAGCCCTGCAAACTTGTTGAGTCAAAAAAAAAAAGGTGCAGAAAGAAGTGTGTAGCATAAGATTTGTGAACATTTAAAATGTATATAGCAACAGCATGTACCTTTGCATAGGTATATAACATAGCATAGATCTAAAATAGAGCTGGAGGATTATTGGTCACCTTGGGGAAGGAAGGCTGTAGATATCGTGCTGTGAAGGCAAAATAAACAGAAACCTGAAATAGGACGACATAGTGACACTACTTGGGCTTTAGCATAACTAGGTATTTTGCCTAATTTCAGCCTTTTCTGCCTTCCTTCCTTCCCTTCATTTCTTTTATCCTTTCTTTCCTTTATCCTTTCTTTCTTTCTTCCTTCCTTCCTTCCTTCCTTCCTTCCTTCCTTCCTTTCTTTCTTTCTTTCTTTCTTTCTTTCCTCCCTTCCTTCCTTCTTTCTTTCGAAGTAGAAGCCAGTATCTCTTTTGGTTGATACCAGTGAGGTCAGGACCCCCCCCCCACACATACACCCCCTCCACCCCCGCAGTGGCTCTGGTTCCTGACGGTGGCAGTTTGTGTGGACTGGGAGGATTCAGCCCAGGGAAAGGAGCCTTTCTTTTCTGGCTCACCTGAGTAATTTAGAGCCGACTGATCCAACTGCGTCACAGACACGGGACCTCTCGACACCTGGGCGAATGAAGCGCTGTCATGCAGCTGGGCGGGCTCAGGTCCCGTGGACTCCGCCATCCGGGTCTTGCTGCCGATGTCTGAGGTGGACCTAGGCGGGGGTAGAGGGGCTGTGTGAGCATGCCTGAGGCATCAACAGTCACATTGCACTTAGAAGTGGCTGAAGCCTTCCAGACCTATCCTCACGAGATCCTGGGGCCGATCTGCCCCAATTAGCAAAAGGACTGCTGGTGGTGTCAGCGTGGCTGGAGGCTCCCAGACCTGCAGCAGGAGGGTTGGGTGTTTTTTTTTTCCCCCTCCTGTTTGAGGTTAGTTCTCTAAGGATGGTTCTGGGTAGTAGAATATTTAATTTCCATGTAAATGCAGAAAGGCAATTAGTTCTGGGCATTAGCTGGGGGATGGTAGATCTAGGAGGCGATGACATCAGCGGGAGCCAATGAGATGGACAGCTTTGCCTCCAAAGTGGATTCCCAGTCTAATGCTCTGGGAAGGGAAGCGGCATCCTTGGGTTGGCGAGGATGGTGGGTGGTGCTGGAGGTGGGAGTGGGGGATTGGTAGAAGAGATGGGTAGACAGATGATGGCTATCAGCAAACCTGCCACCCAGGACCTCTGATCTGGAACTAATGGGGACTAGCTCACCAGCCCCCGCCACCGCCACCCCAACTCCGCCCTCGTGCTTCCTCAGGGAGGCTAGGGAGATCTGACAGCACGGCTGGGTGGATAGCCAGTGTGGGTATCTTTATTTCTCCTCCCTCCTTCCCGGCCTGTCTGCCCCCACAGCCCTGCTTCAGAAGACCCTTCTCAGGGAAGCTGCCCTGTCTACTCTGCTGAGAGCCCTTCCCGGGAAATCCTACAGAACTTACAGATAACGGGACAAATCAGGCAAGAGGCAAGGCAGTCTGCATGTAGATCAGCTTCTTCCCCCCCCCACCAGGTTGTCATTGGCCTCAAGGGGCGATGACAAGCCAGCTGGACATTGAGCCATCATAGCTGAAAACAAACTCTTTTTCGAGGGAAGCTCACTTATTAAAAAACAAAACAAAACAAAACAAAACAAAACAAAACAAAACAAAACTTCACAAAGTACACGCCTATGTCCCATAGATGGGCTGACTAGTATGTTGGGGTAGGTTGTCAGTCAGGGCCAGGACAGGGACCTATGCATTCCCCAGGATAGGGTCATCCTGTCCCTGGGCATCAGAATTAGTCCTTCCTTCCCCAGAGCTCCTAGTTTTTCTATTTCTTGTCCCACTTCACTAAGCATCAGCAAAAAACAGAGAAGAGTTAGCAAATGCCCCATACTGAGATGCATGAGTTCAGCCTTTCTCTCTGTAAAGTCAAGACTGGGAGTGGGTACTCGCCCCTGAGACACTGCCCTATGAGGAACAAAGGGAATTGTGGGTATGCAAACGTGGCGGGAAGAAGCCACACCTATTATTTTCATATCTTCAAGGCCAGGGTATGGCCAATCAAGGTACAGGGCAATCGACATCCAGTGTTTTTGATTGTGGGGTCTCAGGGACTTTCTATTTAGAAACACATGTGAATTGCTCAGTATGCTGTGGCCTCTATTTCCTTCATGATGCTTCTATGTGCCAGCCACACAGGACCACCCTGAAGAGGGGCAGGAACCAATAAACTCATTTGAGTTTATTGGTGCAGCATGCACAGGAGTCAACAGCCCAGGGTGGGGGGAGGTGTTAAATAGTATATAAATATCCCAAACAAAGTCTAGAAAGGAATATGTTACCGTCGGAGGGAAGCCACAGCCACAGGGCCTGTTCGGGGAGGAACAGGTGGTGGGGGAGAGCCCATGACCATTTCAGGAAGTTGGGAGAACCTGTAAGCCTGTGAAGAGACAAGCAAATTAGAGAGTTGATAAGACACAGTTCACACAGCACATAGTGTCTTCTTTAAAGAGGAAGTACACTTCCTCCTTAAAGTTCTCCCTCCCTCCTTCCTTCCTTCCTTCCTTCCTTCCTTCCTTCCTTCCTCACAGGAATTCCCTAGATCATCCTTCCTAGATGAGTCCCCTGTCTCTTCTCGTGCAGTCTCTCGTGGATGACTCGCATGGATCCCTGCAGTCTCAGAGCCCCTCGGTGGCCTTAGAACACACCCTCCTTAGAACACAACACAAAACGCAGTATTGGCACGGGCTGCTTCTCCGTGCTGCAGGAGCCTCTCCTGGTTCTGGTAGCTCCTTCCTTCACACCGTCCATTCTGTCTCGTAATCCCCAGGAAGCCTCTTTCATCTGTCTAAGGAAATGACTACTCTCTGGCTAAATTATATGGCTGCTTGCTTATTTATTATCTGCCGCGCCAGCCAGACTGTAATCTGAGGTTTTAAGGGCAAGGTTCCGTTGTCAGTAATTCCATGCCTGGAATAGTGCCCGATATGTACGAGAAGATCAATAAATGATAGAGTGGAAGAAGGGATGAATGACTCATTGGAGGTGGCTTCCTTTATCATGGAACGCAGGCTTAATGTGGGAAAGGAATCGATTTGGGCAGAGGAGGATCTGATGAACTGACTTGAGACTCCTAGGTAAGTCTGGTGACTTCTATGGACTTCAATGTCCTCTTTGGAAGTGGAAACATTGATGCTGTGCTTAGAGCGCTACTGAGAAGATTGGCAAGGGCGTGTGTGCGCGCGCGCGGACTTTGCAACGTACAAAAGCACCTTTCCCAGATAAGGGGTGGGCACTATCACCAACGTGAAGACTTTAATCAACGTGTGTGAGATGCTAAGAGCCAGGCAGGATCAGAGAGGGCCAGGCCAAGGCCTACTGTAGTGAGAGAGAAATCGAGAGATGCTCTCGGCGTAGACAAAGCTCAGATTGTCCTTTCAGGGCAGGGTGCTTGCCAGCTAGACTCTCACAGAACACGATGCCAGGCCTGTAAGTCCCAAAGCTTCGGGGAAAAAATGCTGTAGCAAGGCTACTCCATAAATAGGATTCTCTGAGCTGAAAGAGGTCTCCCGCCCGCATCTAGCACCACACGCAAACGACCTTCCCTGTCAGGGCTGACCCACACAACAGCAGTGAGGCCTTAGCAGAAACACACTTTTTAAATGCGCCGTGAAAATTGTGAGCTGTAAGGGAAATCACGGAGGACAACCCTGGCACCCTCCCTCCCCTGCATCTCAGCAAACTGTGAGCTCACACCAGATGTGGAAATAGTGAGCAGGAAGCAGATGCAAAAGATGTGACCGCCAAGAAGGCGAACTGGGCAGCCGGAGTCCCATTATGAGATCAGGCCTCTGCCCGGGGCCAGTGGAGGCAGCTGTGCCGGAGAGATCCCAGCGCCTGGCAAGCCTTGGCCTCTCCTTGGGAGCGGGATTGGTGAGGTTGCAAGGCCTAGATGGAAACACCTGGAAATCCTCTTTGGAGTGGAGTTTCCCCACTTACAGGCTTACAGGATTAGCACAATTAAAAATTAAATAGGAATTATACTACAAGCAGGACTTTATGAAATATACCAGAAGGGTAGAATGAAAGCCAGTACCAAAGAAGCAGACACAGACATTTAAACACCTTCAAGTTCCAGCTATCCAGACATAAAACAAAAAATAACATTGTAACAAATGCTTTTAAAGCGTAAATTGACCTGGGCTGCTGGCTCAGTGGTTAAGAGCACATACTATTTATAGGCTCCAAGTTCAGTTCCCAGCACCCGCATCAGGCGGCTCACAGCCTTCTGTAACTTGAGCTGTAACACCCTTTTCTGGCCCTATGGGAACTGCACTCACATGTATAATAAATTCACATTCTCACATAACCCATTTCACATAATTTAAAATAAAGATACTTTTTTTTAAAAAAAAGTATTAACTGATTAACTGACAAAATCAGGTTGTCACTAGGAATGATAGAACATGCTCAAAAAATACCCAACAACTTTAAGATGTGAAACAGGGTTCCTGAGATAAAGCACTCAGTTGTCAGGAAATAAAAATATGCCTTAAGAATTAATACACAGAGAATTAAGAAACTTGGAAACAGAACTGAGGAACTTAGTAAAAATGAATTGTGGGGGGAAAAAAAGAAAGAAAGGAAGCAAGGAAAAAAAGAAAATGGAAAATATAAGAAGAAAAGTCGCAGAGTTAGGGCATGAAAGGCCTGACATGTGAGTCTGGGTAGCGAAGGGCCGGAGTGGGTGACCGGCGTTGGGTGACTTCTTACACTGCTCACACTTTGCCTCCGTAGGCAGAGCCTCCCACTGAGCCCAGCAAGTGCTCTCTATCCACTGGGCCATCTTCACACTTCTGTGAAGCCATTTGGACAGACCTTCAGATGCACACAGAAGCAGCTTATCTGACTGGACCCTTTTTTCACGATGGCTCCCGGGTTGAGCTCCTGGAACTCCGAGAGTTATGGACGGATTGAAAACCATTGTCCTGGATGTCTTCCCAGGCATACCTTCCACAGTTCTCAACAGTTCTACAGGTGAAGTGCTCCCTTCCCCAAATAAAGGGGTTAGCAACCCCTCTGTCTCTTCTGGTCTCTGATGCTGTTCAGCAAAGAGGGTAGGCATCTATTTTTATCTCTGGTTCTTGGGAGGCTTATTCTGTGCCCAACATAGTTTGCCAGCCAAGAAAAAGCTTCCTGTGCTGTCTCTCTAATAGTTAATCACTAAAAGATTTGATAAAAAGTCCTGAACGTCTGTTGAGCGTTAAAGGAGTCCTCTTTATTGGTAGGCATTTTCAGGCATAAAGCATACAACTACACAGGAGAACAGACCCCACGCTCTTGGGCTATATCCTAAGAACATAGTCACATAAACAGCAGAGAGGTGGCCATTGTCATGTGTGCATGAGCTGAGTGTAGGTTCCAGAGGTTCTAAGTGCCCTTGTCTCCCATCACAGTCCCCTTTCTGGATGCATGAGGGTATTATTTTTGGGTCCATGCATTTATTATTTCTGGGTCCAGCATTTATTAGGTCTTATGTGGTGGGGATCCTCTTCCTCCTTCGCTACTAGAAACTATTATTCAAAACTATTGATGACCCCCAAGTTCCTAATTCCATAATCAAGCTTGTTTGCCATTAAAAAAAAATGCATCTTTTTGAGTTTGGGAGCTTGGAGGGGTCCCTTTTCTCTGGACAGGAAAGGCTGGAGTTGGGGAACTGAAGGCCTCTACAAATGGGTCTCAGGTCTCCACGGCTGAAAGAGGCTGTGTGTAATCTTTAGTCTCAGAAATTTGATCGTATGTGGAAAGAATGAGGGTGATGTCTTAGTGTCACCTGGGCTAGGGGTGCAGGATCAGAGGGAGTCATCTTCCCTAGCAATCTCTGTGGAAAGAACACAGACAAGCAGGGACTTCCTGTGAGCATGTAGCTACCAAAAAGGAGACAGCTGGGTATGTCGATCTCAAGGGTAGCACTATAGCAATAGAGGGTGGACAGGAGCTTCCCAATAGGAGCAGGCTAGGGGATCTCGGGCTTTGTATTAGCAGGAGAAGGTAGGTCCGTAGGCCAAAGCTAAGCTGTCTTCATTAGAAGCTGCGCTAGTCAGCCTTGCGTTACTATAACTACCCAAGAGAATCTATTTTATCATCCAAGATTTTTTTCTCTCTTTATGTTTTGACTTGGAGATTTAGATGCTTCAGAATACGGTTGGTTGGCCCAGTTGTATTGGTCTAGTGGTAGTGCATCATAGGAGGTGTCCTCATGACCTAGGGGTGAAAGAGAGGAAGAACTGGGCTTCCATTGCTCCTTTTATGTAGGAGGAACTTAGCCGAGCAGGTCTGGGTGCAGTGCTGGCAAATATGCCTCTGATACGTCCTCCCTGAGTCAATGTAGAATCTGCCCGTACAGCAAGAGACCGCTGATGCTGGACAAGGCAATGGAGGCAGCCATCAATAAGAAGGCAGTACCACATCTGGCTACTTGACAGCCAATGAGATGCTGGGAGTGGGGTATAAAGGTTTGCCCTGTTCCTGTAACAAAAAGTCTGCTTTTGCCACTTGCCCGACTCCTGGGATGTGTGTTGTTGACTCTTTTTTTTTTTTTTTTAATCTTCTAACAAAATTTTATTAGTAAAAAAGTAGCATGGTGTTTGGCTTTGGCATTGCGGCTGTAATTTGGGCATTTATTTTTTTTTTTAAATTTTTTTGTATTCTATATTCTGTTTACATTCCAAAGATTCCAAAGGCTTTCCCCTTTTCCAATTCCCCACCACCACCATATGTCCCATAAGTCCTCTCCCCCCCACAACTATTCCCTAATCACCCCCCCACACACACACACACCATTTCCCTGTTCTGGTACTCTTCTACAAAACTGGATCCAATCTTTTCAGGCCCAGGGTCCTCTCCTTTCTTCTTCTTGGGAATCATTTGACTTGCTAATTGTGCCTTGAGTATTCAGGGCTTCTGGGCTCATTAATATCCACTTATCAGTGATTGCATTTCATGTGTATTCTTTTGTGATTGGGTTAACTCACTTAGGATGATATTTTCCAGATCCAACCATTTGCCTACAAATTGCATGAATTCGTTATTTTTAATTGCTGAGTAGTATTCCATTGTATAAATATACCACATTTTCTGTATCCATTCCTCTTTTGAGGTATATCTGGGCTCCTTCCAACTTCTGGCTATTATAAACAAGGCTGCTATGAACACAGTGGAGCATGTGTCTTTATTGTATGCAGGGGAATCCTCTGGGTATATGCCCAGGAGTGGTATGACAGGGTCCTCTGGAAGTGTCATGCCCAATTTTCCGAGGAACCGCCATACTGATTTCCAGAGCGGTTGTACCATCTTGCAATCCCACCAACAGTGGAGGAGTGTTCCTCTTTCTCCACATCCTCGCCAGCACCTGTTGTTTCCTGAATATTTAATCTTAGCCATTCTGACTGGTGTGAGGTGGAATCTCAGGGTTGTTTTGATTTGCATTTCCCTGATGACTACTCCCATCCCCAAGGGTCTTGGTTGGGGTCCCAAGCAACACTTTTTTAAAGGAATATCTCCAGTGATCTGAATATAACCCCCCCAACTAGGCCACACCTCTTAAAGACTCTATCTCTTGTCAATAGTACCATGGCCTGAGGGACAGTTCAGATCTAAAGTATAGCAGAAAGCCCCGTCCAAGCTCAGCAATCTACAAAAGCACCCGCTCTCTTCATATCCAGCTACAGTAACTGTACAGATTGAGTCGGGTAGAAAGATAGTTCTGATTTATTTGAAGATAGGGGCTTGACAATCAAAATCTAACTCCAAGGAGGAACAAAGCACATTGTTTATCTTGGTCTGTCAGACAACCAGGAGCCGTGGCCGGAGCGCTGCCGGAGAGAGCAGTGGACGAGCGTCGTCCCAGCTCCCTGCCAAGAAAGTGAGACTCATCGGGGCCACCTCCTTACTTCAGTATGTGAGGGTGCAGAAGCCCAGATAGGTCAACTGACAAATCTCACAGCTGATGAAGCACGCTGTTTGCCATTCAGACCGGGAGGGGCAGTACAGAGGACGTGGCTTTAAATCAGAGATTGGTTCTTTTTTTTTTTTTTTTTTTTTTTTTGATTGGATATTTTCTTTATTTTCATTTCAAATGTTTTCCCCTTTACATTTTCATTTCAAATGGTCTCCTCTTTGGAAACTCCCTTCCCCATCTCCCCTCCCCCTCCTCTATGAGGGTGCCCCCCCCCAACTCCTGTCTTCCCACCCTGGCATTCCCCTACACAGGGGCATCGAGCACCTTCAGGCCCAAGGGCCTCTCCTCCCACTGATGTCCAACAAGGCCATCCTCTGACTCTAATAGAAGAGAAAGTGGGGAAAAGTCTCGAACACATGGGCACAGGGAAAAGTTCCTGAATAGAATACCAATGGCTTATACTCTAAGATCAAGAATTGACAAATGGGACCTCATAAAATTGCAAAGCTTCTGTTAAGGCAAAGGACACTGTCAATAGAATAAAATAGCAACCAACAAATTGGGAAAAGATCTTTACCAATCCTACATCCGATAGAGGGCTAATATCCAATACATACAAAGAACTCAAGAAGTTAGACTCCAGAGAACCAAATAACCCTATTAAAAAATGGGGAACAGAGGTAAACAGAGAATTCTCAATGGAGGAAATTTGATTGCCTGAGAAGCCCCTAAGATTGGTGCTTAACTGATTCCTCACAGCTGCCTGGCCTCAGGTGCGTTAACATCTCCTGCCTTCTGTTCCATTAGGCACAGAAGAGAATAGAATCATACCCTGATTTCAAAGCTGTTTTTTAATTTTTTAAAAAACTCACATGTATGTGTGTATGTATTGTGTGACTGTATGACCCATATATGCAGGGGCCCAATGAAGCCAGAGGAGGGCATTGGTTCCTCTGAAGTTGGGGTTCTAGGTGGTTGTGAGGTACCTGATGTGTGTGCTGGGAATTGAACCCAGGTCCCCAGGAAGAGCATCAGTCACTCCTAACCATCAGTTCTCCCTCCAGCTCCTCAGAGCTGTTCTCAAGCTTTCTAACTTAACCTGAAATAACGAGGTGCTCAGTAAGTAGTGGGGAGAGGTTCCGGAACCTTTAGGAGGCAGGGCTTAGCTGAAGGAAATAGGGTCTGACAGCAAGTCCTTGGGGACTAGTCTCTAGTTTCTTGTCTCTAACCTCTTCTTTCCTCAAAACATGGGCCAGACTCTGAAGCCATGAGCTAGTTTTCCTTCTTCAGGCTGCTCCCTTGGGCATTCGGTCGCAGTGACACGATGGTAACTAAGACAGTGGGCAGGGAGAGGCATTCTCCAGCTTCTTTTCTTCTCTTCCCATGCAGTAGCCCTCCTGTAGAACCAGTGACTAGTGACATTCCAGAGTTCAGTGGAGCATGCTTTGGTCAAACATCAAGAGTTCTGCTAGTTTTCATGGGCAGGGCTCAGGGACAAGCAAGAGCAAAGAGCCTGGTGTCAGTGTGGCACAGTGACCCTGCCTTCAAGGATCCTGAGGGTGTCACAGTGCACGATCAACAGGAACTGGTCGGGGGCCACCCCCTCCAATTCCTTACCCACCTGGCCAGATGGAGGCTCAGGACAGATTCAAAATTTATTTGGAGAAACCTGAGCAATGTGATATATTGTGGATCCAGGTGCTGTGGTGGCTATAAACATGCCGGATACGTTGGCGTGGTTTATTATTAAAGGTTTGGGAGAGGACTCTTCTGTTTTTAAGGGGGAAGGAGGAGCACAAGCTTGTCAAACCCACTTACAAGCTTCTCTTACTAGGCCAGTGACAGGAATAGAAAAAGCTCCCCCAAATCGAGTCAGCTTCCTTATGAGAAGAACATACACCAATCCTGTAGATATTTGCATTTTCAGTAGAGCTGGAAGGACATCCCTACAGTTCACGTTTAGTCAGAGGATGGAAAGCAAGTGGTTGTCAGTGTTAGATAGCAATAAGCTTTAACCCAATTTTTGCCATTAAGAGCTGTGGACCCTGCTATACTACTCCTGGGCATATACCCAGAGGATTCCCCAGCATGTAATAAGGACACATGCTCCACTATGTTCATAGCAGCCTTATTTATAATAACTAGAAGCTGGAAAGAATCCAGATATCCCTCAATGGAGGAATGGATAAAGAAAATGTGGTATATATACACAATGGAATACTACTCAGCAATTAAAAACAATGAGTTCATGAAATTCTTAGGCAAATGGTTGGAACTGGAAAATAGTATACTAAGTGAGGTAACCCAATCACAAAAGAACACACATGGAATGCAGTCACTGATAAGTGGATATTAGCCCAGAAGCTCTGAATACCCAAGACACAACTCACATATCAAATCATTCCCAAGAAGAAGGAAGGAGAGGGCCCTGGTCCTGGAAAGGCTTGATGCAGCATTGTAGGGGATTGCCAGGACAGAGAAGTGGGAGGGGGTTGATTGGGGAATGGGCAGAGGGAAGAGGGCTTATGGGACTTATGGGGAGGTGGGGACCAGGAAAGGGAAAATCATTTGGAATGTAAACAAAGAATATAGGGGGAAAAAAAAGAGTTGTTTTACTTGGTCCCCGGGTCCATGTACTCCACAACTGGGGATTCAAATATCTGCAGATGTAATGTCCTCACAAAGAAAACTGAGTCTGTACTGAGCACGCACAGACATTCCTAATAATTATTCCCCAAACAAGGGAGATGACAGCTATTCATATAGTGTCTGGGTTATGTCTTTAAATAACCTAGAGGTGACATAGGAACTTTTGAGTAGGGCACATTTGCAAATGAGGCTCGTGAGGAACTTGGGTACTGAGTATTGAGGGGTTCTGCTGCCTTCTGAGGGGTCTTGAACCTGTCCCCTGTGGAAATCAAGGCTGTTATAAATTGGACACATTTCTTTTGTTTTTCCAAACATGCATCCTAACTGAGTACTTGGGGCTAATGATAGCAATATCATAGGAGGATTGATGTATTAGGAGAGATCATGTCTACACAGCACTTAGATCGGTGTGCATTCAACAATGGGGACTCAGTTGATGGCAAGTGTTATTACTGCTATTACTGTTAATTCTTCTGTAAAGAGTCTGGTGGGCAAAGTGCTTCAACCCTGATGTCTTTTTAAGAATCCTTACTCTCTTGCCAGCGGGAAAGTCGTAGGATATTTTCATTCCGCTTGGCATAGACCCATTATGGCTGCTAGCAAAATTGGATTGGTCATTAGGTGTCAAGTCCAATTTCTTTATCGATTCAAGAGGTAAAATATGATCAAATCTTCCCAAACTGCACTGCAGAAATCCCAAGAAGTCAGCAGCAACCTTTCCCATGACGTAAATGCCATGAGGCTGGCCCAGGCACATTAAGAACACCCAATTCACCCCTGGCAGTGTTTGGAACACTTTTTTTGCAAGACAAAAGGTAATCATGGTCATCTTGCTAAATCACTGTTTTTTCCATTGATTTCACGTTATCATAGCACAGGGACTTCTGCAAGGTCCATCATCTCCACTGCATCCTGTTGGCAATTTTCTCCTTTTGTGGAGACAGGAATCTTGTGCACTTGGCAAGGAAATTCTCTTCCCCGATGGGGCAGGCAGGTGCCAACCTCATGTGCATTATCAAAACACTGTGGCCTTGGAAACTGTAATAAGAATGATGACATGGGAAAGCATTTATAACGGCAGATATGTAAGTCCACATGAGCTTTCCCCCCATCCTTTTAGATCCCGACCTTTGGGAATGTGACTTGGGTGGTCTTAGAGTGGCTGACATTTTCCAGGAATGCAGGGCTTCTTGAATGTATCCATCACAGTTCTCTGATGGCAATGACAAATTTATATTTCTGAGACCTGAGCGTTGATTGGAAGTATAAGTTTTAAATTATATCAAGACATATGAGTGGCAAACGACACCGTGGGAAGGCACTTAACACAGTATCATTAATAGGGATTAATAGTATCATCAATCGGGATTAAAAAAAAAAAACCATGATGAGACCTACCTCAAACTCATTAGGATACCTATTGTCAAGAGACCAGAAAGTAACAAACATTGGCGAGATGTGAAGAAATAAAAATGCATTGTTGGAGAGAATGAAAAATGGTACACCATTACAGAAAACAATGCCAGTAGAAAACAGAATTCTGTTTGACTCAGTATCCCCCTTCATAGGTAGATACCCAAAATAATGAAAGCAAGGACTGGAAGAGCTATTTTTATACCTGTGGCCCAAAGGTGAAAACAACTCAAGTCCTTACACATTGGCAGACAAAATGACACAGCGTGGGGTGTACATTTGAGTATTATTCAGCCTTAAAGTTTAGGAAGGGCCTTGCACGTGGACAAAACTTGAAGTTTGTGCTAAGTGAAATATACAAATCATATAAAGACAAAGATCGCTTTACAGACAGGGGTGGACTGTGGGGGAAAACAAGGGAGTCGGCTTTTAATGAGTGTCGAGGCCCGTGTGGGCAAGATGAAGAAATAGCTGCACAAGAATGTGAAAGTATATGATATCACCAAACTGTACTGTAAGATGGTTAATACGCTGAGTGCTGGGGCTGGGGAGGTATCCCAGTGGTTAGAGCACACTCTTTTGGATGATGAGGGTTCCATTCCCTGTACCAACACGGCAACTCACAAATCTCTGTAACTTAAGCGTCTAGGGGACTGGATACCCTCGTCTCAAAGATAGGGATAACATTGTACTTGTCTCAGAGGTTCATTACACAGATCGGTAACATAGCAGCAATGCCCAGTTCAGTGGGCATAATGATATTAACTCTTGTGTACTTAGGAGGACCTTCCTTCTTACCAGGAAGTAGCTTATTGTTCACATTAATTTTTTTTCTTACCAACAGAAACGTAAAGCAACTTCCTGATGTTCCAAAGCCAAAAAGCGGTTGAGGTGAGATTCCTGGTCCAGACACACGACTCACAGCCTATGTTCTTAGCCACCAGGACACGCAGGCCCTTCACACAGGGCTCTTTGATATTGTTGGACATTTAAGTTGGGGGGTCATGTTTGAAAATGGAGAAAATCACCAGTGAGTGGAGACTGGTGGTTTTCTCCATTTTCAGGGGTGATGGCAGAACAGGAAATGTGCTGGGGTTTCACATAAGGTTCCACAGGAACCTGTCCCTCAAGAACCACGGTTGGCTGCGGATCATGAGTGAAGGGTGAGAAAAGACTCCAGCGCAGCTTCTCTCCACATTCCCAAAGCCTTGCCCTGGTTCCCCTGTTGAAATCTTGTGGGGCGAGCAAACCCAAAGATGGCAGGTGGGACTTACCGGCCGGGGGAGACTGTACTGGTACATTTCTGGTCGGTAGGTGGGCACCCACTGCACTCCAGCTCTGGGCCGGGTCATGGTCCCCGGAGCACTGGTCACCACCTCTGAGTATGGCAGGTGCTGAGTGGAGCCATAGGCCTCCTGGTGCCGGCTTTGGCCTGCATGACCAGCAGATGCCAAGCTGAAGGCTTCCTCCAGAAGCATGTGCATCTGTTGCCGGACTTCGTCGATGGAAGGCTGGGAGCTCAGCGTGGAGGTCTCCGAGTGGCCCTTCGCCTGCCGGGCCCTGCTGTAGCCCCGGGGCTCGTGGACTCTGTCCACATTGGTCTCTTCTATGATCTCGGGCTCAGTCTGTGGGATCGAACAGAGTGATTTGTTAATGAAGTGCTTTCCCGTATCCTACACAATCCGCTGAGACTGATGAGTCAAGGAGCCTGTGCTAACTTAAGTCACACCCAGTGTGCTGTATCTAGGAATTCCCACAACAGGAACTGTCGGGCTAGGTTTTACAGGAGGCGTTGTAGTCTTCAGGTCTCCACAGCTACACCAGTTCGGCAGACTTGCTAATTAGCATAATAATGAGAAATGGCTTTCACTGATTAAATTAACGGCATTCTCAAAAATCTTTGATGCCTTTGGGTATAAGAATCTAGAGCACTGTGTAGCCCATACCCCAAAGGCTGGCAAATTGCTATAAATGAGCCTGGGTCTACCATTGGTTAGGGGATTGCTGGTTTCCTAATTCCACTTATCACGGGGAGCAACACAATCTTCCTTCTACATACAGATGATCTACAAGTATAATGTGACATGAATGAACAGCTCTGAATGGGGCCCGGCATCCTGTTTTCGTGAGCATGCCAGGAGATTCAGCTGTCTGCTCAAGTTTAAGATCTATTGATCTAGAACATTCTCTTTCACCTGCCCCTGTTATTCAGGGGGTAGCTACAGAGCTGAGCAGGGTAGATAACTGAACCCCATTAGCTCCCAGAGAAGTCTGCATGGACTGCCGGCTTAGGTTGCTTATTGATGAAAGTCTGTGCAGTAAATTGTGTGCTACGTTCTGTGGAACGCCTGGGAGTGCTTACTCTTTACCAGTTCTAAGGCAAATTGTCACACTGGCCACGCACAAATCCCAGAATGCAAAAAGCAGGAGACAAGGGATGGCTCAGGATATACAGTTAGTGTTACAGGCAAGAGACAGAGCTAAGGTGCACAGAGAAGCTAAAAACTAGGGCATTAAAGATGTCCCAGCCTGGAAAGCGGCTTTATTTCCACTTTGTCATATGTAAAAGGATGGCATATTGCTTGTCAGAGGGTTGAACAAGGAATCAGTGAATGTCTCTGTGAAGATTTAGACCAGCAGGACAGAGTAACAACACAATGAAGGTAGTCTCCAGCATCAACATGCTCATTACCACTATCGCTGTTAGCCATACAGATGCTCCTGAATTTGAATTACTGGGTATATGAGGCACTTGGATGCATAAAATAAACTCTGAAGGATGATATCAGTGGGGAATTCCTTCACACAGGCAAGCCTTGCTCTCAAAGATCACAGACGTCAGAGCTGTGAGATATTCATGTTTGTGCTGGATAGTTCTATGTCAACTTGACACACGCTAAAGTCATCAGGGAAGAGGGAACCTCAATTAAGAAAATGTTTCTATAAGGTCAGGCTACAGACAAGCCTATAGGGCATTTCCTTAACTAGTGTTTAATGGGAGGGCCACGCCCATTGTGGGTGGTGCCATCCCGGGGCTGGTGGTTCTGTAAGAGAGCAGGGTGAGTAACCCAGTGAGTAAAGCAGCACTCTCCCATGGCCTCTGCCTCAGCTCCCGCCTTCAGGTTCCTGACTTCTTTCAGTGATGGACTTCAAATATGGAAGTGTAAGCCTTTTCTCCCCAACTTGCTTTGGGTCATGGTGTTTTAACATAGCAATAGAAATCTTAACGAAGATGGTGTGGTTAAAAACACTTTTACTTTTTGTTAGTATTAACTTAGTACATATACATTACTGAATAAATTGAAAATACAGACAGTATGAAAAAGAAGTTAGGCGTTTCTTCTACTCTTGTTGCCAAGTTAGAACTTGTCTCTATGTAGTTCAAGACAGAAGCTTGGAATACCCAAGACATAATTCACATATCAAAGGATGCTCAAGAAGAAGGAAAAACAATGTATGGATAGTCTGGTCCTTCTTAGAAGGGGGAACAAAATTCCCACAGAAGGAGATACAAAGACAAAGTGTGGAGCAGAGTCGGAGGGAAAGACCATCCAGAGACTACCCCACTAGTGATCCATCCCACATTCAGTTACAAAACCCAGACACTATTACTGAAGCCCACAAGTACTTGCTGACTGGAGTGGGATATAGCTGTCACCTGGGAGGCTCTGCTAGTGCATGACATATACAGAGGGGGACACTCTTAGTCAGCCATTGAACTGAGCACAGGGTCCCCAGTGGGGGAGCTAGAGAAAGGATCCAAGGAGCTGAAGGGGTTTGCAGCGCCATAGGAGGAACACCAGAATGAGCCACTCAGTACTCCCAGAGCTCCCGGGGACTAAACCATCAACCAGAGAGTACACATGGAGGGACCCATGGCTCCAGCCGTATAGGCAGCAGAGGGTGGTCTTGTTGGACATCAAAGGGAAGAGAGGCCCTTGGTCCTGGAAAGGCTTGATGCCTCAGTGTGGGGGAATGCTGGGACAGGGAAGCAGGAGAGGGTTGATTGGGGAGCAGGGGGAGGGGAGATGGGTTATGAGACTTTGGGGGAGGGCAGGAAAGGGGACAACATTTGAAATGTAAATGAAGAATATATGTTATAAAAAAAGACCAAAATTAGGCTCTCTATGCACCCTAAGACTAGGTTTATTAGTAAACAACTATAGCAAGCAATTTCAAGTATTATTTTTTATTTTAATATATGCAAAAGCAGATCATGGGATAGAACATAAAATTATCCCTTTATACAAGGACATGTCATGACACTGAGGCAGTTTTAGAGAAAGGGCTTTTGATCATTGTCTGGGAAGTAGATGTTCTGAAAGCCAGCAAACCTAACTGTTAAGCTTTTGCTTTGAGATGAATCTGACTTATAGAAGAACGCTTCTGTATAAGGCAGCGAACATTTGGAATTGAAGTTCAAAGCCTAAGGGTTTTTAATTCAAGCTCCATTGTAAAGGAGAGGAATCTGAGGCCGGATGGAGCAGTTTAATGATTTGCTCTAAGTCCCTGGAGATGGGCGTGTCTCCTGGGCATATCCCACAGTGCTCCTGACTCCAAAGCTGGTTGCTACCCACACGTGGCCTTCCTCCCTACATCTTCAATTCTTCCTAATACATAATGGATATTTGGTGCCAGATTACTCCCAGGTGGGAGATTAATGTCACCGAGGTGAGCTGAGCTATGATTTTGCCACTTTTCGGTGCCGTTATATGCATCTGTAGTCAGAAAAGTAAATCTATTGCGTGAATTAATAGCTGTGCGTTAGGCAGGACAAGAGTGCATGTCTTAGTAAGAAAGCTTACTTTCCCTCTCCTCCTTAAGGTCCTTGGGGTGGGGCTGTGCGATGTGTGGGGTGTGTGGGCAGGGCACCTCTCTGAATGGGGTTAGTGAGGGGTAGCACTGCCTTTGCTACAGGTAAGTGCAGTGAAGTGTAAGGGAGATAAACCCTCTTCTCCCCAAGACGCCTTGCTAATGGTGTTCCATCCCAGCAGCAGAAACCCCAACTAAAACACTGGTTCTTGGATTCCAACTGTCCTAAGAAGGACCACATCCCTCCTAACACCACAGTCCTCTGAGTCATCTGATATCCGCCTAGGAAGGGAAACACCTTCCAAGCCCTCTGCCTGCAGAATGGGGCCACGTCTGTTCTTGTTTTAATGGGACAAATACTGCTTTCAGCCTTGGTTGCTTTTTAGGCTGTGCCAAAGAATACAACAATTAGGAAAATTGCGACCTGACTCTGAAGGACTATCCTACTGGAGAGATAAATAACAAGAATAATATTTAAACTGACAGTAGTGAGAACCTTATATGCCAGGCACTGTTCTCAGAATTTTGCATACACTGACTCTTTTTACTCTTACGATAACCTACTGTAATATTAATAGGTATGATTATTTTTATTGTACAGATGGGAAAGCCAAGGCACTGAAAAGTCAAACAAAACCCTCATCCACTCTATGCGCGCGCGCACACACACACACTCACAGATCTTTTACCATCCCATAGGTGTGGTGCTACTTTAAAAACCTTACAATCCACACCTTTCCTCTCTCAAGTTTGCTGCCCCCACTTCCTGTTCTCTATCACAAAGGCCAGAGGATTTGGTGTCAGAGTGTGCACCCCCTAGAAGGGAAGGCTGCCATGGGCAATGTGTCACTATCTGTTCTGTCTGGGGTCGGGGGTTGGGGGTGTTGGGCAGGGGCAGGAATAGAATTCTGAGACAAGGACAGAGGTAGAATAATTACTAAGATTATCTCAGAGACTGTGCGGGTAGGAGCATCAGTGTATAAACGCAAGTGCTTTGCAGCAAACCTGGCAAGGAGCAGTTAACGGTTCCCAACTGCTCCTCAGGGGTTCTGAACTCCTCTGGGGTTCCGTCTGCTTTATACCATCTGTAACCCTCAATCCAGAGCTATATGTCTAAAGCCATCAATTGGCTGTTAAGGGAAAGAAATCCATATAGAAATTCACATTTGCTCGAGGACCTGCGCTATGCTTACCGTGTGAGGAGTCTACCGCCTCGCTTAGCCGCACAGGTATACAACAGATGTGTCCGTTTTCAGATGGGGGCTACCATGACCCTTCCCTGGCCCTTGTCCCTTCCCTTCCCTTACGTTCACAGAAGGAAAGCCTCCCTACATTGACTGATGGTGGGCTTGAGTGCAGTTTGTCTGGGGCCATATTTGGGGATGAGAATGTTTTTAAAAGCCTATTTAACCTGCAAGTTAGTGTATTTCACTTCTCAACTTCTTAGTGAAAAATCCTGGGAAGGTATTTTTTTCTTTTGTGAATTAATCAAGATATATTTCAATAGAAATTCTGAAAGGAGAAAAAAAGATTAAGGAATGACTGCTAATAATAATAAAATATAGAGCACACGGATAAGCCAAACAAAGAAAATTAAACCTATTGTCATCTGCTAGAATGACTACACTGTGACCTTCACGTGTGTCCTTCCAGATGTTTCCATGCATAGGAAAGAGGTTACAGATCATACATGCTAGAGCACTTCCAACATACTGCCCCTGCCCAACTCCCCCACCCGCAGACCCCAGACAGAACAGATAATGACACATTGCCCATGACAGCCTCCCCTTCTGGTGGGGGGTGCACACTCTGACAACAAATCATCTGGCTTTTGTGAGGGAGAACAGGAAGTGGGAGCAGTAAACTTGAGAGAGGAAAGGTGTGGATTGTAAGGTTTTAAAGTAGGCTTTCTCTAGAGAAGAGCAAAAGTAGCTGACACCAAGCACTAATTCAGAAAATGCTAAATAGATTCATCTATAGCCCAGGCTCATGGAGACACTTTCTCGGTTAAGAGTCCCTTTTCCCAGAGGACTAGCTTGTGCTAATTTGACATAAAACTAGCCAACATGACCTCTGAGTATATTATATATATGGAAAACATAAGGATTAGAGATGTTTACAACTTATTGCTGTTAGCATAGTTTTTTGGTTTAGATGCTCTTTGAGAGTTTACTGTCCGTATTATGCTTTTATATACACATGTATGTAAATGGATACAAATATGCAAAGTTTTAAAAATGATTTGACTTTTATTTATGTGTATGTGTGTATGTGTCTGTGAGGATAGGCCACATGCATGCAGGTGCCCTCAGAGGCCAGAAGAGGGCGCTGGAACCTTTGCAAATGGAGTTGAAGTGGTTGTAAGTCAATCTGATGTGGGTGCTGGAGAGTACCAGACTAGAGCAGAGAAATGGTGGGGTGGTGTTTGGGGAATAGGTGGGGGGTGGGGTGGAAGAGGACATATGGGACATACGGTGAAGGGGGAACTGGGAAAGGGGAAAGCCTTCGGAATGTAAACAAAGAATATAGGAAAAAAAAAATAAAAGAACAGCAAGTACTCTTAACTGCTGAGCCATCTCTCCAGCCCCATATATGGCTTAAAAAAATACACATTTATGTGTCTCTATATTATTTTATATAAGTACTATATATAATATTATATATCAATGATTATCACTCATAAGAAATATTTTTGAAAATTTCACAACTATATTATATGGAGTTTTAAGATTATAATTAATATAGTCTACTCTTTTAGGTGGACATCTGATATCTCACTATATACAATAAGCTGTAAAAGATATTCTTGTGATTAAACTTGTATACAGCCATGAATTTACCCTTAGGTTAAATTCACACAAGTGGAATTGTTGGTATAGAGAATATGCATATATTTAAGGTTTGGGGTAGTTATGAATTTTCTTATGGTAGATCACAACCTATAGAAAAAAATCAAAACCATTCTTTCTCCCCTGAACACAGGGGGTCCTGGTTTTGGATGTTGTGGTGTGCTCACACAGGGCAAGCACCTACAGTTCTAATCACACTGTTTTCTTTCTTTAAAAGAACTTTTTATATTTGATTACTTCATAATTTTCTGTGTTGAAGTATTTCCCTACATGTGCACGTGCTGTGTTCATGCCTGCAGAGGTCAGAAGGAGTTGAATCCCCTAGAACCTGAGTTACAGAAAGCTATGAGTTGCCCTGTGGGTTCTGGGAATTGGACCTGGGTCCCCTTGAAGAGCAGAATGTATTCCTTATTACTGAGTCAACTCTTGGCCCCCACATGTTATTTTCCAAAGAGCAAGTGAGTTTTATGCACCGAGGCTGCCTACACAGTGGGTAAAAATTCATTTGACCTCAATTTCTTTCTGAAACCTCCTGGGAACAAATATGGGGGACATTATAGCCCTGCTAGGGTCCCCACAGGGCTTATGGAAACTACTTCACAAACTTAGGCCTACAGTTTGGCCTTGGGGAACATTTTGTAGCCTGAAGTCTTCAACAAAATTAGTAACTAGTTTTGAAAAGGAATACACTAATGGAAAGACGAGCTATTGACCAGCAGAAAATACTAGAGTCTGTAGTCAAGCTATGCAAATAACATCTATGAATGAATAAGAGATACCCAATTTAAAAATGATATAATATGCTTAGAAAAGTGCCTCAACAAAGGACATTATCAAAATGTCCAATACACAGGCATCATCAGTAATTGGGAAAACCATATTCAGATTCAGTAGAACGAGTTAAATAAAACAGTCTGATAACAGCAAGTGCTTGCGAGGCTGAGAGGTAGGGTTGAATGATCATCACTGGTGAGAAGAAAAAGGTTTGATGCTTTCTAAGTCTGCAGTTTAGAAAAAAGTCAGACCTATGTTCCTACTCGACAACCCAGAATTTCTGGGTTGTCTGAAACAGATGAGAACATATGTTTACAACATAGCTAAATTCTCAGAGTAGCTTTCACACTAGGTCTAAAGTGAAAACAACCCAAATGTCCCACACTAAGACGATGAATAAGCAAACGGCACTGGATTTATATGAGAACAGTAATAGAAAAGAAGGCGGCACTGGTAATGCAATGGGATAGGCGAAGCCAAGCTGGAGAAATCAGACACATAGTGTGTACCGACCAACTCATTTATACGAGTCCAGGAAAAGCAGGGCTTTGATGGTGGATATCAGATAGGTGGTCGCCCCTTGCTTGAAGGAAGAGTGAGGGAACTATCTTGTGTGTGTGTGTGTGTGTGTGTGTGTGTGTGTGTGTGTGTGTGAGAGAGAGAGAGAGAGAGAGAGAGAGAGAGAGAGAGAGAGGGAGAGGGAGAGGGAGAGGGAGAGGGAGAGGGAGAGGGAGAGGGAGAGGGAGAGAGAGAGGGAGAGGGAGAGGGAGGAGGGGGACGGGGTTCTGTATTTTGGTTGGGATGGTGGTCACAAGGGTATGTCCATTTACTGCAGATATGAATAGTTTACTATAATATAACAGTTTCACCATGATAAAATAAATAAAATGGGTTGGAACAGCACAGCTGGTTTGATGGGGCTGGTCAAGGAAGACCTGCCTAAGGAGGTGATATTTCTGAAGACCTGAAGGTAAAGGGGCTGGCTATGTACTTACTACAGGGCAACTTACCAGAAAGTCTTCAGGTAGTGTCTTAGCTAGGGTTTTACTGCTGTGAACAGACACCAGGACCAGGAAATCCTTATAAAAAAACAACATTTAATTGGGGCTGGCTTATAAGTTCAGAGATTCAGTCCAGTATCATCAAGGCGGGAGCATGACAGCGTCCAGGCAGGCACGGTGCAGGCAGAGCTGAGAGTTCTACCTCTTCATCTGAAGGCTGCTAGTGGCATACTGGCTCCCTCCCAGGCAGCTAGGACTAGGGTATTAAAACCCTTGCCCACAGTGACACACCTACTCCAACAAGGCCACACCTCCAAATAATGTCACTCCCTGGGCCAAGCATATACAAAAGCTTAGAATGTGCAACAGAGAAAGAACCATTATGGAATGAAATTGTGATTCCCCCCAATTCATCCCCTGCAGTGGTATTCCCCAGGACCTCAGAATGTGATCCTGTTTGGAAAGCAAGACTTTAGAGGGTGACTGAGTTAAAATGAGGTTATTTGAGTGCATTCTAAATCAACAGTACAGATGTCCTTCTAAGGGTGGACATATGGACACAGACCATCTAGAGAGGAAGGCAGCATGAGCACTTAGAGGACTTACACACACACACACCAAGGAGAGAGGAGAGCCTCCCAACAGCTCTCTAGAGCAAATTAATTCTGCGCACACCATGACCTAAGACTTTGAGTCCCTAAAGCTATGAGGAAGCAAACTTCCATTGTTGACACCATTTTGTGTCCTGGCAAACCAAGACATGACCTTGTGGCTGAAGCACAAATTGTCAGAATCGGGGCTGATCCCACAAAGTCCCAAAGGTTGGACGGTTTTCAAAGGGCAATTGCAAATACCTAGAGACTTCTAAGTAGGAGGGAAGCGTGGCTGGAATTTATGGGAAGTTACTTAGGACACTCTTGCAATGTTCCAGGCAAGAAGAGATGGTAGGCGCTTGATGAGAGGAAAGGGTGGAATCAGGCTGATTCCTTTCTTCACAGGACTCATGCTATATGTACATTTGACGATCTCTGAGCTCCCGGAGCTGGTGTCTTTGGGCCTTTCCATTATGGGGAACTCTCTTTTTCCAGGGGCTAATGTGTGTGTCTCTCTGGAGGCTTTGAGATCCCTTCTCAGAAGCAACCCTTCCAGAGACATTAAGACAGTAAGACCCACCCCTGTCAATCTACCGCCTCAGCTGCTTCCTGGCTCTCCAGTGCCCCTCTGGCATTCCCGTGTCCATCTTTGTGCCTTTAATTCTGTTCTCCTACTGGACTGCCAGGTCCTGGAGGGGCAGGTATTTGCTGTGCTCCCTGTTGAGTCCCCAAATGGCACATAGTGAGACTGCAATACATACTCATTGAATAAAAAGGTGCAAAAATAGTTTTGAAATCTTAAAGAATATCTGTCATTAGCAGGAAAGGCGTTTTCATGGTTTTAGGATGAACCATATTGCAAGTGGAGCTTTGAAAAGCGTGCAATCTAGAATCCCAGGCACTGGCCCCAAAGTAGAGGAATGTTTTACACGTCTACACTTTCCACACTTGCTTCTCCAGAACACTGCATTTTAGAGAGCAAGACGTTGAAAAGCCCCCCTCCCCGCCCCCAATTTGCCAGAAGGCTGTTTTTCTGCTTGGTGCTAATCAGCGGCTCCACCCCGCCAGGAGAAGATTCTCTACAAATCCTACATCTGCCTGGCAAGGGCCCCGGAGCAGGCTGGGGGTGGTAGCTAGTAAGATGGGCCCTAGGCATGATAAATGTATCTGGTTCCCTGTCGATTTTTCTCTCCACCAATCATGGTCCTGGGGCCCACACAGCTTCTCCCTATTTAATGCCTGCTCTGGATCTCACAGGCCCACACGCTGCCTGCCTTGCCGGAAACAGGGATATATTTAGAAAGTTATGTCTGGAAAACAAACTCCAGGGGCTCCGCCTTTGTGGAAGGCTGGCAGAGGAGTGGAGAGGCCTTTGCAGACACTTCCTTCAGAGCCTACACCCCAAATGAGTCTCTACCAACAAAGTGAGCCTGCCTCTTATTGGCACAGGTTGGGGTCTAAAGAGTCTGATGATTCTCTCCTGCAAACATTTCACATTTCATTCCACTGGCCCACTGCAATCCTCTAGGCCACAGGGTGAGGTTTCTGCAAGTGTGGTTTCTGCATTTTGGGCAAGCTGAAGAGACAGGATGTGGTTTCCTCATTGACCTTTAATCTTCCAAGCAGTGAAAACTGAGACCTCACAGACAGGACAGTGAGAGACAGAGGAATCCAAGTCTTCACTGTCATTTCTGCTCCTATGCAAACCTCTCTAGCATGCGGCAGGAGCCCGAGGGCGCAGACTCCAGCATCTCTGTCCCAGTGCAGTGGGGGTTTAATACTGAGTGAGTTAAACTATCCCACTGGCTCACACTGTTTGGGAAAGTGTGACCTTAGAGGTCACCTTGGGTGGTGTGCCTATGTGCTGGAGTAACGGAAGTCTCAGGTCCCCATCACCAAACCCAGCTCCAGTCACACCATACCCAGGAAGGTTCCCTTTGGGTACAGTTGGTTCGGGACACAGTTCGCAGCAGATGGAAGGTGCCTACAGGCCTGGGACGGAAAGGAGGCCGAAGACAGGGCATCGCTCCCCCCTGGTGGAGTCTGAAAGCCAAGGGGACACTGCTTCCTGCCTCCCTCCTCCACACAGCGTTGCCAGCATTAGCCCATTTGTTCTCACAGTAATCCCACAAGGTGGGACCTCAGGCATGCCCGTTTTATTCACAGGCACCCTAAAGAACAGGCGGGTGAAACAACTACTCATAATTCACACAGCCAGGCTGTGGTTCAGCTCCAGAAACCAAAGCACAGTCCCTGTGTTGCTTGTGAACTTTGAAGGTAATCTATAAGCCATAGTCACCTGGTTAAAAACTAGTTTTAACTGTTTCAAAAAGGAGTCAGTCCGAAAGCATCACAGCAAGTAGCTTTGAGTTTTACTTTGAGATGAATCACCTTGGACGAGCTGGTACTGCAGGCCGGGAAGGGACAGGGCGGTCCTTGCCTGTGAGTGAGCACTATGTCACAGCTGACAGACTGTCCCCACATCTACCCAGATATGAACTTCCTCCTCTTCAGCCTTGCAAAGGCCAGACAGCCGCACAGAGTATCTTTGGCACCAGCTCTTTCAAATCCACCTCGGATGCACATTGATTGTTGTGACCATAAAAAAGAGATAGAAGTGTAAGAATATGCTCTAAGGCGGTGTAGTGAGGTGTGGGGGGAGGGGGTGTCTCAGCGGGCCCATGCTGAGGCATCCCTCCCCCCTGAGGGACCACACTCATGAGTGTATAGTATAGAATAGAGTTTATTTAAGGCATGGGGGAGGGGAGTTAAGAGGGTCATAGAGGCACAGAAAGGCAGAGAGAAGGAGAGAATAGAGAAGTAGAGGCTGGCCATGACCACGTGGAGGGAGGGGGAAGGGAAGGGGGAAGGGAAGAGCCCAAGAGGGCAAGAGAGAACAAGAGGCAAGAGAGAGGGAGGGGCCAAGCAGTCCCTCTTATAGTGGGCCAGGCCTACTTGGCTGTTGCCAGGTAACTGTGGGGAGGAGCATACCTGGCTGTTGCCAGGTAACTGTGGGGATGGAGTCCAGACAGAGTACCAATATTCCCCTGCTTGCTGACCTCTTCACACATACTTCCAACTTAGCGTGGGCTTCCCAATGCCATAGGTACCACCCTGGGGCCCCAGTGCCAGCTCAGGCTGGCTGTCTCCTGAGTGGTCGCCCACAGAGGAGACCGACTTGGAAGGGAACAACGCCCTGGAGAAGCGTGCTGGGCTCCTTCCTCACAGAGGAGCCTTCCTCCACAGCCGGCACTGTGACAGCCTTGGCACCTGCCCTTCCCTTCCTCCGCTCTCGTTTGGTTTTGTTGCTGTGATAAAACACTGCCCAAAAGCACCCTGGGAGGGAGGGCTTTATTTCGTCTCATGCTTCCAGGCAACAGTCCCTTCCCTGAGGGAAGTCAGGGCAGGCGCTCAAGCCAGGAACCTGCAGGCAGGAGCTGAAGCAGATGCCACGGAGGAGCGCTGCTTACTGGCTTGCTCAGCCTGCTTTCTTGTAAAAATCCTGGCCCGCCTGCCCAGGGGTGGCATCTTCTACACAGGGGCAGGGCCTTCCCACATCAAGTCATCAATCAAGAAAATATCTCATAGACATGCCTACAGGCCAATCTGATGGAAGCTGTCTTAGGGTTTTACTGCTGTGAACAGACACCGTGACCAAGGCAACTCTTATAAAAATAACATTTAGTTGGGGTTGGCTTACAGTTCAGAGGTTCAGTCCATTATCATCATGGCAGGAGTATGGCAGTGCCCGGGCAGGCATGGTACAAGCAGAGCTGAGAATTCAACAAATTCAAACATCTGATGGCTACTAGCAGAATACTGACTTCCAGGCAGTTAGGGTGAGGGTCTCAAGCCCATGCACACAGTGACACACCTACTCCAACAAGGCTACACCTCCTAATAGTGCCACTCCCTGGGTCAAGCATACACAAACCATCACAGAAGCAACTCCTCAACTGAGGTTTGCCTCTTCCCAGGTGACTTTCGGTTTGTGACAAGTTGACAATAAACAAACCAGCGCACCCCGTGTCTCAGCCAGCGGCTCAGGGCAGGACAAAGCCCGTGTCAGGTCCGCTGGTTAGACCTGGCTCTGGGAAATCAACCAGCGTCCGCTCTTGCTATCACCACGATTGACCCAGAACTGAGCATTTACTTTATGGTGGTGCAGTCAGAGGAAAACTTATAAACGTTGCTTCATATTTAGGAAAAGAAAAATTTTCTGCTGTGCTGGTTAATGCGGGATGCAGACACGAGGGCTGGGACTTCTGCAGCTGTTTGGGAGAGAGAAGCAAGCCCGTGCATAAGAGAACACAGTCATTGCTGTACATTGCGGAGGGAGGAGCAGACATGTCAATCATACTTGGGCTTGCTGTAATCAATGCGTTTCCTGTTGTTTTAAAACAGTGGCTGAGCTGGGTTTTCTGGTGCTTGTAGCCAAAGCATCTGAACTGATAACCACCGTTCAGACTAGAAGCAGTGTACATGAACATGTGCTTACAGCTTCGATAGTGTGTATGTGATTCAGTGGGATAAACGTGCCCACTTTACAAGTCTCAGCTCAGGAGTCACCCCTTCTGGCCGATACCCTTGTTTGTTCATTTGCTCAACAAATAGAGACACTGCATCCACATCCTCAGTCCTATTCTGAGTGCTGAGGTTTCAGGAATGAATAAAACATGATTTCTGCCCTTGAAGAGTCGAATGGAGAAATAATAAAAATAAATCAACAAGCGGAGGCCAGGGGTGGGAGTTACAGACTGTGGGCTGAGAACTAGGTATTACTAGGACAAAAAAGATGGGCATCTAAGCCAGACCCAAAGATAGGGATGGGGGGGTTGGAGAAGACTGTGGGTAAGATGACATTTAAAATCCTAAAAGTTTTGCCCACACCTTGAGGAGTATCTAGGACAGTGTCTTGAGATATTTTTGGTTGTCATGACGGGGAGGAGATACTGGCAGCCACCAGGTAGAGCCAGCGATACTGTCCAACACCTCAGCGATACTGACCAACTGACAACACTGGTCAGCACAGTGAGTTCCAATGGACATGAGAACTATCCGACCCCAAGTCTTAACCTCAGAGGAGGCTGGCAGGAAGACGCGTGGAGTGATAAACACTTGCAAACACAGAGAGCAAAATACAGCTTAGGGTGGGGTGTTTGGGTTAGAGCTGATGGGCCGGGTGATGGGGTGGGTGATGGGGTGGGTGATGGGGTGGGTGATGGGTCAGGTGATGGAGTGGGTGATGGGTCAGGTGATGGAGTGGGTGATGGGTCAGGTGATAGGGTGGATGATGGGGTGGGTGATGGGGTGGGTGATGGAGTGGGTGATGGGTCCGGTGATGGGTCGGGTGATGGAGTGGGTGATGGGTCAGGTGATGGGGTGGGTGATGGGGTGGATGATGGGTCAGGTGATGGGGTGGGTGATGGGTCAGGTGATGGGGTGGGTGATGGGTCAGGTGATGGGGTGGGTGATGGGTCAGGTGATGGGGTGGGTGATGGGTCAGGTGATGGGGTGGGTGATGGGTCAGGTGATGGGTCAGGTGATGGGGTAGAGGCACCAGCTCAGCCACAGCATGTAAATCTTGAGCTGTGGGAACTTAGACTTGAGATCCAGGCTCTAAGCTGTGGGAGTCACAGGAGCCAGATTGTGTGGTGTGGTGGAGGTCACTCAGTCAGCGGTGGTGAGAAACAGTGACTATTTGGCCAGTGGCTGTGGGACATCCAGGGAAGATCAGACCTCCTGCAGGACCCTCTCCTCCCCCACCCAACTTCACTGCCACAGCAAACCTGTACCTTTCTCAACACTAATCACAACCTGGGAAAGACCCCAGAGTTGACTTGTCATCCCTCTCAGAGCCTCACCCAGGAAGGGAGCTGGGTCTGCACACAGGGGCCTTAGATACTCATGCTGGTGGAAAAGGTAGAATCATGCAGAGTTAATAAGCCTTTGGCAAATCCCTTAAATAACCCATGCAGAACTGCATACATGGCCTTGTGCACAGTCTTATAGAAAGTGGGAAAAATAAATTTACATATACAAGATGAACAGAATATATGTAAAAGATAATTTCTTAGCAGTAGGTTAACTTTTTATTTTTCTTTGAGGGTCATGTTGTTGAATTTGAATCAGTTAAGAGCACACAGGCGGTGATGGTTTTACCATACTCAGTACGTACAATGCAAGCAAGGCGATGCACGCCTGTAATCCCAGCCCTTGGGATGCAGAAGCAGGCAGATCTCTGAGCTAGAGAGTAGCCTGGTCAGCACAGTGAGCTCCAGGGCTGCATTAGACCTTGTTTGTCTCTCCTCCACAGAAGTCTGATGGACAGTAAGTGGAAGGGACAGTGAGACCCTACGAGTGTTCTCATGTGAACACCAGCAGACACTGGTCCCCAAAGGCTTAGGGATCCACAGGTAGGCCAAAGGGCACGTAGGCATAGAATAAACTAAAAGGCTTGGCTTGTTTTTCAGGACAAGGGACGGGGGGCCCAGGTGCTAGGCATATCTCCAGCTGCAGCCTAGATCATCTTTCTAGGACCACCAACCATGGCTAAAACAGGAGCTTTACCTAAGGATACCCAACGACTGGGCTATAAAGCCAAACGCCTTCACGCAAACTCAAAACAACTCTGCAGGGCCGTCTATGCTCCAAGGAAAGTCATATGAGACCTAATAGTATTTACACCATGGTCTGGCTTCTAACTCTTTCCAGCCCTGTTTTCTTCCCTTTGACAACAGGTATTTATACAAAGACCATACTGCCTTTGGGGCTACTCCAAGGCCAACAGGCAGTGAGGTCTGAGAGTCCGAGAGAGGCAATGAAGGCTGGACAGGAGCCCAGGCTAAGAGCAGGAAGACCTAGAGCACAGGGAAGCTGATGGGATGATGGATAGCGCCCAAGTGGTCCTGGAGGAAGGAAGGTTCGTCCCTTGTTGGGGGGGGAAGCCCGCAGAGCACGGTTGTGAGTGACGTCTATGGGCTCCTCCTACACTCCTGCTGCCTCACAACCATCCTGCCAGGAAGCAGACCTTCTGCCCACATTCTCACACCTTACTAAGTGGCTTCCAGGACAGCCACCAGCTTGAGGTGACGACTTTGCCTATAGCTGGTTTGCCATCAGATACCTAACCTCTGCCTTGGGTCTCCTAGGGAGTCTGAGTTCCTATTGTCAGCTATCTCCCTGAGACTGCAAGCTCCTATAAAAATACAGTGTTTTGCAAATGAGCTCAAGGCGATATATCAAACTAAAGCCATTACAGTGTAGATTAGTTGGCAGAAGTGGAAAACGGAAGTTAAACGCTGTGGTGGGGACTATGGGAAAGAAAGTCCCAGGTGGGATAGGGATGGGCACAAGGGAAGCTGGCCACGGGGGCAGCGTGCAGCTGCTTCTGGAATGAAGGATCCGTTCAGTCAGAGGAAAGAAAAGGCAAACTCCAAATCTGCCTCTTTGCTTCTCAGTGAAGTCAAAAGCTAACTGGACCCTCAACAGGAACCTCTCCAGCACTGTAGCGCGTACCTGTGACCTGCCTTGGTCCCTATTAAATCCAGAAGATGCTGGGAGAGAGGGAGGGAGTTGGGCACCAGAATGCTTTGACCTAGGAACCCCCAAAGTTTCTGTGGCCTACTGCATATGGTCCGGGAAGCGTTCCATATTTTATCCCCCTCTTCGTGGACACAATCTATCCAAATAACCATTCCAATTCTTGGCTCCTCCTAGGAACCACTCACTGTTCACCTGTGACAAAGGGAGCTGGCCATCCTGTCAGCACATGACTCCTCACGTAGACACCCATTACACAAGACAAAATGTATCCAGGCTTCATCGGCTGGGGACTGAGCTCTGAGCCACGGGTCATCCCCAAACTATAGGATAGTTAATTTTCATTGTCGGATTGTGTGTATTTAGAACCATCGTGGAAATATGACTCTGAGGGTGTCTCCAGAAAGATCTAAATGAGCAGGGAAGATCGGCCCTGAATATGGGTGGTGCCATGTTGGGGTCCCAGAAGACATAAAAAGGAGAGGGTGTGTTAAGCACTCACTTCTCTCTGCTCTTGCTGCTATGCCATGGTTGCTATCACAAACTATATGGATGCTCAGAGCGTCAGCTGGAATAAATACTTCCTTCCTTAAATTGCTTTGTCAGAGCAATGAGAAAAGTAACTAATGTGGAAACCTGGGAACTAAAGGGGAGCCATTGTTGTGATAAACCTGACCACACCGTCTTCAGATCTCTGGGACTGGCTTGCATGTGGAATGTGGAAGGGTTTGGCACTTTAGACTTGAAAAGCCTAGGATGCTGTAGGTAGAACCTAGTGGTCCAGGCTGGTGGGAAGGGGGATCAGGTGCCCAGAGAGGCATGAAGGGAGGTCATACATAGCTCATGAGGTTCCCGAGCAGAGCACGCACTCCGCTGGGAACTGGGCTAGCGGCCAAAGAATCTGGGGGAATTCTTCCCATGTTCTGGAACCTTGAGTGAAGCTGACTTCAGAAGTAATGGACCGAAGTGTCAGGTGGAGGAGGAATCTGAAGGCAGGATGCTCTCCAGGTTGTCATGGTTACTGCTCACGGCTTTGATGCAGTTCTCCAGTGAGAGACAACAACAAATGGAGTGAGAAAAAAAAAAGTCTGAAAAGTGTGAATTTGAAGATGCAGATAAGGGGTGTGGCAGCAGTTTGTTGACAGGGATTAGCCCCTTCAAAAAAGAACTTAGTGCTGAGGTGAGAAGAAAGGAATCCCAGGGCAAGACCCCCACCCACAGAAGGCTCTGACTCCTGAGGATGCTAATTCATCCCAAAGGAGAGGGAGGGGCTTGGCTAGAATGTTGCAGAGGCCTCCTGCTTGAAGACAATGGCTGTCTGGGAGAGTGTTTCCTCGGCTTCAGCCACCAAGGCAAACGGTGACTGCTACAGCTCTGGTCTGTCAAAACATTTTCTTGAAACATGCCTCCAGAATGAGGCCTGGTGACTGTGACACGGCCTCTTCTGAGAGGGGCTCAGGGATCAGTCATTTATGAAGATTTTCAAATCTACTGTTCACCTCTTAAGCTGTGAATTTGTTGGTCTGCCCCAGGAATGCTCACCACACACAGATGGTCCTTGGCTTATGTCTCAGTAAGCCCATTATAACTTCATAATCTACCAACTGTAAAAAGCATTTAATAAATCTGGCCTCTCAAACACGATAGCATAACCCAGTCTACTTTAAACATGCTCAGAACAGTAACACTGGCCTACAGATGGGCAAAACCATGCAACAGGAAGGCTGCTTATAAAGAAATTGACTATTTCGTGGATATTCACTGATGGTAAACACGCTGAGCACAAAACCACAAAACATAATATACCCAAAAGACTGGCAACAGGGGGCATTATGGAGTATGCTGCTTCACTACTGCGATCACGTGCTGCCTTAAAGTGTTTCAGAGCTATTTGCCCAGTGTTGTGGGGAACATCATGAGCCTGGGGGAGGGGGGGGAATCAACATTCAAAGTCTGAAATACAGGTTCTTCTAAGTACACACTGCTTTATGGGCACCATGAAGTAAAAATGTCACAAGCAAAGCCCTCAAGCATTATGGGCTACCTATAGTTCTAGCATATGGAACTTCAGGTGAAGAATTTGAGAGAAACTCAAAGGAAACAGCTTATAGCAAGGGCCTGGGAGTTAGGCAGATCCTCGGTAGGCAGGCAGATGGGGAGGGGCCACAGACAGATAATAAAGATGGCAGACATCCAGCTTCTTCTTCACCTTCCTTATCTGCGACAACGACCTGGCAGCTTGGGACAATGGCTTGGTAGCTTTTTTCCTCCACACCTGCTAGAAGATGATTTTAACAAGTTCAAAGCCAGACCAGGACAGGGTTACCTAAAGTTTAGGCCTATCAACTTCCTTGCCTTTGCTTAAACCGACCAAATTAAGAGAAGACTCCAATTCCAGTCACCAAAGACTTAAAAAAAACCCAGGCCTCAAGGAGGGCGTGGATGTTGGTTTCCTGAGCCCCCTCCCACCCTGCTTTGCAGGGGCTCTTTCTCTGTGCGCCTTGCTGTGTAAGTGCACTTTTCCCCAGTAACAGAAGTAGGTTTTCATCGGTTGATTCTACCTGCTGTGTCTGAGATTTTCCCTGCTGTTACCTGTTGTGGTTAAGATTTTTTCCCTGCCTTTTAATTCCTTAACTGGCAGAGAAAACAAACCCAATCCAGACCCCCTGGCTGATAACAATGACATTATTTTTTCAGAGGTTAATATTCATTCTCAAAGCTGTGGTTCAAACAACCATTTCAGAGGCTCCCCCACGGCCAGTGCTTGGAACTGTCTCCATTCCTGTCATATTTCCTTTAAACTCCCAGGAACACATCAGGTGGCTTCTGGGGTAAGAAAAGACAGTGTTCTTTCAGGGCAGTCCCTGGTAGGTCAACCATGTTCCAGTGGATGGCCTCACACCTATGACTATATGGGTGGTACAAATTGGATTAGAACAAGAAGTTAGGTGGGGCTGGGGAATAGGGTGCAGAATCTGGAGGAGTTGGGGGAAGGGTGGGGCTTAATATGATCGAAAGTGACATTAGACACTATGGAACTGGAGGCACAGGTGGTGGTAATTCATCCTGTGTGAGTGTTGGGAATCCCGTCCTCTGCAAAAGCAATACACACTGAAGACAGCTGGGCCATCTCTCCAGCTCGGAGGTGGGGTGGCGGGGGGGGGGGGAGATCAGCGTTTTAAGTAAAATGTATAGGTAGAAATCTAGAGAGATGGTCAGCAGGTAAGAGGGTTGCTGCTCTTGCAGAGGACCCGAGTTCAGTTCCTTATACCCATATGGGGTGGCTTGCAATGGCCTCTGACTCTAGGTCCACTGACTCTGATACCTTCTTGCTTCCATGGGTAGCAGCATACACAAACATGCACACACACACACAAATATACATGCACACATACAAATGAATAAACAATAAAAATAAATCATCTTAGAAAGGAACTAGGTGTGCACCTGTAAGCCCAGGGCAAAGAGTAGGCAGTGTGGAGACTCAGGGGCGATGGGGCCTTGCTGGTTAAGTCAGTGGATGACCAAAGCTTGCTGGGTAGCCAGCCTGACAGGAAGCCAGCGAGCGGCAAGTGAGAGGCTCTGCCTTGGAGGAAGAGCGTGCTAACGGGAGATACCTGAGATCCTGCGCGGGCCTCCACACAGGTGCACATGGGTACAAGGGCCTATGTGCACAGGTGCACACAGGTGCACCACACTGACACACACACACACATACATACACACACACACACACACACACACACACACACACACACACATCATTCACAGAAATGCACACATACAAAAGACAAAAGGGTTTTTTTTTAATTTTAGAAGATTTTTTCCCTTTCTACATTTATTCTCATATGCTGTTTCCTACCTACCATTAGGAGGAATTAAGTTCAAAGCCAAAGGTGATTCAACAATCCACTCTCCCTGCTAAAAGTGGTCCGTTTTGGGCATCTTTTAAAACATAAGTCATCCTTCTATCATGAGTGTGTTCTCTTAGGAAATGGCTACTAAGTAGGTCATGCCACTGGGCATCCTGGCTGATGGACCGAACAGGAAGTTCAGAATTGTTGCTGCAAAACACGGCAGTCCCAAACTCTCGCAGCGGTCTGTCTCTTCAGATACAATAGCTCTTGCTATTTGGGAAATGTTCCCTTTAATATTTATTATTAAATTGCTTTCATATAGTATTTTTGTTCATATTCATCTTGCTTGCAACTCCTCCCAGATGCTCCCTGCCTCCCTATCCATCCAACTTCGTTCCCTCTCTCTCTTTCTCTCCCTCTCTACCACCCTTTCTTTTTCCCTTCTCCTCTCTCTAAAAAACAAGCAAAACCCCTACCAAGAATTAAGATCAAAACAAACAAACAAAAAAAGCCGATACAACAAAAATCACCAAAATAAAACAAAAAAGCAAACATAAAAACCATAACATCCACACATATGCAGTAGACGTGCACCTTGGTTCCCTAACAACTGGAGCAGGGGACCGTCCCTGACTCTGTTTCCTGCCAGCAGATTCTGTCTTAGCCACAGTGGGCCACCATGTCTGGCCTCAGTGGGAGAGGATACGCTTAGTCTTACAGCGACTTGATGTGCCCGGGTGGGTTGGTACCCAGGGGGCCTCCCCCTTCTCAGAGAAGAAGGAAAGGGGGAGGGGTTGTGTGACTATGGAGGGGACCAGGAGGAGAGGGTCTGTGATCAGGATGTAAAGTGAATAAATAATTAATTAATGGAAAAAAAAAAACATGGTGTCAGTTTTGCGGTTACTCCTCTTCCTGGGCACCTGGGATGTTATTTATATACCCAGTGGCATTCTTTGGAGAAAGTTTGTTTTCTCTTTCCCGGAAAGTATCGATTGCAAGTAGCTTCTTGGTTGAGGGTGGGACCGTGTCTATTTCCCCTTCTCGTGACTGAGTTCCACCTGGCTGTGTAGGTCTATGTATGCTGTTGTCTCATGTTGAGTTCTATGTGGATCAGTCCTGTTGTGTCTGGGAGACACTGTTTCCTAGGAATCATCTACCAATTCTGGCTCTTATACTCACTCTACCTCTTCTTCTGAATGGATGGCTGAGCCTTGCGTGGAGGGGGTTGATAAGGACATCCTATCCGGGGCTGTGTGCTCCAAAGACGCTCGCCCTCTGCACATCGCTCAGTTGTGGGTCGCTGTATTATCATTTACCTCAAGAAGAAACTTCCCTGATGTAGGTTGAGGGATGCCATAATCTGTATCCTGGCTTAGTGTGCTGCTGTTGGTCCCTGGTACAGAATAGTTCTGAGGGTCAGCAGGAGCTGCAAATGAATGGAAATGCTCTTAAAGGAAGGGCTGAAAGGGGCAGTGAGGCAGAGCCAGGGGGGCCTTGGGTCCAAACGAAATGCCTAGAGGACGGAGGCGGGCTGGAAGGAGGCTGTGGGAATTTCGGAACAACCTAGGCTGTCTTCCATCCTATGGCTAAGATCTGCATGTGCAGCACAGTTCGCCTGCTTATTTGTGTATTTATGCATTTATTTTTATATGCAGGCTTTTCCTTTGGGATTCTAAAGTAGTCAACGTTTGGTAAATGCAAAATTAAATCAATCTCCCTGGTGTTTTGTTTCCACAGCATCGTGTTTTCTTAACCTGGCAGAAGGGATTGAGTATTTTGGCCTAGTTTGAGATCTCCGGACCTTGGAGGCAGACTGGCACATTTCCAGCCAAGTGACAGGTTCACTGCAGGCCTAATGGAGTCTTTTGCCCGAAGTGTCTTGACATTTTTGGAAAATAAATACATTGTTTAAAACTATTACTCACGACTTTCTCTTCTTTCTTTGCTGATCTTTTCATTTACATGTACGTTTTTTACATAAGGATTCCTCTGAGACCTGCATCTGGTCTTCCACAGAGGCTCAGAAATACAGGACATGTCTTATGTGAGATCAGCTAAATAGCAAGGAAGAGTGTATTTAGAAGCCATGTTGCATCGTGGGTAAGAGAATTACCCCAGAAGGCAGACAGACTATGGAACTAGTTGGAGTCCTGGTTTCCTCTTTTGGGCAAGGGATATAGTCACTGGAAGCCATGAAAATTCAACTAGTGAGGTCACATAAAGTGATCAGATAGGACTTGGTCTGAACTGTGCAGGTGAGAAAGGTTAACTACTTTTCATGACTAAAGGCTCAAGAGAAGACCAGAGAGATAGTCCTTAGTCCATAGTCTAAGTTCTTACAACTATTTCCTATGTGAGCATTTTTCTTAAATAAACTTACAATAGTTTTTAAGATGCCACATAGTTCTCAAAGAAAAGTACATACCATACACACATATGTACACACACATGTACACACACATACATGTACACACATGCCTGCATGTACTCACATGTAGCCAGTTTTTGGCTACACTGTGGGATCTTCTTTCTTCCACTCTCCCAACCTTCTAACACTATATAAGAGAGAAAAAAGGATAGAGAGGAAAGGGAAGATATCTCTGAATAAGGCAGGGGTCAGAAAGGGGGCGGCATTAGACGACTTCCTGCTGATTAGGGCGCTGAATTCCTCAGGGCAAGTTTGATCTTCACTGTGAGGATATCTAATTTCTTTTTCTTCTCGTTTCTCCTTTGTGCGTAACTACTTAACAAATCACAAACAACAACCCACCACACCTCTCAGGGCCCTAGCATTTATATACCCTCTGAAAAGTCTCCAGAATTCCAAATGTTACACAATCACAGAGCTATCTGTAGCTGGCAAAATCACCCCTCTGCTAGAGCACGAGGCAAATCATAGTTGCTGTGGACAGTCTGAAGCAGCCTCATATCCCACACCTGGGATTAAAACAAAACACACTCTTATAATATTTCTGTGTTCTTTAAAGAAAACAAAATTCCAAAATTGTCACTACACACACATGCTCATGCACATCTGTGAAGTATGAGCAACCTATTACCCTAGGTAGCTTACGGACCTGACCTTCTAAAGTAACAGGCAGATGCTGAAAGTTATGCCACATGGACAAACATATGCTGTGTTATTTTAAGACTATTGGGGAAAAGGGCAAGTAACTTACAAAGGCAGACCTATCAGAATTACACCAGACTTCTCACCAGAGACGATGAAAGCTACAAGATCCTGGGCAGACCTCATACAGACCCTAAGAGAACACAAATGCCAGCCCAGGATACTATACCCAGCAAAACTCTCAATCATCATAGATGGAGAAACCAAGATATTCCACGATAAAACCAAATTTATACAATATCTGTCCACAAATCCAGCCCTACAAAGGATACTTGATGGAAAATGCCAACACAAGGAGGGAAACTACACCCTAGAAAAAGCAAGAAAGTAATCTTCTTCCAACAACCCCAAAAGAAGATACCCACACAAACATAAAAATAACATCAAAAATAGCAAGAAGCAACAATCACTATTTCCTAGTATCGCTTAACAACAATGGACTCAACTCCCCAATAAAAAGACTTAGTCTAATGAATTATTTCTCATGTAAATCTTCAATTTTATCAGAAAATGTTTATAATTCCCCCTTTAATTAATTTAGTATTTTTTTCCTTTTATTGGTTTTTCAAGACAGGGTTTCTCTGTGTAGCCCTGGCTGTCCTGGAACTCACTCTGTAGACCAGGCTGGCCTCGAACTCAGAAATCCACCTGCCTCTGCCTCCCAAGTGCTGGGATTAAAGGTGTGAGCCACCACCGCCTGGCACCTTCAATTAATTTAGAAAGAGTTTTTACATATACCATTTTAGATGTAACATTTTCCATGAAATAGTCAATTTTAACGTATTTGTCTATCTATTTCTTGAATTTTACCAGAAATATTTTCCATGTAAATCTTCAATGTTATCTGAAAATGTTTATAATTCCACCTTCAATCAAGTTAGAATTATCTTTATGCCTATTATTTTATCTATATAATTTCCATGATAATCTTTAATTTCAACATGTTTTTCTATATATTTCTTCAATTTTATCAGAAATATTTTCTATGTAAATCTTCAAGTTTATCAGAAAATATTTATAATTCCACTTTCAATCAATTTAGGAATACTTTCATACCTACCATTATTATATCTATATAAAATTTTCCATGATAATCTTCGATTCTAATGTTTTTCTACATTTTTCTACAATTTTATCAGAAATATTTTCCACGTAAATCTTCAATTCTATCATAAAATGTTTCTATCTCATATTTAAATTAATTTAGCAATGTTTTACATGTCTACCACTTTACTCTTTAATTTTCCATGAAAATTGTCAATTTTAGCGTGTTTATCTGAAATATTTTCCATATAAATTTTTTTTGTTGTTGTTTTTTGAGACAGGGTTTCTCTCTGTAGCTCTGGCTGTCCTGCAACTCACTCTGTAGGCCAGGCTGGCCTCGAACTCAGAAATCTGCCTGCCTCTGCCTCTCAAGTGCTGGGATTAAAGGCATGCGCCACCACCGCCTGGCTCCATATAAATTTTTAATTTTATTTAAATTTTATTTAAAGTGTTTTTATTTCCCTTTACTTCCCTTTTCAATAAATAAAAAAATTAAAAAAAAAAGACTATTGGGAGACCTCTGACCTATTTCCTTGTAACTATGAATGTGTTTCTGCCCAGACTCTTACAGGAGAGCTATTGTTGCTTATTTTGACTGAAGAACCTATCATGTCTCAGTAGTCGGAGTGGAAGAAAATGTCCCCCAAACTAAGCAAGCTGCTAGGAATGATGCTCTCGGCCTCTTAACAGGGGTGAAGGTTGAAAGCTTAGAACCTGGGCTGAATTGTGTGAGGCCAGTGCTCTCGCTTATTTCAGTTATGTGTTTGTTTATTCATTCCTGTGTCTCTGTGGGAGGGCAATTTCTATGTGGTGTGTGTAGGTGTGTGTATGTACATGTGTGTTCCAATGTGTATAGGGATACGCATGTATGTGCATGTCTGTAGAGGTCCGAGGTTGATGTGGGATAATTTTTTTTATTATTCTTCCTCCTTGTTCATTGAGGCAGGGTCTCTCAGTCAAACCCAGAGCTCACTGACATTGCAAGTCTTGCTAGCCAGCTGCTTTGGGATCCTTTGCTCTGCCTTCTGGATCACAGACAAGCTGTCCTGTCAAGCATATACATGGGTTCTGGGGTTTTGACTCCCATCTTCCCGGCTGTGTGGCACGTGCTTTAACTGCTGAGCCATTTCCCTGCTTACTTCACGTTGTTTTCTGAGGCAGGGTCTCTCCCTGAACTTGAGGTGACTTCTTTTCTTTTCTTTTCTTTTCTTTTCTTTTCTTTTCTTTTCTTTTCTTTTCTTTTCTTTTCTTTTCTTTTCTCTTTCTTTCTTTTCTTTTCTTTTTTTTTTTTTTTTTTGGTTTTTTTGGATTTGGTTTTTTCGAGACAGGGTTTCTCTGTATAGCCCTGGCTGTCCTGGAACTCACTCTGTAGACCAGGCTGGCCTTGAACTCAGAAATCCACCTGCCTCTGCCTCCCAGAGTGCTGGGATTACAGGCGTGTGCCATCACCGCCCGGCTTTGAGGCGTCTCTTTTCTAGGTTTGCTGGCCAAATGACCTCTACCACTCAGGTTACAGGCATTTGCAACCATCCTCAGCTTTAACACAGGGCTTTGAGGATCCAAACTCAGGTGAGAGACAGCAGACACGCTCACCCACTGAGCCATCTCCCCAGCCCAGAACTATTTCTTAGAAGGAAAAAATGTCTCTGTTAGGAGGGCTTAACAGAAAAGCAAAGCTGTAACATCATAACATGTGGTCAGAGTGTCTAGAATTTTGTAAAATGAAAATCTCAAACAAAGAAACAAATGATCCGTGTCACTGAAGAGAAAGGACGAGTGGGTGAGGGACGTCACTCGGCGATGGCTGCGTGCCCAGCGAGTGCAAGCCCCTGCGCTCCGTGCTCGGCACGTGAGAAAAGAGATGGACATCTGTGTCAACACCACATCAGAGTTCAAGCAAGCAGGATCGTCAGAGAGTCAAATTACCTGTTTTAAACTGGACCGTTGAAAAAGCCCATTTTAAGCACTTATGCCAAACAATGATAAATTAATCTCAAAAGGGAAAACTTCAAATCAGCATGATATAGTTTTTAAAAATATCAAGTGTGCTATTTAAATCATCACTTCTCAATTACACATATTGAATTATTACTCTTGCTATAGAAAACAATTCGTAATTAAAGAAATATTTAGGGATTAAGAAAGAATATATATATATATATATATATATTCTCTATATATAATATATATATATTATAAATGTCTCCATCTTGAGGTCTGGCCCAGGATTGCTCCTCCTCCTCTGGAGAAACCGGATGGGACCGAGAGGAGAGTTTGCAGTCTGGACTCATCTCGAAGACCAGACTTGTGCGCACAAGGAATCAGCTCTCACTGTTTGACATCTCATTGTTACTGTGGCTCACTAAGGAGTTATGAAATCAGAAACAAATCCAAGTCTTCAAAACTGTTATAGATTAAAAGCAGCCAGCATTCCACAAACTAATACATTGCTACAGTTCTTACCGTGTTTCTATTAGTGGGGGGGGGAAGGGATTAAGACCATTTTTCAATTCCCCTTGACTTGCTGGTAATACACTGCAGACCAGCACAATTTAGAAAGCACAGTCATCCTCACGTGCTGCAAAACTTACTTTGCAAAAGAGGAAACCAAACAGCAGGCATCCCCCTACCACTCACCCCACCCACACCACCACACAAGAAAGCATTGCTGGACATCTTGACATGTCAAAACATACAGCAAACTGGAATACTATGCAGTGCTGGGTCCCCTGGCTTTCTCAGGGAAGCTTTTGTCCACCCCAGTCCACCATACACTTACGTCGTATCCGCTGTTCCGGATTCCACGCCGGGGTCGCTCGCGTGTGACCAGAAGGTCCATCTCGGTTTCTCCCGGGCTCGGGCTATTCAGAGACTGCCGGCTTCGGTAGACAGAGTTCTTCATCTGTTGCCTGAAGGAAATCCAACAACCGTTATGATGCAGCAAATGCCCTGACAGATGGAATTCTCCACCGATCCAAACCTACAGGCAACCAGTTTGGATCGGTTTGGTTTGGCCTCAGCAACCAGTAGAGGGTTTGAATTGGCCTCAGAATCTCAGAACTGATGGTACTCGGTCCTGGGCCGGCAGTGGGGGGAACAAGGCACCCCGTCCTCCTGAGCCACCCCAGATGCTATAACTATCTGGCCGAATTATGTGTTCTTTCATATCAAATTAGGCAACGACAATCAATTGGAGCAGTGCAACCTCATCTAAAATTCTGCTGATGGCAAGGCCAGGGGTTCTCCGCTGACCCTCGAGGACAGCGCTCGCTGCAGAGAGAACTTGCTGACTCAGCAGCCTCCCGGTCCCTTTTATCTTTTAGATCTCAGGCATGGGCTCCTACAATGTGTTAGTAAGTGAAGCCTGTAGAGAATGGGCCACTTTTAATGCTCTGATCATTGATTGATTTCTTTTCTACAGTTACCATGTAGATTCTCTTCATGGCAAAGGCCACAAGCCTGGTGGCAACTTGGGACCTACCAAGCAGTCACCATTTATGTATGTATGTATGTATGTATGTATGTATGCATGTATGTATTCTCTATCACCAAGTGCCTAGCCTGTGCTAAGCCCTGGAAGCTGAGCATCCCGTGGCCCTGGTACTTTCACTGTTTGCATCCTAGGAGGGACAGCTGGCACGCTAACTTCAAAGTGATTAGTGTTATTAAGAAAAACAAGGACTATTGGGGACGTGGGTCACTCAGTAGAGTGTTTGCCTTGCAAATATGAAGACTTGTGTTCAAGTACCAGAATATACATAATAATGATAATAAACATAAAATTAATAATAATGATAATGATAACAATAAGAAAGCCACTCATGGTAGTGTACACTTGTAATACCACACTGGGCGACAGGAGGATCCCTGGGGCTCACTGCCTAAACCAGCCTAGCCTACCTGATGAGATCCAGGGCAAGGAGAGACCTTGTCTCAAAGTGACTGAATATTGAAGAATGATACCCAGGGCACACGATGTATACACATGCAAATGCACACACATGCACACACACACACACCCACACACACATAAGAAGCTTAGACAGAGAATAGCTAGAATGGTCAGAGACAGATTCTCTAAGGAAGCAGCCTCTTAGCTGAGTTCTAAGAAATGCAGCTCCGAAGTGAGCGCGAAACCAGGAAGCTCACTCAAGGTGTCAAGTCAGCTAATTCTCATAGTCACACATTTGCCACTGGCTCGTTTCTGCCTGTCCCTGGAGGAATCTATCTACGCGGGTGGGGGGGGGGGACAGAAACAGCCATAGGAAGAGAATGTGGCCAGGCTTGCCCCCCCACCCCTGCCCCAAGTGGCAATGGTTATCAGCAGGAGTGAGGCTCATTAATGACAGATGACTTCGATGGGATTCTGCAGACTAACAAAGGGATTAAAATTCTCCTTCACCCACAGCGAAATGACTTCGGCCTCCAGACCATCTTCAGAGAACTCTTAAGTACAGCCGATGGCGTGTTTCAGGTCAAGGATTCTAGGTACTGTAGCTGGATTAAAGGCATGACACTGTTTTTATTCCCAGTAGCCGTGAGAGGCCAGAGACCCGGCACACACATGCTGTTTTATGAACACAGTACGTCGGTGACAGAATTCAGTCACATACAGCCCAGCAAGAGCTTCAAGGCTCTGCCCTAGCACTTAGCCATGAACACAACAGACATGCTTAGATCTCCTCTGTCACGATGAACCACACCTGTTTTAAGAGAATCTGTTTGTTCTTTTGGCCTTCTTGGTCCCCATGATACCTACCCTTGTGGTAAGTATAGCATGATGTTTTTTGGTGGCTACCTTTCCTCCTGCAGGGGTAGGTAACTGACTCAGACTGGAGCACCAGAGGACCGTATCTCGACATCCGTGTGACTGGTCAGAGGGGTGGGCACATGCCTGACCTAAGTTGGGTCCAGTGAGTCTGAGTCTCGGGACTACAGCCAGGACAACTAGGAAAGAGGGACTCTTGGATTTGAGGGACACACACTTGGGGTTTCAGACACCTGGGGTTTCTGACAGCTGGTCTTTGCCATCATGAGGTTTTAGGCTGCCTTCAAATGAGGCTTGGAAAAAGTGAAGAGAAAGCAAAGCCAAAACCAGTATGGCCCAGTTGACTGAGCCAGACTAACGCTTTGGCCCTGACTCATGCTAGGCAGTACAGCCCCTGTGGTTTAACCAGGTTGTGCTGGGTTTCCAGTTTTCAACCCTCCCATTATAAACTGTACTCTCCAGTTGTCTGCAGCTAGGGCCTTCCTTTAGGAAAGGAGCCTGGTGCGGCAGGCTTCTGAGATGAATGCTTTCAGAAAGACTCATGCTTTAAAGCAGATTCCAAAGGACTTGCATCCTTGACTTAATGACAGCTACAATTTTTGAAAAAAAGAAATCACATTTCATAGCTACCCAGTCACTGTCAATTAGCCCATTAAGAAAAGATATTCTAATACGTGGTCACAGAATAAGCAGGCAGGTTGGCTGTAGGTTATTTCTTAAGTATTAGACATATACTAGTGAGGAGCATGGTATGTTAGACACTTAGACACTAGAGCACCTGCTGCCTTATTCTGCCTTCAGAGAAAACAATGTATTATAAAGGATAACTTTTGTCAGTGCTACAAATTGAGCCCAGGGCCTTGTGCACACTAGGCAAGTGTTAGCCTACGTTTGAGCTACCCCCTTAGCTCAAGAGGCACATCTGAAAGACTTATTTAGCACGTTTCAACAACCAGACTTCCACTGTGGGTGTGTGCCTGGTATATCTCCTTGGCGATAAATCAGGTTGTCGTATAAAGGGATGCTTATTTATGAAATGATGTTACTAGGCACCCTTGTTCTTGTTTTGCTATAATTTACAACATGTCAATTTCGATTTCTTCCCCTCTGACAATATTGTTGGGTGGGTTATGCTGTTTTTTACTTGAACCGTTAAGAACTTTGAGCAGATAAAGAAAGTCGTTTTCATATTACATTCTATGGAACCTCAGGGTTCTGTGGAGATGGCCTAGGCAGCTGAGGAGGAGGAGCATAGCTGGTTTCTGTCAGAGCAACTCTGAATAGATCACTGAATAGGTTACTATGTTGTGTTGGCCTCATAGATTCATGATCGGTGAGGATTTGGGGACAAATGGTTTGTTTTCAAGGGGGCTCTGCAAACTACCAGCTGGGGGCTGGGGAGATGTATGGAAGTCAACAGAGGTGCAAAACTCACTGGACAGGTGTGTGGGTTTTTTTAAATTATTATTATTCAATGGCAAGAGATGCCTGCTGCTGAGAAGACAGTTTATTACACCCACAGAGCTCAGAGAAAGAGCCAGGCCACGGCGGGGAGCAGGATGGAACACACAGTGACCAGGTGGGACAGAAGGCAGGGGGAGAGGGCAGGAAGCAGGAGCAAAGCCTTTGAGCTGTGGCTTTTGGGAGGTGCAATGGGCAGGGCAGGGGAAGCAGGGTGGGAAAGAGCTGGTGTGAATGATGATGGTAGACTCCAGAAGCACAAGGGCGGTTCCTTTGGTCAGGTGCCTGGCTCTGGGGTGGTCCCGGCAGGTGATACTGGCCTAGAACTAGAGCCCCAGGAGGCTGTCTAAAGGAGGTGGTTGAGGTTTGGTTCTACGATTGGTTTCATCTGAAGAGCATGCTTGCAGCCAGTCTCTGTCACTTGGCACTGGGTAATCCTGGGGGAGGTGGAGAGTTTTCCCACCTGCTCCATATAACCAGCTAAAACAAAACCTTGAAACTGTGGCTCTTACAGTGGTGTTTCTGACACCCAGAATCTCCTGCCAGGGGTATTGGTCTATGACTTGTAACCTGTCATCAGCTGAGGATGTCCTACGACACATTAGCTACATAACACTTTCAGCTTCTGAGAACAGTCCCTGAAGGAGTTACAGAGGCTGCAGACAGCAGGTGCAAAGTCAGCTGAGCAGACAAACCGGCGGCAGACAGAGTCGGCCTTGGTCAGGCTGCCCACTCTGTCTCCACATGTGTGCATGATAGGAAATAGGGTGCTTTAACTAATTTTAGAAAGTAAAATAACAACAACAACAACAACAATAATAATAACTTTAAAACTATTCTGAGAGATTTAGTGATCAGTTAACATTAGAATCCCAGTTTTGCCTCTTCTGGCTATTTGCTTTAAAGGAAAGGATGTTCTTGCTCACTAGACAGTGATTGCTTCATTGCGCCCTGCTCTAGCTGGGTGTCTCACAGCAGCATCTCTGAGGCTTGTGCTGTGAACAGTAATTAAAAGCTAACTCCAACCTGTGATAACAGATAAACAGCAGGCGGCTGGGTGGAGTTAGCAGCAGCGAGTAAGGAACCACCATCCTGAGCTGGGTGGAGTCAGGACGGGGCTGGGTGGAGTCAGGACAAGGCTGGGTGGAGTCAGGACGCGGCTGGGTGGAGTCAGGACGCGGCTGGGTGGAGTCAGCAGCTGCGCATTGAGAACTATCCTGAGCTGCGAGGTCTAAGCTTCCTTCCTTCCTAATTAGGCTTCTCTACAGAGCCATCTCCTTCCATTCTATCGCTCATTCTATCCCCAGCTCATCTAGCACATGGCTATCTTTTCCCCCCACGTTTTAAACATTTGAACGTTTTTACAAACCATTCTTAGTGCTGTGGAGACAATGGACGTCTGCGGAGAGTTAACTACATGCACACAGCAGCCACAGTCCATCATGGGACCTTGGGCATCTGGCCCGAACTTACACTGAGGATCTAGAAACAACTCCCAGGGAAAAGCTTTGCTCAAAAAGAAAATCATTGAAAGTGTTATCTCTCCGGTTATCACTCCGGTAACTTCCAAGCTGGGGAAAACCAGATCTCACCTCAGTCCATCGGAGAAGCCTGAAGCAGAGTTTCCAAGAACAAAGTGCAAATTAAAGTTGCTATCAGCCTTCCCGCCAAGTCCATACCTTTTCCCCCTCCTCCTATTAACATGGTGACGTGTGCATTACGAACCCCGTCATGCCACGATTTTATGCTCTCGGCTGTCATACCAGCCAACCAAGCCCAGCGAATTTGTGCCCTGGCGTAGAAGCCCCTCCTTTTTCCTTCTGTAAATGAATTACGTTGCTTCAGTTTTATCCCTAGCTCCCAACTTGGTTCTGTTATTTTCATCCAAGTCTGTTCAATTTTTTTTTTTTGTTCTAAAATGTATTTTTATGTTTTAAGCAAACATAAAATGTTTATGTTTTATCCATTTAAGCCAGGATCTGCCCTACTCTGTCCCTTGTGTGTGGAACACACACACGTATTGTAGCTTCTCAGTGACTGCAGTGTCAGCATGCCCAAAGCCAGGGGATCGCCAAGGAGAAAGTACCTGCGTAGAGGTGGTGTCAGATTACGGAAGTGCTGCTGCAGGCAGGAAGGGAGGAGAGGCGGGGAGGAGCCGCTTTGCCAGCCTTCACCTCTTCGCCCAGCAGGAGAGCTCACTCACTGTCTCTGTAGCCACAGAGCGTGGAGATAGCTGTCGCACTTTGAATGTTTTCCTTTTCTAAAATCTATGTTAAAATGTGCTCACTCCTACTGGCTAACTTTCACCGTGCTGGAAGCTTCTACAGGTTTGGGGGCGGGTCACCATCCTACTTACCCAGCTATGAACCCTGCAAGCTACAGTCATGACTGGCTGCTTAAGATATGTGTGCAGGTGCAAAAGCAGCAGAAATGGTATGAGAGGAATCAAACACTTTTTAAAACTGGATTGAAAGTTCGCTGCATAAGTGGGCGCCAGGCCTGGTAGCATTAACTGTGCCAAAGCCTGTGGCTGCCCGGCTCCCGGGAGGAAAACCTAGCACTATTGTCCTGCTTAATGGGCATAGTAATAAGTTACTCCCGGATCTCTTCTAAAACTATTGTCACTTATTTTCATTTTGTGTGTTTGAGTGCTGTACCTGTGTATATGTGTACCACATGCATGACTGGTGCCCACAGGGGCCAGAGGGCATTAGAACTCCTGAAACTGGTGACCGAAGACTATGAGCAGCTATGTGGCCCTCTGAAAGAGCAGCAAGGGCTCTGAACCACTACGCCTCCTCTCCACCCAGATCATGAGTATCTTTACACTCACAGATTAGCATGTCCCTCAGCCTCTCACCAAAGACCAGCAACCAGTCACAGGCCAAGACCAGGAGACTCGAGTGCTCAGGTTCGAACGGGACATCTATGCTACAGCAAATTCCATCACTGAGATTGTAAGAGTCGGAGGGGGCAGATAGCTACAGTGAAACAGAATTTACTAGACGTAACTGTGATACACATGAACTCACGGAGCCTGTGACGGCAGGCACCAGATCTGTACTAGCTCAAGCCTGCCAAAATCCCAGAAAGGATTGGGAGGGGATCATGAAGTCCCACCCCTAGCTAATGGGAGAGGGAGAGTGTCTTTTCTTCGAGGATGCAGGCTACTCATGCTCCAGATGGTTCCACACAGACAGGATGTACTAAACAGATTCAGAAGATACTAAATTTGAAAAAAAAAAAAAAGTGAAAGAGAGCACATGAAGTTCAGAGGGGAAAGTGGGGGGATGGGAACAGATTGGAGGAAAGGAAATAGGGGGTAGTTTGGATTCAAATGTACCTTCTGCGTGTGTGAATATGAAATAAAATATTTAATTAAGTTTTATGGCTGTTTTATCATCGTTAGGAGTTAGAACCGTTGGCCAGCAATAGAGCTACAAAGTCTTATGGGGCACAGCAGTGAGGTGGTGTTTTGAGGATGGCCCCCATAAGCTCATGTATCTGATTGTTAGGTCTCTAGTCGGTGGAACTGTTGGGGAAGATTAGGAGTGGATGTTGGAGTGGCTTTGTTGGAGTGGATGTGGCCTTTTTGGAGAAAATGTGTCACTAGGAGCAGGGTTTGAGCTTTCAAAAGCCCATGCCAGACCTAGGTGCTTTTTTTTTTTTTCCTCTGTCTCTCTGTCTTTGTCTCTGTCTCTCTGTCTCTCTTTCCCTCTCCCTCTCCTCCTCTCTCCAGCACCATGCCCATCTGCTTCCTGCCACAAGAACCATGGATTAGCTCTCCAAAGCTGTAAACAAGCCCCCAACTAAATGCTTTATTTTAAGAGAGCTGCCTTGCTCACGGTGTCTCTGCACAGCGATAGGACGGTGACTGAGACAAATGGCGCTGTGAAAGAGTGAACTCGGCCCTCCCTTCTCTTAGCCCTTCCACCCTCCGCCAGGCGTTGGCATAGCAGAACACCTTTACCAGATTCTGGCACCTTGATCTTGGACTTCCCAGCCAGAAGGATGGTTAGAAAAATAATTTCTGCCAACTACAAATTCCCCGATCTCAGGTATTTTGCTACAAAGGAAAGAACAAATGGAGAGAGAAACCGGTTCAAATCACTTGGCCTCGCTCTGCCTCAGTGGGCCAGGCCCCGTCACAGCGACAGCACCTCGCACTTGGGGCGCTCCTCGGGCTTGTTGGCACACTTTTGGGGGTGGAACCCATCTTTTCCTTCCATCTTAAGTTCCACAGGAGCAACCATTAGGCTGTCTTGTCCAACATAAAACATGGAAGGAATGAGTGAGGAAAAAGCACAGGTCGTGCAAGCACACATCATCTCGACTGGCGTCTGAGTCACAGCGTGACAATAAGCGTCGAAGAACCGTGAATGACTGAAGTATGATAGGCACTCACTAAGGCTGGGTGAAAACGGGAGGCATTCGATCTGCCTTCCTGTACGAGAACCACTAGAGTAACTGAACAATGCAATGGCCCTTGATCTGGAGGTTGCATAACTAGGTAAAGTGATAATTATATTTCACCCAGCTCTGACATAGCTCCTGGCTTGAAAATATCATTAAGCTAAAGGACAATTGGGTTGTTTGCCCCACAATATTTTTAACGGCTTCAATTTGACTCTCTTTCAGACTCATTATTGAGTACATGCTTGTGGGGACCAGATCAAAAGCCTGCAAAGATCAAAGTCCCAAGGTAAGATCAAGGAACATGGGTGTAATGGCCAGGTGTCCTCTGTCCTCGTCCCATGTTCCTCGGGGACATAAAGTCCAGTCATAGAGCATGTACCTGTTTTTAGACTCTGCAAAGGGAGCACACAGTTCTGGGTCTGGGTCCAAAACATGCTCCGTTTCTTTTGGGGTCTTCTCATACATCTTCCTCTCTGTCAGGCCTTTGCTCGCTTCCCCTTGGGGGAAGTCATAATACCCCTTCCTCTTGGCTTTCAGGCGCAGCTTGTTGCGGTAGTGCTCGATGTCTGATTTCTGCTTCAGAGCCTTGTTCACCTTGGAGGAGAGAGAGAGAGAGAAAGAATGTCAGGTCCACACCTGACTCAGCATGGCAACAGGCAAGGAGCTTTTTTCTGCTCGGTCAGCTAACCAAAAAGATCAGAGGTGAAGCATGGGAGAGCTTTTCTGGGAATTGTCACCTTATAGCAAATGCTCCTTGTCTGTCACCGACACCAGCCCTTGTATAAAGAGGATCTGGCACCATGGTGTTATGAATAGGTTTGGCACCCACAGACTCATGTGTTGGATGCTTGGCCCATGGGGAGTGGCGCTATTAGGAGGTGTTTGGAGTAGCTGTGGCCTTGTTAGAATACGTGTGGCATTGTTGGAGGAAGTGTGTCACTGAGTAGGCTGCCTTTAAAATCTGCAGTAAACCCCCAAGACTCACTGAACTATCTTGCATCCTTGCCTCCCGCATCTGTCCAGACTGTGGATGGCTTATGTCTGATTGTATATCCTTAGCTAAGAGTCCATACTGTTGCGATCCCTACTCTGCCCATACCCTGTGGCTCCTCAGGGTGGGAGCCCAGCCGCCTGGCTGGTTCTTGGTGCCCTGAGTCTAGCTGCAGCCCTGAATTGCCTCGTGGCTTTCTCTGTCCACTTAGCTGGGGCTCTCAGGATGAGTCTCAAAGTGGATTGGGATGGTTGTGGGGGGAATAGAACAAATGTTCCACTCCAGGGGGCTTTCCATATGATGATCCACTTGCTCAGGAGAGGGAGAGAGGATGGGGGGGGGAGTGGGAGGGGAAGGGGAAGGTCGAGGTCGAGGTCAAGGTCAAGGTCAAGGTCAAGATTGTTAAGTATGGCTCAATGCTCTTTGTTTTCTTTAAAACCACCTTTAAAAAGAGTTCTCAGTAATTCATAAAGGAAAAAATTTATAGCATCACGGCCTTGGGTTATGCTTTCCCCACTTACATTTAAACCAGCCATCCCTAAGAGAAGGAGAAGAATCTCAAGGCAGTCTATGTCAAGCTCAGAGAGACAACAGATTACAGCGAGAACAGGCCAGGGCTCTTTTCCAGCTGAGTGTCAGCAAGGCCCATTCCTTTAACTGCCCAAATGTAGCAAAGATCCATCTCTGACTGAGAGAAATACTCAGGTGCTCTCCCCATGTGACAGGGAACTGGCCCTGGAGGAAAAGGGATCTGCCCTAATTTCAGAGTCTGTTTGTATGGTGTTCATATCATACAAAGGCTGGGACAAAGAGACCCAGGTATAGTGGCCATAATGAGAGCCTTAACCAGGCAGACAGTCCTAATCAAAGGCACTGAACAGTGCATTAGCACCAACTCCAGAGGCTTGTGTGTGTCTAGAGGGAGGGGGCTCAGAATTGTGCCTCAGGAAAGATTACAGAGCTAAGGGGCAGAAAGGACCCATTGTGACCAAGGACTTCTTCCTCACTGATGAACCAACAATAATAAAAACAATATGGTAGTAATGATGACGAAGTGTTTACGTGCTAGTCATTGTGCTAAGTACTTTACGTGTAGTGGTCCATTTCGTGGGAAGAGGGGCCGACACACAAGAGACTCTACTCACTTGCCTAAGACCCAGAGACTGCGAGTGGATGAGCTGAAGTCCAGCTCTGGCAACACAGCTTTCGAGGCCGTACTTTCTAAGCACAATGCTATTTCTCACAAAGTCTGGAGTGGGAGTGAAGAGAGGAAAGGAGCACCAGGCAGAGTCAGAGCATCTGACCTCCAGCCATCAGCACGACCTTGATCCAGCGCCTCACCCTTCAGACTAGCTTCTCTGACTAAAAATAAAGAAGTTGAAACAGAAGGTGCTGCCCATGTATGTAGCTGAGCCTGAGCTCATCATAGTTTAAGGCCAGTTCATGCTCAGAATAAAAAAGTCCTTCCTGCAGCAGGTGTACACAACACTATCATAAGTGTCCCGGGTGCGGGGGAAGGGGCCTCTGGTGTGCATTTGTGAGGCCTGGTTGTACAGGGCTGCAGCAGGTGCCCTGAGGTGTGATGAGAAAGAGGCCTTAGACCTTGCAAATCTCCCACCTGCTTCAGGCAACAATAGCAGGGCAGAGATGAAATCCAATTAATCCAATGCTTTAACGCCAGAGAAACTGTGTGCACACATGTGCAATGCCACTATGCATAGTGGCCCCACTGTGTGTGCACACATGTGCAATGTCACTACGCACAGTGGCCCCATGTAAAATTTGTAAAGATTCATCAGCATTTTTTTTTAGCTCATTGATGATTCTATTGCTGAAGGAAGATGGAAGGATGACATTTTCAACCCAATTTCCTGTTCTTTGTCCGAGATAAAGCTCTTCTCTCTTACCTACTGATAATCCCCGTCTATTATCTCTAATTTTCTTTGATAAAATCTCTCACAGATGTGGCAGATTTTTTTTAAGTCAACTAGACTGGTTGCTCAGTGAGCCCTGGAATCCACCTGTCTGTCCACCCAGTGCTGAAGTCACATGCGCATGCTGGTGCGGTTCACTTTTACATGGGGGCGGAGAGGGGCGGCGCGGGGAGGACCCAGGTTTTCATGGCAAGCACTTTACCAAGTCAGCCATCTCCCCAGGGAAGTTGACTGACATTGACACCACCTAGAGAGCAAGCAGGGGGCTAATTCAAGCTTGCTCACACGGAAATCAATGTCATTTCAGAGTCTCTGGTGGCCAGCTCCTTGCCTGAGTGACAGTGTGCTCTCCGTTCACCCTCCTCCTATTACCCCGACAACATGGATCCTAATGGAAGTGGAAGTGTGCCCAGTGCAGTGTGGAAAGGCTGCCGGCTATACTCATGAGAGGCTTGGGAGAAAGGAGGTCATTGCAGGTGGGGAAATGCTGTGCACAGCCTCGCAACGGATGACTTGCGAGGCCTGGCGTGTGCAGAGGTACAAATGGAGGCCACTGGACATAAACTGCACCCCACCTGCCGAGGGATCACTGAATCCCCGTGGTCCAGCCGGACTCTCCACCCAGGCCGCGGGTGGGTGCTTACCTCGCCATTGAGCGCTGCAGAGGACTCCTGCCCCCTGTCGGAGGCAGGGTGCACTACAGGCAGAGCTGCCGGTTTGATAGCGATGAGCTGCACCGATCCAGAAGACGTGTCAAAGGGATCTGCCACCGCCTTGCCAGCGCTGTCAAAGAGACCTGCTCCCTCCTCTTCGTCACTTGCTGTCACTAAAGCCAGGCACAAACACGTGGGTTCCACTATGTAGGGAGCTAACGGGATTGACGTGAGGGATCTCAAAATGCAGAGGCAGCAGGGTGTGGCTCTCTGCCCAGGGCTCACTTGTGCCCAGGGTTTACCTTTAAATTTTCGGCTTGTACCATTTATCTAGTTATTATAGTATCACCAAGTAGGGGAGAATTTTAAAGGTTGCAGTTAAACAGAAAGAAAAAATTCCTTCAAAACAGGGACAAGACATTTGAAAACAATAAAAGGTAAATCCATTTTCTATGTTTATATAAAGGAGAAAAGTGAATTTGGCCAAACCCGCATCTATTAAATCTGCCCACCGCCAGAACAACAGCGTTTAGTCCAGTCTCGGCTGATGAAGCTATCACATTTTGCACGATGTTAAGTGACAAATTTGCCCAGGTCGATTAGCCACAAATACTGCTGTGGTTGTTTCTCTCTCTCTCTCTCTCTCTCTCTCTCTCTCTCTCTCTCTCTCTCTCTCTCCATCCATCCCCCCCCCCCCGAGGCTGGAGGCTGTTTCTCAAACGACTTAGATTCTTCATTCTTTTACTTGTCTATAACAAAAAGAACTATGAAAAAAATAACCACCAGAGAACTACCTCACAGCCACAGACAACTCCTCTAATTACACAGACTCATTGCCTCCTACGCACTGGTGAATTAATTCTCCCATCTGACAGAGCGTTCTGCTGTGACGGCTGCAAGACACAAGTTTGCTTTGTGATTCCATAACTAAGCTGACAGAAGGGGCTTTGAGTCCAGCCATGTCTAGCTGATTTACTTGTTTTTAAATCGTATTCTCATGAGGTAGGTATAAGAAGGACCGCTCATGGGACGGGCTCAGCAAGATAAATTAGGTCTGCTTAAGCAACTGAACTAGGAGGCAGTTTGGAAGCAAAATAGGTGTTACATAAAATATGAATGTAGCCGAAGTGCGTCCATCTTTCCTCCTACCTGCTCAAGAGACTTGAGGTGTTAAATGACTGAGAAACCTAGCATGTAGATCTCTCTGTCATTTACAATCACAGAAGATCTGTCAAATTAAACCAAGGAAGTACTTATTTTATAACGTAACTAAAACAACTTACAGACCAGAAGTGGGTCATAGATGGATTTTTTTTTTTTAAGTTTCATGAACTTGTTTGCAAATACAAGGTCACCAAAGCAGCCAATGACAGAGGGACATTTCTAGCAGAAAACATATGTATTTTTAGAGGGTACTTCTCCTGCGTGTTATATGCCTGGACACCTCCATCACCTACTTCCTGGTAAAGTAGTGCAAAAGCCTTCCATGGTTTCATTTCCATGGCATCAGGTCTCCATGATGGTCCCATTCCCACTGCCCTGACCTTTGTAACCAAGACAGGAATAATGGTCACATTAATGACATTGTGTGCTTCCAAGCCTTGGTTATAGAATAGCATGATGGCTTCCCCCTTGTTCTCTCTTGCGTCACTTATTCTAGGAAAATAATTCTGCATAATAAAGCAGCCAGATGGAAAGGCATGGTGGCCTGCTACCAGAAGACATACAAATGAGCCATCTTTTTATGTCTATAGCCAACATGACTGTGACTTTATGCCAGACCCTAGGTCAGAACAACTTCTTGAAGCCATTAGCAAGTTTCTGACCCACAAACATTATGTAAAATGATCATGTATTTTAGGTCTCTAGTTTATGGGTAGCTTGTTACATGGTGTTGATTAGCAGTTTCCTCTGAGATTCAAACACCCATGCTGTAAGGTCCTTAAGGCAGAAGGCAAACAACTTAAAATAGCTTCAGGAGGATCCTGGAGCTGACCAGATTCAACAGGCTCCTTTCCCAAGAGCAAATAATAGACTGCACTCTCAGAAAAGCTGTAGAGAAGACTCTGAGACCAGACCAGCTGCCCAGAGGGAGCAGAAACCAGCTAAACTGCCTGGAAGTTTGGGTCACTTGGAAGGGACACTCTCTAACCTGTGGCACTTCCTGTAGGCTGTGCCATGTGCTCCAGGTCTCCTGCTTTTGAGAGCTGTCACCCATTCCGGGGTGGGCTTTGGTGATTCAGCTGTCTGAGAGTCATTTATGTTCCTGTAAGTAATCCCTGACCCTTACTCATGCAAGTACTCCCCCTTTCCTAGAGATATCATTGCATTGGCTTAGGAGTTCAAGTCCCTGTACTTGTTAAGAAAGACATTCTATTTGCTGATTTTTATTTATTTGTTGGACAGGTATCTTTGAGCTCATGGTAATCTTGTGCCTCTGTTTCTTGAGTGCTGGGATTACGGGCATGAGACATTACACCTGACATCAAGCTGGTTTTGTTGTTGTTTCCCTTTCAAAGTCCTGCCGATCACACCCAACCTTTTCACTATATTTAAATAACTTTATGACTTGGGCTCTAGCATTGCCTCACAGCTAGGCTAATTAGAGAGGCCATGGAACCACAAAGATCTATACCATTGTGTTTTCCTTCCTTTACAAGTTCATATTCAGCAGAGAACAAGAGGCAGAAGTCACAGATGCAGAAAGCCTGGTGGAGAACCAGCATGGTGTGTACACTAACATTTACTAATTAACCTTAGTTACCCCGGCTCTAGATGGGCCATTAGACCACTAGGCAGATATTGAATACTCTGCAGGGGCCATATCCGCATACAGAGCATTCAGATCTCTTCATAGCCTACCGGATGATGAAAGCTGCACTTCTGCTCTCTCCACAGTTCCGCTGTAGATTTCTTTCTTTGTTCCATCCCCGGGTCCGGTCATATATGTGTTAGAGTAACAATGTTCTCATTTAACTCTTACTTCATGAGTGAGATGAAACATTTAAGTGTCCCAGGAGAATCAGTCATATGCTGATTAATTCACTAATTAATTAGGGGGGAGTGGGGGCTGAATCTAGGGGGTGCCAGCATTCCGCCACTGGGCTGTGTAATTCTCAAGTAGGGGCTCATTATGTCGTCGTACAAGCCAGCCTCAGACTTTGGCTCCTTCTGCTTCAGGCTTCTAAGCAGCTGAAATTACAGCTGTCTGGAACCAATACCACGCCCAACAGGGTTGATTTGTTTTTTTTTATTATAATACTTTTTTTTTTTAATGACAGACTTGTTAAGACTCACAGATACACAATGAACCCCTGAAACTGAAGAATAAAAAAAATTAATTAATTAATAGCTATCTGTAAAGACACGGGCTTGTCACCTTTTGTCATCTTGGGCCTCCGCCCCCTGCAGGCGGCGGTTCCGGAACTCTAGAGAAAAACACCCCCCACCTCCTCCTGGGACTCTTGAGAGAAAAACAACTCTCTTGAGGGAAACAGCTCCTGGAATAACCACAGGGGTCCCAACAGCCCCTATGGAATGTCCCAAAGCCCCAGGAATGTCACTTAATGTAACACATAGTAAATAGTAAATGTGTGACTTTAGACTTCCCCTATTTCCTCCCCAGTCGTCCCCCCTCTTTTATGGTTTTTGCCTTTATAAGCTTGTCACAAGTTCAGGTGGGGGTCGAACTCCTCTACCCCTGCGTGGTGTATGAGTTTCGACCCCAGCATGCTGGCCTGAGATCTCGTTTAATCCCATCTTCAATAAACTTCGTGTGATCACAACGAATTTGGTCTCAGTGCCTTACTGGGTGCGTGCTACTCCCGAGACTTGAGTGAGGGTCTCCCTTCGGGGGTCTTTCAAAACTTGTTAAAGGATCAAAGGGAAGGAAGTTTGGGAAAACCTCCAAGACAGGCAGCGTTTTGGAAGTCTTGTCAGTTTCTTGGACTTGGTGTTAGAAATCATTCCATATCACTCAAGAGTTAGAAAAGTCTCTAAGCAAACATCACTTTGTTCCAAAAAAAAAAGTTTTTTCCTCTCAATAAGTACACACTTCCTTATAAATAGGGGGCTGAGGAGGTGAGACCAATTAATTCAGAGAGAAGGAATCACTCAAAGTTCACAACAAATTCCAGGACTCACAGGGCAGAATAGAGGACTGGGATGGACACACACTGGGTGTGAGTGTGTATATTTGTGCAAGCACGTGTGTGTGCTTACACAGGAGAGGCAGGGAAGGGATTGGATGGGCGGGCGGCTTCTCACCATTTCTCTTCCTGGACTCCTCCTTTGTCACTTTCTGCTGTGTCATTCCATTTTGGGGTGAGCGCCTCCCTGAGCTGGGCTTCCCTGATTCGTTGCTGATGACAGAGCCATTCTCACTGGGCGACCTGCTGGAGGTAACCATAGCAACAGGGTAGCCAGTAAGTTTCGACTAGAACAGCTTCCTCTCAAGGTTATTTTATTTGCACAGTTTGCCTGTAGCTTTTCACTCCAGTTCCAGTGGCAAAGAAGAAATGATACGGGAGGCAAAAGATACAAAAGCCACCCACACTCGTGTCACCCCCACGCTCTCGCTCCCAGGTGAGCCCGGCCGGTTGACTGTTCTGGGCTCTCTGGACAAGTTCAGTGAGCCCAGCCTGCAGTCTCGTCTCTCTTTCATTGATCTGTCACCTATCTTGTGACACTGGAAATAGCAGTGAGACTGTCTGTGTAGTGTGCCCTCCTTTCACAGAGCTCTCTGGATGCTGAGTAAACATTGGGGTCACGTGAGCATCTTCAGCCATGCATAAAAACCACACTACTCTTTGCCTGTTCACCACAGCACAGACCTATGACGACCACAGGTTAACTCTCCCCACCACGGGATCTTCGCTCTCTCTCAGAGCCGCACACCCGCACACGCCTGACTAGTAACTGCTTATATTTTGAAATACTAATTTTGAGCTGCGCATTCCTCCAGGAAAAATATTTTTTGTTGCCTTTTTCTGTGCAAGGCATCCTACGAGTCTACTGACATCTGAGAGCAAACAGCTGGGGCACGCTGTAGGTCCCAGAGTTTGTGCTGCGTGCCTTCAAATGTGGCCGTAATAATGATCGCTGGGTTGGAGATGGCTCGCCTTGGTCAGAGAGTGAGAATGTGGAAGTCATGGAGGCCACAAGTAGCTTCCAGAGCTAAGCAAGGTGGCCACAAGTCACCCTCCCCTCAGAACCTCCCACAGGTCTCAGGTAGCAGCCTCACACAGGAGCAGGTCACAGGACCTTCAGTCCTTCTTCAGGACTGGACTGTCCCCTCTGGGACTCTGGGAAAATGGGCTCCTGATGGCTGCCCCTGGAGGCGTCCTCTCCCTCAGCCCACCTTGGGGTGAACAGTGAAAAGACTGACGTTCCTGCCAGGGCTTGGGAAATGTTCACTGTCCTCCTTTGGATGCCTCTAACTGTGGTGGCAGAGGCTCTGATCAATTGCCATGGATTCGTTTTGTTTTGTAAGACCCGAAAGAAAAACGGGGGGCACCCCGGCACCCCATGCCTCAGAAGCCGGAACCCCAATCACTCACAAGAAACAGTCTTGATGCAAGTGCAAGAGGTTTTAATTCCAGAGCCCTGGGGCCATAGACCTCTCCCATGCAGGGTAGAGAACAGTGAACACTAGGGGTTGATACACGACTGCTTATATAGATTTTCAGCAAAACCCGCCTATACAAGCCACTCCATAGCTTCTAAGCCAATCAGTTCAAACCATCCGAACCCGTGCTCTCTAAGAACAAATCAGCCTCCTACAGAGGCCGGATGGGACCTGGTTAAGTCATTTCCGCTTACGTGGCCGCCACGCACAGGGTCGCCCACCCTCCCCCATTGGCAGTAGGTGTTGGGGACCTAAGCGCCCCCAGGCAGGAGCTCCGCAGCCCCCGCGGTGATTCTGCCAGCCCCCAGCAGTGCTTGTCCTTGCCATAGCTGCTCCATGGAGGCAAGATGGGAAAAGGCGCCAGGGACACTCCCAGAGGTTCGAGGCCGGACCCTGGAGGCGGGTGTGATATGCGCACACTCCCAGGCCAATAAAGAGTGGACTGAACCTCTGCTCCTTTGGGGTCACCCAAGACTCGGGCACGGGGGATTCCTAGCTTGCAGCCTTACCCTTTCAGTTTCACTTAATGCAGCATCCATCTCCCAACTCACGTGGCTGAAAAACTTCAACATTTTACCACATTAGTACTACAAAGACTGGAGGTGGGAAATACGGACCGGGTCTTAATGGACTGCAGGTATATTTATTACATATGTAATTATGTACCGGCAGCTACTTGATCACTGTCTGCCGTTGGGGGTCAGGGGCACACACAGAGACAAAGAGACACAGAGAGGAGACATAAGCCCTTGAATTGTTTTCAGAATCTGAAAGCTAACAGCATCAACTCTCCAGCTGGCTTCATTGAATAAAACTATTTTCATTTAACTCTGGGGGTGGCGGGGAGCATTTTGTAATCTATTTTGCATTTGTAAGCTGCTTAGTGATTTTTCTAACATTTTCATACTCTTTGCCTATTGGCTCCTGTAAGAATTTCCTGGCATTTCTCTCACTCTGAGGAAAGGTGTCAATGAGCACGTTTCTGTAGAGGAAAAAAAAGTCCAATCTGCTTTATTCTTTGTTTCTGTCTATATACCTCCCTCTCTATAGTGAGTATTCAAGTCAAAACTCCTGGTCAAAACAGAAAGGGTTTGTGGGTGTTTATGTGCATCTGACAATAGTAAAAGTACCTTTGGAAGCTAAAACACATCAGGTACAGTTTGAGATTTAGGTTACAAAACTCCATGATCCCCTTTCTGAAACTGTGGGTAGATGTGGAACTTGGGTAGGGACTTACCAATTCCTAAACAGTGTGCCTCATCACTAATTTAAGAGTCCATTTCAAATGGCTACTGTTCCTATGAGTTTGATTATCTATAACCCTTGGCCCAACCTATAAATCCCAGCCACAGATGCAGAGAAGAGCATCACCAAGATTGCATACAGGAGGAAAGGGACCTGGGCAGATACTGGACAGCCTAGCTGTGACTAATGTGACTAATGCTCAGACTTCTGTTTAAAATAATTTTTTAAAAAAATTCAGACATAGCCGGGCTGTAGTGGCACACACCTTTAATCCCAGCACTTGGTTGGGAGGCAGAGGCAGGCAGATTTCTGAGTTCGAGGCCAGCCTGGTCTACAGAGTGAGTTCCAGGACAGCCGGAGCTACACAGAGAAACCCTGTCTCAAAAAACCAAAAAACCAAAAATAAATAAATAAATAAATAAATAAATAAATAAATAAATAAATTCAGACATATCAACAATTATTGAGTCATTGATTTTTTTCAGTTACAAAATTTGGGGTGGGGCTGACTTAGCAGACCCATTTGGGAGGGCCTGCAGTTAGTCTATAGCTAGCCAGAAAGAGGAAACTGATGTGGTAAGATGGGGAAATCAGAAACCTGCTTTGTAATGGGTTTGGTCTACAGAGTGAATTCCAGGACAGTCAGGGCTATACAGAGAAACCCTGTCTCAGAAAAAAAGAAAATAAAAACAAAAGTTCCCTAAATGGTACTGGGGTGATGGCTCGGTTGGTAAGGTGTCTGCTAGGAAAGCAAGAGGACCTGAGCTTGGTGGTGCACATTTGTAACCCTAGTGTGGGGCAGAGACATGTGCATCCCTGGGGCTTGATGGTCAGTTAACCTACCAACTGGTGAGTGCTGGGTTCAGTAAACAAACAAACAAACAAACAAACAAACAAACAGGAGGGACCTAGAGGAAGACACCTGTCATTAACTTGCAGCATCCACATCATAGTGGATGCACACACACATCCAAACACCTCTCTCTCTCTGTCACACACACACACACACACACACACACACACACACACTATCTCTACAAATGATCTTAGATTTCCACGATCAGAAGATGTACACAAGACGGCTCGTGTGACAGCCTGGGGAAGACCATGGCCGCCCTTAGCAAAGCTACATGGTTATGATGAGGTACTGAAGCAAGTGTGGGAATCACGCTGCAGTGAAGCTATTCCTCCCCATCTCTCTATTTCATAAGCTAACGCTTCTTGAGAAAAATGGGAATAAATAATTGAACTTAATTAGTAAGAGGTGACTCCTTGCTAACTCAAGGAGAAGTGCTTGTTTTCAAACAAGTTTCAAAAATTAATCCCTACAGGATTTAAATGACTCCATTTGAATAGGTAGAAAAGAACTCTTTTATTCTTCCCAGAAGTGCTACATCAATATCTGAATTTAGCAATTCTTCCTTTTTGGATTCTTCTAGATGGGTGATAAGTTGTCAGCAGAGCTTTATTGTGCCCGGCAAGGATCATCATGAGAATAATTCTATAGGTAATACAGTGGATGAGTCCTTCAGATAAACTGTCTGTCTTCATGTGTTTCCCTTCTTCTGTGCTCTCTCTCCCAAGCTGGAGAGACCACTGCAATAACAGTGCCAACTTTGTTCATACCTCCATGCAACCAAACTTTGGGAGGTCTTCTACAGTGTCTCCTAACTCGATCATGTGACTTGGTTGGCCAACAGGAAAGAAAGAAACATGACAGAGACAGGGACTCAAGAAATGTTTGTATTTGGGGCTGTTTTTCTTTCTGGCCTCGGACTCTCACCTTGTGAAAAAGTCTGGTGGAACTAGTCTGCTAGGACACGAGGCCATATGGAGAGAGGACCATGGGTGTCATGGGCCACCTGAGGCATAGCTGTCAGCAACAAGGCAGCCAGCCTGGCTCAAACCGGAACCATCCAGCAGAGCTCAAGCTAGTGACCCACCCGGACCATGAGCTGAATCATGGCGGTTTGTTTAAGCATTGACATTTCGGAGTGATCTGTTATGGGCAAAAAGATAACTAATTCATATGATCTCTGCCTTATTTCCCAGATAAGGCGACATCCACCCTTCTGCTCTTCTTTTCTTCATTTTAAGGTTTCAAGAGTTTCTAGAAGAAAACAGAACCTGGTTGCTGGACGTTAGTGCGGAGTTTCTGTATTTGATATGGGCAATCCCTTCTTCCGAACACCACTCTGTCTCTTGGCTTCTCCTCTCCTGTCGTCCCCTCATCTTTATTTGCATTTTCACTTTCCTTTGCTGACTCTCACTCATCTTCTGCACCTCTAATCACTGCGCTGCGGCCAGGGCTTAGATCTCGGAGCGCATCTTCCTTCTTACACCTAGCCCCCTCCTAGATGACTCTTTCCAGTCCCATGGGGATACAGGACTTGGCCCACTCCCGTAGCTATTGTGTCTACTCTGAGCCTCTCCCGCGAACTCCAGACTCATCTGGCTAATGACTCTTAGCACGTTCATTTATGTCCCTGCAGGTGACTGATAAGCTCATCTCCTCCCAGCCTTCGCCAACACAGACACGTGGCAAAGACATTTCCAAATCCCACAGCAGCCTGTCACCAGCTTCCTCACGGCATTAACAGCCGATGCAGATAACTCTCCATCCATGTCACCGTTTCTTACCTGGGCCTCCTGGGGTTTCCTTCTTCTACCCTGACTCTCTCTAGTCTCTTCTGTACAGAGCCAGAGTGAACCTTTTCTATACCACAGTATGTCTTTCTCTTTTCCAGCCCTCCCATGACTTCTGATCCTCATTTACAATACCCATCCCAGTCTGACTTGGTGTCTAATAGATGACATGACCAGCCACAGGCAGCATCCCTGATTCATGTGCTGCTATTCCCTCCCTGGTGCACACCAGCCTTCTTGACCATATTGTGTTTCTTCAGGCACACCAAGAATTGTGGGTCCCTCCTCTGGACTTCGCACACTGTGCTGCGTCTCCTGGGAACACTGCTCCCTCAGCAGGCTCCGTGGCCCACATATCATGTCACTGGTGCCTTTTTCAAACACCACTAACTATTAAGGTCTTCCCTGATTTCCTATCTAAAACAGCGTCCTCCCTTACCCCCTTCCCATCTCCCCATACCAGATTTTTAAGTTCCACGTGAATAGAACGTTTGTCTTGTTCCACGGGACAGCTCCAGTGCCTGGTAAACAGCAAATGGGCAGTGCATATACAGAGAAGGGCTGGGAAGGAAGGCAGGGAGGAGCGAGTGTTTCCAGCTTCCACAGTGTTCCTGAAGCAAGGGGGGATGGGTTGGTAAAGCCTATTGCTTCAGCTAACCAGTGGGGTCTGCTATTGGCTTCATTGCCTCTTTACGTGAGCATTCCCAGGACTTTGTAATGAGTCTCCCAGACTCCAGCCTAATCTTTCCTATCATCTGTGTTGCCTTGAGAATGGTCCTAAATATGGGCGAGATGTCACTGTTCTTGGAAGAGTTTTCAGTAGCATCTCATGGCCTGTGGAGTCAGGTCAGCCTCCTGAGCCTGGAAGTCAAGACTGCCCATAAGTTTAATCCATCTTCTGTTTTCCTATTTTCCTATGTCCTAACTACTGTGAAGGCTGAACTCCAGGACATTCTGTATGCAGAAGCTCATACATACCTCATTTTCCTTCCCACTTCAGATGGTATTTACCCATTCCCACCTACTCCGGGCCCTCCAGCCTGGGGGGGTTCGGTGGAACAGCACCACTGTGTGGAGATGCCTGGATGGCATTATGGGTCTTGGTTGTCTCTGGTCTTTGCCCCTGTGCTTTGCTCACACCCCACTGTGGGCACCACACACTTTCACGCTCACTCTTCCATCATTAACCTCCCCATCTCAAGATTCTTGGGAGCAGAAATCCACTGACACATTTTTTTTTACAGTCCTACTAATGCCAGTCAAAGAGTTCTGGTTATTTTTTTCTCTCTCTTTTCTCTTTTCCCATCTTCATGTGTATGTGGTGTACAAGTGTGTGCATGAGTGTTTGCATGTGTGTAGGCACAGGGATGGGTGTGCATGTGTGTGTGTGTAGGTTTGAAGTTAATGTTACTCACCATCCTCAATTGTGTCAAAGAGCATTTTGCTCATAGTAGAAACTCAACCTGGGAGTCTGACTGAAAGCAAGCGGTAGCTTTACTGAGAGCGGGGAAACACAAGGGTACCATGAATCAAAGGTAGCCTTTAAAGGTGCTAACAGTGGGTGACATCAGAGCCAGGTTTGTTGTCAAAAATAGAAGGGCTTCCTCGCCACTGCTGGGGCTGACCAACCATGCGTCTTCTCGAGGGCGGCTTTCATGAAGCAGGCCATGAGTCCTAGCTTCTCTCTGCTCTCCTTTTCAATATTCAGAGCGAGCACAAGGGCGTTCTAAAGAGAGCGGTGGAATTCACCTGAGGGCCACAGCTCTCACCTCAAGTTATTTCTCTAGCTGACAAAAGGGCGGAGTCTGGCCACGCCTACCTCTTTCTGGTTTCAGTGGACTTGGCCGTCTTGATGGTGCTGCCATCCTGAGCCGTGTCTCTTTCCTGAGGAGTATCTCTGACGGGTATGGGGAGGACCACCGTTTCCTGAGTCACAGGGATGACCTCCTCATCCGCCCCTTGCTGGCCCAGATGCTGCTTGGCGTAGTCAAAGCCTTGCACGGGCTGTGAGGAGAAAGAAAGTTTGAGGTCATACTTCTAGAGAAGTTTCTCTAACAGCAGCTTTGAGAAGAGACAGACAGCAACATGTATGAGATGGGGCTGAACCCAGCTTTCTGCTGTTTAAAAGTTGATTCAAATCTGCGTACCATTTAATCTGCATATCATTTTTTCTTGCGAAATCAGAATTCACGTTCATTCTACCAGATTAAGAATCTCCACAGACTGAGCTATCCCACAAGCTGTTGTCTGTCTGTGGGATATGTTTTAGCTGGGATGCCTTGTCTGGCCTCAGTGGGAAAAGATGCACCCAGCCTTGCAGAGACTCGAAGTGCCAGGGTGAGAAAAAACCCAGGGAGAGCCCCACCTGCTCAGAGGAGAAGAGGGGGGTAAGGGTGAAGGGCTGTGGGAGAGGGTGACTGGGAGGCGGGCAGTGAGCAGGATGTAAAGTGAATAAGTAAAAATGCAATAAAACAGACTCTACACAGGTAAAATTTGTTCAGAAAAATGAAGAGCAGAAACAAGATGTGATAGGTGTTGGATAGGGAACCTCTCTCGGGGACTCTGCGCCACTCCAAGTCAATAGATGCTGCTAATTAGAAACAAGTCATGGTGGGTATGTTAATTAAGATATGGCAGGTCTGATATTGTCCCCTGCCTAGAAATACCTAGCTATCCCTGTGTATAACAGTATGTACTTAATTTTACCAGGTCAGCAGGACTCTAAACCTTAACCTTCTCATCCAAGAAATGAAGGCTGTCTGTTTTCCTTTACACCCAGCCCTATGCAGAGTAAGGCAAAGCACAGATCTGAGTAGTAGGAGATATGTCACCAGGCATGAAGCTACAGTCATTGACTAGCACTCGGAATATGGGCAATCAGTTTTCAATCCAAACTCCTCTTGGAAGCACGCTGCCTCTGATGTCAGTCATCCTGGGGAATCGGCAAGGCTTTGGCGGTATCTGAAACTCCAAGTGGATGAGGCAGCCGTGAGCCAGGTCCAACAACCATCGATCAGCGAGGTTGGTAAAGCCCAAGAGGCGTGCGTAGCCACCCCGGGTGTCTTGCTGTGCCACAGGGGATAAATCAGCAAGTTAGGGTCCAATGCCTGATGTATACCAAGTGCTCAGTCTGTGTTAGGATACTGCTGTTGGCTTCCTGGCTAGGTGACAGCCAGAAGCTGGGATTTGGGGGGTGGGGGTTAGGCAAGCTACTCCAGATCACGTTGCTGGTCTGAGATGGAGCCAGCATCTGAGCCCAGGACTGTGCTGACCGAGCATCACAACGTGTAACCACTATTCACTGACTCATCCCACATCCCTCTTCCCCTCCGTCCTCACCATCTGGACATCATTCACTGCGCCCGCCTGGCTGCTGCCCTGACAGACACTATGGGGTCTGAGAAGTCTCCAGCTGCCAAGACTAACCAACCCAGTGATGGGACAAGAAGGCTCGGTGCCCGTCTTCTCTCTCTGCCTGTGCTCTCTCTCGATTTGACCCCTCGCCCTTCACACATTTTATCCACTGGGTACATCTGAAGTCTGGGTCCCTTACGAGTGGGTGAAAAGAGAGGTACTAAGAAATGACAGCTTCCCAGGTGACCATTAGCAACTTAATCATTTTAAAAAATGGTTGAGCACATAAAACATTGATTTCTCTTTCTGTTTTCACAACAGACCCATGATGGAAGCAAGCTAAATGTTAGTCTTCACATTATAGGAAAAATACAAAAGCTCAGAGAGGGTCAGTGAGTACCCAGGAAAACACAACAAGTGGTAAGACTGGAGCCTATCTCCTCGATTTAGACTTTCCGGGCAATGCATTCAACCTTTTTTACTTGAAAATTACCTAAGATCAATCAGTTGTGTACCTGACACACATTGGTAACTTCCAACCTCAATAGCACTCTCAGTTCCATACATTAATCAAAACCAAAAGAACGATTTCTACACTAGGGATATATAGTTTAGTGGCAGGGCACTTGCCTGGCATGCACAAGGCCCTCAGTTCAATCCCTGGCACTGCCACCACTGGAGTAGTAGTAGTACTTGCCAATCCTTTTAAAGGCAGACTGTTAAATTACTTTTTTTTTCTTTTTTTTTTTGATTTTTTTTATTGTATATATTCTATATTTACAATTCATTTCCCTTTTTCTGGTTCCCCACCCCCAAAGATCCCACATGTCCTTTTCCCTCCCCCTGCTCCCGCATCCACCCCCTCCCATTTTACTGTTCTTGTACTCTGCCACAATGATGTTTTGGTCCATTCTAGCACCAGTGTCCACTCCTTTCTTCTTGTGAGACATCACTTGATATGTGATTTGTGTCTTTGGTGTTCCAAGCTTCTAGGCTAATATCCACTTATCAGTGATTGTATACCATGGGTATTCTTTTGAGACTGGGTCACCTCACTTAGTATGACATTCTCCAGCTCCATCCATTTCTCTAAGAATTTCATGAATTCATTGTTTCTAATGGCTGTATAGTACTCCATTGTGTATATATACCACATTTTTTGTGTCCATTCCTCTGTTGAGGGACATCTGGGTTCTTTCCAGCTTCTGGCTATTATATATAAAGCTGCTATGAACATAGTGGAGCATGTATCCTTATTGCATGCTGGTGAATCTTCTGGGTATATTCCCAGGAGTGGTATGGCTGGGTCCTCCGGAAGTATCACGCCCAGTTTTCTGAGGAACCGCCATACTGATTTCCAGAGTGGTTGTACCAGCTTGCATTCCCACCAGCAGTGGAGGAGTGTTCCTCTTTCTCCACATCCTCGCCAACACCTGATGTCTTCTGAGTTTTTAATCTTAGCCATTCTGACTGGTGTGAGGTGAAATCTCAGGGTTGTTTTAATTTACATTTCCCTAATGACTAGTGATGTTGAACATTTTTTAAGGTGTTTCTCAGCCATCCGAATTTCTTCAGGTGAAAAGACTCTGTTTAGCTCTGTACCCCATTTTTGGATAGGGTTATTTGGTTTTCTGGGGTCTAACCTCTTGAGTTCTTTGTATACATTGGAGATTAGCCCTCTGTCGGATGTGGGGTTGGTGAAGATTTTTTCCCAATTTGTTGGTTGCCGATTTATCCTTTTGACAGTGTCTTTTGCCTTACAGAAACTTTGTAGTTTTATGAGGTCCCATTTGTCTATTCTTGCTCTTAGAGCATAAGCAATTGGTGTTCTGTTCAGGAATTTTTCCCCTGAGCCAATGTCCTCAAGGGTCTTCCCCAGTTTCTTTTCTATTAGTTTTAGTGTGTCTGGTTTTATGTGGAGGTCTTTGATCCACTTGGAGTTGAGCTTAGTGCAAGGAGATAAGAGTGGATCAATTCTCATTCTTCTGCATGTTGACCTCCAGTTGAGCCAGCACCATCTGTTGAAAAGGCTATCTTTTTTCCACTGGATGTTTTCAGCTCCTTTGTCGAAGATCAATTGGCCATAGATGTGTGGGTTCAATTCTGGGTCTTCGATCCTATTCCATTGATCCGCTTCCCTGTCACTGAACCAATACCATGCAGTTTTTAATACCACTGCTCTGTAATATTGCTTGAGGTCCGGGATATTGATTCCCCCAGAAGTTCTTTTGCTGTTGATGATAGTTTTAGCTATCCTGGGTTTTTTGTTATTCCAGATGAATTTGAGAATTGCTCTTTCTAGTTAAATTACTTTTTAAAATAAAAGTACACAAAACAATAGAAGTCAATTTGCATGTGATATTTACTATAGACCAGGTATAGCTTAAAGCAATGTACAGCCCTTCATTCACTTGATCTTTACAACTGCCTATCATAAACAGTGCTACTACCCCTGTTTGACTGATGGGAAATTTGAGGCACAGAGAGATGATACAACTATGCTAAAGTCATCTAGGGCGTAGGTAAGAAAGAGGAAAACAGTGGCCGTTCTTAGGGAACGAACAGCCTGTCCCAAGCAGTTTGTCCAGCCTCCGCGGGCCCTGCAGGGTCTACCCTGCGTCTGGGTGGACTCTAACAACTGTCTTCTTAAAGACACACCCGTTCCCAATGTTTTCTTGATATGATGAAAAGGCTGGGAGGAAAGGCTACAAATTCACTAACAAAGGGGGGTGACCAAAACGAAAGGCAGTAAGGAAAGCCACGCCATGTTCTCAGTGTTCCCCCTGCAGATCCCCACCTGACAGCAACGGCAGCGGGGCGTGTCTGTGGATCTCTTCTGAAGAGGCTGTGTGACCCTCGTCTTGCCTCAGCTCCCAGAAAATCCCCACTCACCCTCTCTGTGTAGCATGCTAAGTCTATGACAGAGTCTCAGGAAGGGGCCCCAGGATCTCCTCTGGCTCTGCAGCCTGCAGTGAGGATGCAGTGATGGCCCTGGGGCCATCTGCCTTGGCTACGGATCGGTGGCCACGGCTAACTCTCTTGCTGTGTCTCTTACTGTGTCTTGCCCCTCATTGAATTCTGCTCACACGTTCAACGCAGCAGCTCTGTCTCTCAAACTCTGCAGTGTCCCCGACTCTCCCCCAGCAGGACTGCAGAGCCAGGCAGTTCCACTCTGCTGGCTTCCTGTGACAAAGGGGGCTTTGGGAATTAAAGTGTCTCACCCACCCTCGGCGTGGGAGCGACGGCCGGCTGAGCCACAGGCGCATAAGCAGTCGGCTCCTGGGACAGACACAGGTCAGCTTGACTTGCAGAAGCAGCAGATAAAGATTTCAAGAAGCTCAGTGGCTGGGTGGCACAGGGAAGGAGCCGTGCAGAGCCACCAACATCTCCTCTGTCCCAGCTCTCTCGTCCAGAGAGCTTTCAAGCCAGGAGGGACGCTGCTCATACCGAATGAAGATTTTTGGTTTAACTCAAAGCTTCCCTTTCCAACTCTAGGATGGTGTGCTTTGCATTCCTGGCCTCACGGCTGTGATTCTGGTAATTGCTTGTTATGTCACATCGTCGTAAGCAAGCTCAGATGGAAATGAAATATTCTGTCTCATTTTTCACAGCTCGGCAATTCCCAGTGTACCCTTCTCCCCAACACCCAACTGTGTCTGGGAAGCAGGGGCCTTATGTCAACAGACACAGAACAACACTCTTTGGGCGCTGGTGCCTCAGGAGACAAGACCGTCTAATCAGGCTCTAGCTCCCCCACTTACCATGTAATAAAAGTACCTTTGATTTCTTATACTCAGGTGAGCTGTGCTCATGGAAACAGACCAGAGGCCAGTGTGGCCCTCCAAGCTGTGTGGCCGACACAAATGCACCATGCAGGAAGTCAGAGGGAGTGAGAACTTGCTGCCCCATGTCTACACAGCCAGATGGGGGTGAGAGGTTCAGAGCTGGGAGCAGAAACTCTGCCAGGTCTCAGAGTGCGGGTAGATACAAAACGTAGAGTGAGCTTCAAGGGGGCCAGGAGATGGCTCTGTCACTAAGACGCCTGCTGTGCAAGAGCGAGCTTGG